>MU182331.1:225737-264001 GCA_016904865.1 Pissodes strobi
CAACTATTCAAGAACCGTGTCAATCAACATCTTCGCATACACACCGCTCGTCGAGCAATATAGGATGTGCTACTGCAATAAAAAAATCATTCACCTAAATAAAAAAAAGAGTAGAGACAGTTATAGCACAGCTTATTCACTACCAGCTAGTCAACTCTATTGAAATCGGAAAGTTGGAGTGTCGGGCACTGCGCCCTGAGCGGTTCAGTTCCACAGTTGAATTTAAAATTAATTTTCGCTTCAAAATTGATGACAAATTCGTCCGAAGCCTCGGCCCTGAGAGGTTCGGAAATTTCGGATTTTTATACAATTGTGCGTTTTAAAATCGTTTTTAAATGGAGTTTAGACGATAAAATAGTTATATATGCAACAAGTGTGTAAAGTGAACCTTTTTTATGAATGGGAATATTGATAAAAAATTTTAATTGAAATTGAATAAAAAAAGGGTACTTTACACATGAGTAGCATACAAAATTTTTTCTACTACCGAAAAATATATGAAAAACAAAAATATTATTAAATTACTTTACGCACTAGTGCGTAAAATAAGTAATTTTACGCATTGCCCTAAATGTCAAAAGATATGTCAGATTTACTTTACGCACTAGTGCGTAAAATAACTTATTTTAGGCACTGCACATAAAAAAGCCTATTTTACGAATCTTAGAGAGTGCGTAAAGTGAGTACTTTACGCACGCTAGTAGAAAAAGCATATTTTAAATTAAACGAACTGTCAAAAGTAGATATTATTCAGATGTCCAGGCGTTTAAAACAATATTTAGTCATGATCCTCTTCTAAAATTTGCAAAACTTGGTTATTGACTTTCCCAAATCAAAGGATGCCGCCGCAAGATGACTAGCTGGTAGCGAATAAGCTGCGCTTATAGCGCACCATTTTTCTAATGAATTTTGCTAACGAAACTACAGTAAACGTCTGGCAACAGTGTGCCTTCTTAAAAATCTTTGTTTTGGCTATTGTGACAGCTGACAGTAAAAAGGAGGATGGATATTTACGTAAAATTTAATTTTGTTTAATGGGGCTATGGCTATGAGTCGCTTTAAATTAGGACCGGAACAAAACGGAGGTCTCTCGTTCGACGCAAATGTATCCTAGTTAATATTTTCACCCGACAATTGATTTTCAGATGTGTTTTGTTCACATTTCTAGTGCTTTTGTGAAGTGGTGCTGAAAATTTGTGTCAAAACTCGAACTTTGAGGGCATTTTTTCGGTTCAAATGTAGCGCATCTTTCGACTTTTTTGGCTTAAACTACTATATAGGACACCCCCTTTCTAGTGAAAAAAGAGAATTTCCAAAATCGACAAAACCTATATATCACCAGACCCTACAAACCAAATAATATAAATAACCACACAGTTCGGCATCGGCAATTTCCACGCCAATGGCTAAAGCAAGTCGCTGCCGAAATTTTAAAATATGTAAAAAAATTTGGTGTTGGTCTAGGGTCAAAGGGTATTTAATATCTCCTGCGACCAATCACGAAATTGCCTCCCCGCCAAAAATCAAGTATACGTCGCACTGTTGCCTATTGTCGCGTATTTTAAATAGCTTGAAGGCGAATAAAATATAAACATTATAAATATTATAGTATACTTATTGCGTATTCCGTATTTCCCTGTGTAAATGAAATAGTAAATAATAGAAGACAGTAGTATTAAGGAAAATAACAAAATTAAGTATTCAAGTAGGAAATTTAAATATGTAAATTCACCATAGGAAACTAGACAGAAAATAAATTAAGATTATTGGGAAAAAAATGTGGCAGCATCTAAATATGCGAGGATATTTTTTGCCCGCTTTCTTTCCGTCCAGGTTCTTTCATTTGGCAAACAGTAGTACCTACGCATTTTTATTCACTGATTTTTACGCATGGAAATTTTCAAGGTCTAGAGTCGACATTGGGTTGGAAGGTTTTTGCAGAATAAAGAAGTATAAATTATTGATCAGAATAGCCGATTATCTCATTTTTTCATGTAATGAGAGTTGGTAGCTTTTTGCATAATTGTTGTTATGTTAAAGACGTAAAGTGGCAGAGCGATTTATGGGTTTTCATGATGTTTCATCTGAGCGAACAACAGAAGGTTTATTTAAAATGTTAACCAATAAATGCGAAAAATTAGATTTTAGACGTAAACTAGTTGCACAAAGATATGAGGGGCTACGGTCATGGTAGGACATTTAAATGGTTCGCAAACTATAATAAAATTAATAGCACCTTATGCAGTTTTCACGCATTGCCATGCCCATGCATTAAATTTAGTTAATATTAAACATTGCCGCATATGTTTTTTAAATTTATAGTAATTAATATTCAAAACAAAAGCTAGGTATAGTTTTATATTTATTGCGGTATAAAAACTGTTGCATTATGACCTTAAAATAAACCTTAATGGGCGTGGCATCCAAAAAAATGTTGTTCTCCTAAAAGTATCCTCCCCTATTCTAGTATCCACGTGCCGCCACTGTTTAGAACTGCAATTGGACCATAAGTGTTTCGCAGTTAGGTTTACACGTAATTACAATAGGATTGTATCCATCTACAGATAACCATGCTGCTCTTTTCAAAAGAAAATAAAGCAGTATGGAAGGGTATACTTTATGTTGAAAAGATATTCTTCGATCGGCACATAGACATTCATGTTGACAGGCCATTGAAAATTCGAGATTTTGCGAACAGGCAACAGTTTCGCAATTATAATGCGTTGTCGACACTCTATAATGCTTTTATATTTAGTAGACTGAATTGTGTATAGCATCTACATATATGGGCTCGAGCGTGTGCTTAAATCAATGGCATTTACATATAATATCTTAGGTGATTATAATCATTTATGTAATAAGTTTGGAGAATCGTAGAGTCGTAAATGATATTGTAACCCTACGTAAAATAGTATAGATCCAAATAGATTCTATCGATCTATTCTCGGTACCACTGGCCGTCTCTGCCAGGGACTTGAGGATCGCGAAACCTTTCGAGGTTCCACTCTCCCACACTAATAAAATCTGACCAATTTGCCAGAATGATAAAATCTCCAAATGAATATAGTAATAATTTGGGCTTATATTATATGTCCTCAGATACAGTTAAAAAATCACTTATTAAAAACATTTTTTTTGAATTAGGTAACTGTAGATATTTGTGTTTCGCTCTTAGCACATTGCAATCATTTACGTGTAGTGCATTACCAATTAATTTTAATTTTAGTTTGTGATTTATAATTTGTTGTATTTAATTTAATTTAGTCTAAGCTATTCTTATGTAAATAAAAGAAAAAAAAACGTAAATATGTTAATTTTATTAAAGTATTAAAGTGTAGTTTATTAACTCCAATCTCCCAGTTATTTTAAATATGGCAATATATAACACTTTACGTAATTTAATCAAGAGCGGTCCTACGGGAAAAGGAGGTGGATAATGAAGTTGTTAACCCTTCCAGAAAAGAAAAAGGGTGGAGAATATAGGGCACAGAATAAATATAAATTACTTCATGTTAGTACTCTAGCAACCTGAAAAGTATAAATTTAGGTAATATTATTTCTCCGTTAAATCACGCGACGCCGCGCCATGCCGGAGAGCCTGTAAGATTTGTAGAAAACTACGGCAATTTACCGACTTATGCATCGTTTTATGAATAAGGGTCATATTATCCATAAAATGTTAACCACAAATCGACGCGGAAACGGTCGCAAAAGCCCATTCTATTATTCTGTACACGGCAAGAATTATAAAACTTCATGCTTGGATACATGTTATTTATTTTTTAGGCTTCCAATATATTCCAAAAGAATACTCTTAGGTAGTACCAGAACCAAAGGGCTGTCCCGCCAGGGTCAAGTCCATGAAATTAAATATGAAGCTTTTCCATATTTTTTCCATTTCTTTCCGGCTTATGTTCTTGTGGACGCTTTACTGTTTGATGTGCGTTGACGATATTTTGTACAACTATCAACGGGTATCCTAAAAGACTGCCTAGAAACAATCAGACAACAAAACACAAAAACGGTCTGGGTGGAATAATCACCTCGATAGACTAAGGTCTGAGGTGAGAAGGCTGTTTAACAGAGCCAAAACGAACCAAGACTTGCATACATATAGAGAAAAATTAACGCAGTACAATAAAGAAATTCGCAGGGCCAAAAGAAACTCGTATCAGGAATTCTGCGAAAAGATAGCCGGAACAAAGAAGTGCACAAGAGTGTACAAAGTTGTGGCCGTCGAAGGTACTGCGGGTGAAGCTGGGCATCTAAACAAACCAGATGGCTCGCTTAACAGCTCCAAAAAGAAATTCTGGAACTCTGACGGACACACATTTCCCAGGGTCCAGAGTCATAAACAATCAGAGCAGGCCAGAACCAACAGCAAGGCATGCAAGGCCAGAAAAAACAGATAGGAAAGAGGCCAACGAGGTTGTAACATTTGAAAAAAATTAAATGGGCAATAGGAGAATTCCAGCCTTATAGGTCCCACGGACCAAATAGAATCTACCCACTTCTGTTGCAGAAAGGGCAGGATATACTAATGCCACACATCTGCAAGATACTCAGAGCATGCATAGCGTGGGGTCACACGCCAGCGTTATGGCAAAGGGTAAAGCCATACAGACCAGTAAGCCTAACATCATTCCTGCTTAAACACTGGAAAAACTAGTCGATCGGTATGGCGACAACATTCTCTTAACAAAACCCTTTAACGAGCGTCAATATGCGTAGCAACCAGGAAAGTCTACATATTTGGTCCTGGACGATCTAAATAGACTCCTGATGAAGGCAATAGATGGTACGGGAATGGCACTAGCCACCTTTCTAGGGGGTGCATTCAACAACATTTCTACTAGACAAGATTGAAAATGAACGATAGTCATAGTAGTCAGGGGATATAATCATGGGTTATGTTTTAACAATATCACAAAAGGCCTTGAACATAGTAAGCAAATGGTGTGAAGCTGAAGATCTGTTAGTTAATCCGCTGAAAACCACAATAGTCCCATTCACGAAAAAAATAGCATTAGCAGCGAATAATAATTCGCTTTTCAAAGGAAATCAAATACCTAGGTGTCAATTTGACCAAGGTATGACTTGGAGACTACATCTTAGCAACGTCACTCAGAAAGCAAGAATTGGACTGGACAGATGCAGGCGACTTTGCGGGAGAAACTGGGGGCTGAGCCCCGAATTGAATCTCTGGTTGTATAAAATGGTGGTAAAGCTCATGGTAACCTATGGCTCTATAGCCTGAGGCATAAAGGCCACGCAGGTGCAATCAGATAACTAGAAGGCGTACAAAGGCTGGCATGTATGTGCATCTCGGGGGCGATGAGAATAATCCCAACTGCAGCACTGGAAGTCCTGCTAAATCTACCTCCATTACATATCCTCTTACAGGGGAACGTAAGAATGGTACAACACCGGCTCAAGCAAGGCAACAAGCCCATCATTGAATGGGTAAGGCTTACAAGCTGGAAACTTGAGGACAACGCGGAAATCAAGTATCTCTTCGAAATGCCATCAGACGAACAACCCCCTCCTATGGATTTGATAGACCCTTCTCAGTAGCAATTGTAGGCAAAGAAGAATGGGAGGGGGGCCTCCTCCTCCTATAAAAACAGACCAAGCATGGTATACCGACAGTTTTAAGACCAGTAAAGGGGTGGGCGACGGGGTTCATGAACCAAGGTCAAATATCTCCATAAACATGGGCATAATCAGTGTTCCAAACAGAAGTCGCGGCAATTCAACATTCCCATGGAGGTAGATAAACTGAACATTGGGAAAAGGAGTCAGGCCACCTTAAAAGGAGTTAGTGCACAAAAGGACAAATCTAGACTAGTCAAAAAATGCATAAGTGCCCTTGAAGAAGACGGTCGTAACAATAAGCTCACCATTGCGTGCGTTCCGGGACATGAAGGCCAACAAGGCAACGAAGAAGCCTACAAACTTGCAAAACGGGGCGCAAGTAAGATTACGTTGGGATCTGAACCCTACTACGGGATAGCGGGAAGAGTCTTCAATACAGCAGTTAAAAGCTGGATAGATAAACAATCCCTAAACTGGTGGTTACAAACAGTGGGGCAACTACAGGCCGAACAGTTCATAAAACACGGTTCCCCAAAATTCACGGCGACGGATCTACTTAAGAGGAGTCACAAGACGATAAGAATATTAGTGGGTCAGCTGACAGGGCACTGTAGAATGAACAGACACATGGAAAAATCGGCCTGGTCGATAATAGTCATTGCAGGCTCCGTCAGGTGGAAGAGGAAACTAAAAAACACGTGTGGTGCGAGTGTGAGGCTCTTTACAGGATCAGATTAGCAAGGCTGGACGAGACTAAACCCGGACCTGCAAGATAGATGGAGGAGCCAGTACTCCATTTATGGAGTCTGATTAGGAAGACCAGACTGTATGAGGTCCTCTAAGCATGGTTCGCAGTACTACACTAAACCTGCAGAGGTGCAGTGGCAGAGGCGGGTTCTAGCGCCAACTCCCTTCAATTCTAAAATTCTAAATCCTAAGAAGCCTCCAATGGTACAAGGTATCACAGAATGAGACCGAGCCGTCACGCTCATACAGTAGAGCACTCGATCGATGTCCGGCGCCTCCTCCAACAAACTTTTATTTTAATAGCAACTTCAAGCCAGGGGAAAATAATGTGTATTTAAAAGATTTAAAATAATATTAGGATATTACGGCAAGACTTTGAATCAAAATCGCTCACCGTGGCATTGGCACCGCGCGCTTCTCAATGGGGATTTTTGCCGATGCAATCTGACAATTAAGTCACCGTCTATATTCTAAACTATTTGCTTAATCAAGCGAAACCAAAAGGAACCAATCCTGGAATCCCACTAGTCACGCTCGATCAACTAGTACAGTAGACTATACGGAATAGGCCCTCTATCTCTATTTAAACTATTCTTACATTTAATAATTTCCATACTTTCATATGCATCTAATAATCTCCTATCGACGCGCGTTTCGCTTACCATGTTAGCATCATCAGGAGATGATTAATACTAAACTTAAAATCGACCTTACTCTCTTTTATACAAGCTGTTTGCTTAATCAAGCGGAACCCATTAGTCACGCTCGATCAACCGATACAATGGACTGACTATACGGAATAGGCCCTCTATCTCTGTTTCACCTATTCTTACATTTAATAATTTCCATACTTTCATATGCGTCTAATAATCTCCTATCAGTTATATTATGAATTAATTTCAAATTTTTAATTGTTATTCTATGATTATTATTGGTCGGGATACACAAATTAATTCTTTTATTATTGCTTAAGACCATAAAGAAGGGTGTGGTATTCTAATTAACCACTTTTAATGAACAGTATAACATAGGGTGGTGAGAAATTGAAACATGTATTCGGTATTGATATAATTTAATAATGCAGGTGTAAATTGCATTTAAATATAATGGAGATAAATCAACAGTGTTAAATAGAAAATATATATACAATTCTTAGACTAAAACTTTCAATCACTCATCATTCGTTCCAGTATAAAACTAAAATTACAAACGGTTTCTTAAATTTAAAAATGTCTACTGAAAAGTCTTGATTCTTTGATTTAAAAATTAGTTTTTATCTTTCTTATTTTTATACTTCGTTCTCCAACTTAACGTTCACACAGCATACCTTACTTTTCACTTGGACTGCTTTACCTGCCTTGCTTTACAGGAATTCGACAAGGAATATTAGTCTGCCTTCCGCCATTTTATGTTTCAATTTCCAACGGGAACGGGGATGCTATCGCTTCTAACTTCGAAGAATTGCTTTAAAAAGCTCAAAAGGAGGTCTTTGTCCAACCTTGGACAAAGATAACTGAGGTGCACGCAATATTTTCTAATATTCGTGCATACAAGAGAAATTGGCCCAAAAAGGAACTTGACCTTTGGCCGGAGAACAGCACGTTTTACTGCTATTTAAGCGAACGTCTTAACTGAACTGTGAGGCTAGAGAGCAGCTGGACTGATCTAGTACATTTTAGTGGATGTAAGACACTTTCAAACTAATTAATTGCCTCAAACAGAGCTAGGACAGGGCTAGATGTTTTTGGCGCGGAAAATAGGAGAGCTGTGACTAGACAGATCCTACGCGAATGAGTGTTTGCTACGCACTGACTTGATTAATTTCTTTCCTTCAGCTAGTCGCCTAGCGGCAAAACTACATAATAAAAGTGGGCGGTAACACATATCGAATTCATTTGAGATTACAAGGGTAGAAGCTGTTTTCTTTCTTTATTTGACAGACTGATTCTGACGGAGACAAAAATACATTAACTTGAAAACGATTACAAACGTTTTCCTTTACTAGTGAAGAGTTGCTGAATTGTAATCTCTTATATTGACAGCACTGCTGTACAGGTTCGAATTAAGGGATCGTCGGTCTAGGGTTGGACTAAGGGGTTTAGAAGAACTGGCATATGCTGATTTAAATGTACAAATTGGATTGTACCCGGGGTGAAATAAATCTATTTGAGTTTAATTATGGCTCATTCATTCTACATACATACAGGGTGTTCTCACCAAACTATACGGTGAAAAACGATAGTTTATACACGTGTTGGGGTGTTTCCCCAACAATTATCAAAAGCTTGCTCGGCAACCCTTGATTTTTCTGTTCTACCATACTTTAAATGAGCTATGTGTTCTTTGAATCTCGTTTATATAGATCTTTTAGTTTGTCCAACATATTTTTGGTTATAATCCATGCATCCAATTTCATATATTCCACTTCTTTCTAATATTTCAATTTTGTCCTTTGGACCACCTAATAATTTCTTAATGTTAAACTGAGTTTGGTATACCAATTTTAAACTTACTTCCTTAAAAACTTTTTGGAGTTCTCTAGTATACTGAGAATATTTTCATCCTGATTAACGAGAGAAGTGGGATCACGAATGGACTTTCTAAATAAATGCCTATTAATTAGTTTATTTATTAAGTTAGTATTGAAACCATTAACATTATAAAATATTTCTCTATTGAGAGGAAAGTTAACCATACGGTGCGTGTACTAAAAAATGAAAGCTGGCCATTTTGTGTTAGTCGCAGTAGAAGGAGTCACTACGAAGATATCGGTTACTGGAAGTACTTTTTCTAGTGTGTTATTATCGTTCCTAATCACTAAAGTATCGAAAAATGGTAGTTGGCCTTTGTTCTGAACTTCATAAATAAATTTAGCGGTGGGGAAGCGGTTGTTTAGTTTGGTTACAAAATCTTTAATATTAGCGGTTTTGGTGTCGAAAATCGCGAAAATGTCATCCACATACCTGTACGCATATTTGTAAACAGGAGACGCGTCCGCCATAAGACGCGAGCCGAAGTAGAGTAGTATACAGCAGACGAGTGAGGCAAAACCGCTTGGTAAACGGCAGACGTGTCAGTTGCAAAAATGTTTGCGGAATCAAGAGCTGTATATAGATGGATTTTTGCCTGAAACGTCTGTTATTTACTTAAACTTTTTAATAAGATATTCTGTGTTATTTTGAATGTCTTGCGATAACTTGAAATACTTATTGGTGTACTTACCAAAATCTAGTGGGTAGTGGACTATACTGGTAAAAATAGGAGTTTTCTTCTTTTCTAAACATAAACTTCCTATTCTTTGTAAATATTGGACAAAAAATGCAAGTTCTAAATGCTACATATAAATATGTATTTGTTAAAGTAAGTAGTATACAAGTAAGTAGAACAGGGTTTTGAGTTTGAAACAAAAGATAGCTATTTTTTTTAGAACAAATCACTTTGGAAAATAGACAACCACCCATAGGACAATATAACAGAACATAATGAAAAAAAAAATCATTATGATTAAGGATTACAATAGTCTCTAGATAGAAGATATTTTTGGGCAATCCATATATAAGGTTGCTCCAAAGTACGGAAAATAAAACACTAAAAAACAACAATGTTTCGACCATCTTTTGGGCAACACTATAAAATTAATATTAACCCTTTCCATGCTATTGCAAGAATATTTTTTTCCTAAATTTGTTAGCGCCCACGGCAACATTTTTATTAACCCATTGTTGCAATGAATGGGGTAGTTTTTGTTTTTTTTTTAAATTCGACGGCAATCTTTCTGCTTTTGCCTTTCTATTGCCACATGAAACCACCGAACATATAACGAAATTTTTGGCGTCTCACCGATGTTGGTTGCACCGGAATGTTTTGCCCCTTCTGCTACATTTATTTACAGAGATACTTCTTCGTGCAATCCCCTCATACCTAGATGCCGTATGAAACCCAGACAGAAGAGATGTTTGGAAACAGGCATATTTTTTTAAGTTCCCCAAATATGCTTCCACAGCTGGAAGGAAATTATCGGGGTCCTCTTCAATCTTCTTTAAAACAAGTTGGTAATGCTGCGTCCACTTTTCTTTCACAAGTTCGGTCGAAGAAATATTGCTAGTCTCAACATGTTCCTGTACTCGTTCCTCGGATTCCATTAACTCCGGGGGCCCTGGAGTGGTTTCCTTCTCGCAGCTTCCAGGTTTACTGTTTTCATCGTCGGCTTTTTTGGAAGAGGAAGGAAAACTTCTTTACTGGGTTGTTTCCCTGTTGCGACTTCGTAAAGATGATGTTTGACTTCAAAGGAGAGAATGTTCATTGAGATTAAAAAATGTATTTCTGCAAAACAGCACCCTGATGTTTGCAATGTTTACCATTAAAACCCACTGCACATGTACACATACAAGTTTGAAGGCCCACATAATATTTTCAATTTTCATTACTTCCTCTCGTTACTGAAAATTCCAACGAATCCATGCTGGTTGGGTCAACAATCATCTTACCATCTGTCAATCTAGGTAAATACCTAGTAGCAACCGCTTTTGAGACTATATTGAATAGTAAATCCAATATACGCTGCCTGTAGTAATTTTCGAAACTAATTATGTAGTCGCTTAGTTGAATTAGATTAAATGCTTTGGCTCTCTCCAAAGAAATGTCTTTGAGTAATCTAAACATGACTTCCGTATAATTGTTAATGTCGCTTCCTCTTCAAGTTTCTTCACGAGTGAGCAGATAGGATTTCTTTAAATTTTCATGGGCACAGTTTTCAGTGAAATTTCGTTTGGCTTCGTTTAGTTCATTTCTGGTTTTGAAATGTAAAATCTCCTTAAATAGGGAGTAATATTTTTGTGACAAATCTCGTGGTATTCCGTTTTTCGCCATTAAAAATCCATCTCCAGACCGCCTTCTTTACATGAAAGATGCATAAAAGCAATTTTGCTTCTGGCCAATGTATTCTTAGCACTTTCCTCTCTCCTAAATCGTAATTTGTCAAGATAATGTCGGTCGAATTTTTGATGGCATTATTTCTAGCAATCCTTCAACTGCAAGATCAAATAGATACTTTTTTTGGCAATTAGCTAAAATGCATCCAACGGGTAATCCTCCCGCCGCCCGCTCAAAAAAATATGTTTTATGGTCATAAACATCGGATGCATCGACAACCATAATTTCATTTGCTTGTGGTATATTTAACGCACGTTGCATAAGTGGTGTACAAAGAGCTGCAGCAAAATTATTATCCTGTAAAGTTATTATTTTATAGCATAGGTCAATTTTGTCTTATGAAAAGCCAATGTATCCTCCAACTTGAGCAACATATTAGATCCAGTACGCTCACCAAAATCCTCTTTAAATTTCTTTTTCCACAAATTAGATACATCTGTTTTTGTTGGTATGCAGTGCGCAAAGTTTTCATACTTGTCACCGATTTCTTCCATTTCATCCATACAGTAAGTATGGTAAGGTGTGGCTGCAGAATGACCTGTATTTGTTGGCCCCAAAGGCCTCTCACGAAGTGCTTCAATATCGTTTAATCGATGGTTATGTGTTACACGAAATTCTATTAAACAAGGCTATTCTACTAAAGTTACGGATTTTATAAGAAACTTGGGGCTTTGAAAGAATTTCTTTATTGTAATACAGTTCCAGATTAGATACCATAAAAAAAGTAGACAGCTGGTACCCGAATCTAGCCGAACAGCTATACACTGCTCAACTAATGTTCTTACTTCTGCTTTATTAGCTTGTTATCAGCGCTTGATATAGAAAGAAATATAGCAGATCGATCAACTAGCATCAAAGTATCAATTTAGTTTTGTCTATACTAACCCAGAACGAAAACGAGCCCACATTATTTAACTATACTAGAGGGCAACTCCATGCGTAATGGCATATATTTTCTTTCAAATGCATTTTATTAAACATAAATTAATTATTATCGTGAATAATTAATAACAGTCGTATAATACTATGGTACTTTACTATTTAATTATTACTTTTGTTTTAATTTTAAACAATACATGGCGAAAACTATACGGGGAGTTTTTCTCGAAATTTTTCCAAAATAAATTAAAATAATTCCATTTAGACAGGGTTGCGAGTGGAGTGCAAAATCCTTCTTTAAATCCATTATTTTATCCTCTTTATTCATTATTTCACACAATGAATTTTAGTTTCAAAAAAGAACCCCAGGAACTATTGAATTCTTGCGTTAAGAGGCTATGTAAACAGCAGACGTGTCTGGCAGTCTTCGGCGGACTCGTCTTCTAAATATGAATTGTTTTTCGGGCATTGGCGGAATTAATCGAATGGATAACGCGTCTCCTGTTTACAAATATGCTACCTGTACCATACCTTTGAAAAATATTCGAACTCCTGACTGATTTCATTTTCAAATTTACTCATGAAAGGATTAGCTAAGAACGGCGATAAACAGTTGCCCAATGCCGTGCCTTCAAGTTGTTGGTAATAGTTATTTTATATTGAAAATAATGTTGATCAATGCAAAGTTTGGTTAAAGTTAAATATTCTTGCTTGGTTTCGTTATCATAACTATACCTTGGTATTGCAAGGTCTGTGGGATTGGCACACTAAGGAACAATGAACTAACATCAAACGAGATTAAAATTTTACCTTTATTAAGGTTCGTACCTTTAATTTTATGAAATTTTTTGAATTTGGTACTCCTGAATTCTGTTTTATAAGTAAATTTTCAAACTGGTTTGGTAGCCACTTGGATATATTATAAGTTGGCGATCATGGGACGCATTGCCTTCCCAGGTTTATGAATCTTGGGAAGACAATATAGTTTCGGCATAGTAGGATTGCTCGCAGATAATTTGTATTTAATTTGATCAGAAATAAGGTTGCTACAATGCTACATTTCTTCAAACTGTTTTTAACTTGTGTTGTCATCTTAGTTAATGAATTCATTGGGATATTGTTATAGAACCCGGATTCTGAATTTTGCATTGCCTCTACCAAAGGATAACTTACTTGATATTATAGGTAATAAAGGAAGCTCTATTCAACATCTTCCTGACTCTACTAAAATATTTGTTAGAGAAGCATGCAGAAATCAGTTCTCAAATAATGTAATTAATAATAATGTTAACTCTCGTCCTGGAAAGAGATTAAAGGAGAAAGATGTTTTCTATCTAAAATGCTGAGATAACCATGTTAGCATCATCAGGATATGATTAAAACTCAAAGTTTTAATCATCTCCTGATGATGCTAACATGGTTAGCGAAACGCGCGTCGAGTGCAAAAATTCTGTTTCGATATTGTGGATGAAACTCTGTTTTTAGTTTAGTAGAATTATTAATTGTTTTGGGGGATTTTGGACTGAATTTATGCAGCGTACCAGCAAACTAATGCATTGTCTATTATCTTAGACGCTTTTTCTCTTTTTTTTTAGGGATTATATTTAATTAACATCACATTGTGCGGTTATTGGATTTAATTTGCTAATCTTTCTGTTAACTAGTTTCAGTGCATTCCATATACATTATTTGATTAATAGTTAACAATTGAATTCCTCTAGTCACTTGTTAGTTGATTTTATTAAACAGATTTCATAATTGTCTGCGCTAATTTATCCATTGATTGATTCTAATTAACTAATTTCGTAAATCACGTCGTGACTTAAATAGCAATTTATTATTTCATCTAATTATTCTAAATCTAATTTTTCGTTTTGATCAATTGATTAGATGAACCTCGGGATACTGGAAAACTTTTGTACCGTCATTAATTAAATATAACTACTATTATCAGTGATATAAATAAATTATATTAGTTTCTTTTACCAAACTTCAATACCAGGATATTGCTATGCCTGCGACCAATGACAAGGTCTTAATAAACGTGTTCATTGTTTTGTTAAATCATACTTTTTTTGTTGCCTAATGCCTCATAGCCTATTTGCGCATTTGTTTTAAATTAAATCAGTTATCGAGGAGCGGTACCTAGGACACAGTTTATACCGTAACCGAATCAGATATAAAACTCTGAGCGGCACCTTTGTTGTTAGTGAAGCCAAATTCTATTTTTCATGCGATTCTCATATTTCGAGCGTGCGCATTATTAGTTGGAAACCTCAGAATTATACGGCCAGCTGGGCCGTGGGCAGAGTCGAATCTAATACACAAAATTCGCGAAAGCAGTCTACAAAAAGCACGACAAACAAAGCCGACTCTCGAACAAACAATACGGTAGTTTTCGCTGTTCGGTTCTTTTTCAATTAACAGACCTTTCCTGTCGCCGCCCAAAAATCTATAATCGAGATCTCATCTGAATACAAGCACAATACGAGCCTGTTGCGTGCCTCGTTTTACGGTTAATTTTCGCCAACACTATCTATATCTCTTTCTCCTTACAGGCGGTGTCTTATGGAAAAGAGACATACATATATGCCGCATTGATGTTTTATTTATAAAGGCAGCGTTCACTTATTGAGCGCAGGCGTAAGATAAGAACTCCCCGCTCTCCTATTGGTTGAAGCGCTGGGTTCAAAACACGTGGAGAGTTGTTTAACTGATTCGGTTATGGTATAAACTGTGACCTGGGACATCAAAGGCAGTTTACAATTCAACTTATAGGAGTTGCTGGCGCCCTTAACCGAACCCCCATTTCTCTCTGAGCACCCGGTAATTTGCACACTCACGTTACACTGCCTCTTCTCATACGACTGATTGTTTTTTTTTGTAATTCCTATTTGACTGGTTTGACTTTATTCATTATTTCAACATAACCTTACTCTCTGCTAATAAACAGAGAAAGAGAATATAGATGATCCAAAAATTCAACAATAAAGCATATTTGTCTAAAACACGATATTTTAAACGTGTAATACTTAATATCTTGTATGTCTTATTTCTGGTAAACCTTATTCTGGCCAGCTTTGCTAGAAATTTGACAAGTGTGCGCTGTGTCAAAGGTGCCTGGCAATATCCTGCTAGTTTTCGCGCAGAGAAGGAGACACACCATTGACGTGTCGCCGAGAAGAGTGAATCTTCTTATCGTATAGTTAATGTTCGTAACTTTTGCGAATTCATTTTGCTTTTTATACATATCGGACTCGATTTAGTGGCCCAATTAATCTGCGTGGCGCCATACTAATTAGAGAATAAAGAAGGGTTATGGGCTTATATATTTGGATTGATTAGTTATTTTTATTTATTCGCTGGAGGTTTGTGATTGATCCAATTAATTGTTTTCCTTTTATTTCTGATAAAACGTAACGTTGATGTTCGGTAATTAAATGAAATTTAATTTGTTTAATATTTTTGAACCGGTTGTAAAATTTCAGCATTGATCCACTATATTTTATCAAAGGCATCTATTGTCTACAGCAATAAATTGCAACTACTGCCGAAACAGCTAATTTCATGGAAATTTATTGTGTTAGTAGTTTGTACCGAAGTTAGAATTAATGCAATAGGGAAATGTTTTTTTTATTTTAATAATTAATCATGTAATTAACTTCTAGGGATTAGTGTGGTTAATTGATTTCAATTAATAATTACACACTAAACCGGGCGACTTGGTTGTTAATTATTACGTAATTGAGTTTTGTTTATCCTTAGATTTAGTTTGCTAAGGGAAGCCATATATTGCGTTAATGAATGCAGATTACATCATATTTTCCTTCATTGTAATTACCTTACTTAATTTTTTTTTCTTGAATTTTTAAAATAATGGAAGAGACATGTTTTCTATTTCATAATATTTACCAAATTTGTTTAGTCAAATTTTTCATTAAATTATATTTTAGTGCTTTTTCTTCATCATGTTGACCATACTGTAATCTTTTATCAATATGGTACGAATATTATATTCTACCAGATTTAGTACAATTCCTAAAAATCCATTTTATT
This sequence comes from Pissodes strobi, assembly GCA_016904865.1. Lineage (NCBI taxonomy): Eukaryota > Metazoa > Arthropoda > Insecta > Coleoptera > Curculionidae > Pissodes > Pissodes strobi. The sequence goes on from MU182331.1 coordinate 241,947, forward strand.
CATTTTTCCAGAGCATGATAACTTTGGTTCACTTTTTTATCAATGTAGTACAAAATTTTATTGTATTAAACTTAGTACATTTCATGAAATCCATCTTACAGCTTTCTCTTCCGTATGCTAACATCTTTTATCAATGTAGTACAAATATTATATTGTACTACGCTTAGTAAAATTCATAAAATTGATTTTACAGCTCTCAAAACTCAAGTTCTAATTTATCTTTCCTCTTGAGCACCCAAATGGTGCCTTTTCATTTATAAATTAATATTTACATTGAGATTTGGATTACCACTGACTAGGTTTTCTTTATTTAATATTCCTAATTTTATCAATAATAGTTTGGAGTTTTGAACTGCTTCCAATTATCGCCTGGGTGTGCTTCCGCATAATTTTTGTTAAAATTTACTGTATTTATGGTTTATGTTGAACAATAGATGAATAGTACTGTATCTATGGTGTGTTTTATTTGGCTCAACAGCAGTACGGATTGTTCAATTTACTTATCTTAATATATTGCTAGTGAAAAGGAGGTGGTATACTTTTAGCGCTCCCTACCGGCTAGGTTTACCTTGGAGAGTGAAGGTCTTGCAGGAGGTTCCACTAATAGCGTGGAGATTACTAGTTCGGTCTGTTACGAAGTCGGTGGCGCCTAACGAACCTATGAACCTATTCTCCGATTTATTGAGCAGCTGGCAAATTGCGAGGCATCGCACTCCGACCTACCGGGTAAATAGTTGTGAGCAAATTTGATATCTGGTCTAATCGGTAAGTGAACTTATTCTTCTTTTAAATAAAAAAAAATAAACACAGAAAGCGCGTAGCAACCTGGGGGACTCAATTGTTCAATTTGAGGCGGCTTCTCAGTAAGAAAACCCTAACTCAATTTTTTGCATTTGATTTTTCATTACAACAGGTTTAGAACAATGTTGAAATAATAATAAAATATTTTTTTATTAGTATTTACTTTCTATGAGTAAATTAAATTGTCGGGTTTACCTAACTAGTATAGAATAGTATAGACATTAAACTTAAATTTAATAAAGGTAAGTGACATGGCTCGCCCATGCCGCATTCCTTCCGTAGATACAGACTCGTGCGACGAACTATAGGTATGCGTTGACATCTCGGTTGAGATAAATTTCGCTGTCTAGTTAGATATTTTATGTATTTAGGAATGGTTGTAGGTAAAGTATAATATTTGACTCACGTATAATGAACTATAATATACTATGACTTAAATTACACGTCCGATTAATAATATGCTTTTTCAATACGAGTACATTAACACTTTTGTATTGTATTCGACAGTACTCTTTATTCCAATTTATATTAAATCAACATTTCCCAACATATTGGGAATATGACCCCAAAAGACAAACTAGTCAAAAATTTTTATACGTACTAGCTCTACTAGTGGATTTGCATCAATTTATCACTCAACATCATAAGAGCATTGTCAATAAAAAACGAATCATTATAATCTAATTAGTCTTTATTTTTACATAGCTGAAAATAGTTATAAAAATGTACAATATTGAATTCCGTTAATTCTAACGATCTAAACTAAGTAAAACAAAATATAGAAGTCAACTAGCTTATATGGACTATGCGTACTATAAACGCGCTAACAGTTTGTTTCGGCAATGGTAATTGATCATGCATTTGGACTATCATCTAATAAAACTGATTCACTTTTCCAAAGAAACTAAACTAACTACATATTGTGTCTACCTGGAAACAATAATTATTGACATATTTGTATGGGGTCTGAAGGGCAATGGTAATCCCACTTCAAAACATAATACAAAGAAAAAAACCGAACAAAGTCACAGTAAGCATCTCACTAAATTACAGAACAATATAATATATAATTTTAAACGCTGAGAACCGAGAAGTTGATTTAATAGTGATTTAAAGGCAATTTTAGGAAAGTTTAATTTTGACTTCAATATACCTTTTATATTTTTGGCAATATATTTTATAAAAGTACAAGAAAATTAAGATTGATTTAAGTAGGTAGATATTTTAGTATCCTATTAATTCAAAGGGATATCTATCATAGTTTGCTTTAGACTAAGGAAATCGTTTGTTTGAATCATGTATATTGTACATACTCCATTTATTTTTTTATATCATTATTGTAGTTATGTTATTAAAATATAGACATCCCTTCTCCCTTCCAATATTTGTCTTTATTTATTTAGGTTCTTTACATAATCTTTCGGCTTGGATAAAGTGTGGTGTTCAAATATACAATTTCAAGTAAGGTCAGTTCTTTATGTATCAACTTCAAAATGGAGAAATTCTAGACTTCTAGCATCTTCTAATCTCACAAGCGTGTTGTTCTATTGTAGCAGCTACGAAAATATAACGATTAATTAAAAAATTAAGTACTAGTTCATCTAATAACTCAAATCATTTAATATGCCGTTCACTCGATCTACTATGTGTAAGCCAAATATTAACTACTCTTAAAATCGTATCTAAGCGCCCACCAATATTTTTCTTCAATATATATTTTATATTGTTGTGGAGAATTCATTTTTGTCTGTCAAATTATTGTTACATTTACGCCATTTCGTTTATTTTTTTAATTTGCATCAAATTCAACTATAATTGAAGAACAGAGGATCTCTTCGGCTCTGGGCCCAGGGTCTCAATTGCATAAGTACGAATTAAGGCACCCTAATGAAGTTAAAAAAAACTACCATTGTTTGAAAAAGCCTACAACTGAAGTGAAGTAACAGGCAACAATTTGTCTGATAAACATGAATCCTCCACAACAATATAGATCACATCTACAACAACTAGCTTTAAACCACAATTTGGTAGCTGAAGGGGATTTTTCCTAGAAATATTTTGTGGTAACGAAGGAAACTTCAAATCAAAGAATTAAGTCAAACCTAGATATCGAATTTATGAATTTTTTGCATTAACATGGTAGTTCAATTCACCGCTTGCGTCTCTCATGGCAAGCACGTGGGACGCGACTGATGCCAGACTGTGGATAAAATAAATAAACATTCGTAAGAGTATGCTTTAGGAAGCAGGATCACATAAGCAACAATCATGTTGAATTCCAGACCTTTGACACACGTTTCTATAGATTCAGAAGATATGGAGCCTTTGGACTTAACCCAGTGCGAAAAAGTGTTTTTCCCACTCATTTAATTCATTGAAACAAGATTCAGCTTCTTTGGACAGCTTTAATAATAACTGGTATAAAAACAAAGGATATGGTGCCATGTGTTCTTAAATCAGCAAAATAAATCATGGTGATATTATCAATAATAATATAAAATTTGACACTTTAAACAAATTAAAAAGAAAACAACAGTTCTTCAAAACTGAAAAGTTAAAAAGTGTTGCACTACACCTTTACGTACAATGTAATTATTTTAAAAAATAAAATAAGCCGCAAAATTGACAGAAAAAATTATTACAATGTAAACATGTGAAATTCGTTCTTGATGGAAAAGTATCGTTAATAGTAAAACGTGAAAAGTACTCACCCAGTAATCTAGTTTGATACAATTATTATTGAAAAACATGTTGGAATACAGTGTTCAATACCGTAAAAACCAATAACAACGAAAACAGAAACAAATGTAGAGGAACCACTCTCTTGTGCCAAGTCAAGGTAGAATGTAAACTATGTGTTGAATTTAATAATTTATATCTAATAAATATCTTCATGCATACGAGGAAGGGAAGAAACTATTGTTATTATATATAGGGGGCTTTCAACAATTTACGTTAAGTTAATTATTATGTTATGTTATACTTTGTTTAAGTTTTGTACGTCCGTATTCAAATATACTGCATTTTTATTTTCCTGAATATATGCCATCTCCAAATACAACCGTTTTTTAGTGTTAGGTTCCACGTCTAGGATTTCCGTGTCTTTGAAATGAAATTTGTGGCCATCTTTAAAATGATGAATAGCGAGCGTTGTTTCTGGGTTATCTAAATGTGTGATATTTACAAGATCAATCGACTTACCTGTAAGGAAGATCGATCGGAATTATCCGAGCATCTTCGCCGTCCCTCATTACAAACCCACCCAGTCTTTACCTTCTCCCTTTCACCCCAAATGCAATGTAATCAAAAATCTCACGAACCAAAATTGTAATGATGCATCAAGGCGATAAGCTCGAGCGGCTAGCCAGGGTCGGCTGAATCACCATGTTTTTAGATAACTTCTTTACAAATTGTACCGATTGGGAAAAAGTTGTATACTACAAAGTGTAATGAGGGACGGCGAAGATGCTCGGATAATTCCGATCGATCTTCCTTACAGGTAAGTCGATTGATCTTGTAAATATCACACATTTAGATAACCCAGAAACAACGCTCGCTATTCATCATTTTAAAGATGGCCACAAATTTCATTTCAAAGACACGGAAATCCTAGACGTGGAACCTAACACTAAAAAACGGTTGTATTTGGAGATGGCATATATTCAGGAAAATAAAAATGCAGTATATTTGAATACGGACGTACAAAACTTAAACAAAGTATAACATAACATAATAATTAACTTAACGTAAATTGTTGAAAGCCCCCTATATATAATAACAATAGTTTCTTCCCTTCCTCGTATGCATGAAGATATTTATTAGATATAAATTATTAAATTCAACACATAGTTTACATTCTACCTTGACTTGGCACAAGAGAGTGGTTCCTCTACATTTGTTTCTGTTTTCGTTGTTATTGGTTTTTACGGTATTGAACACTGTATTCCAACATGTTTTTCAATAATAATTGTATCAAACTAGATTACTGGGTGAGTACTTTTCACGTTTTACTATTAACGATACTTTTCCATCAAGAACGAATTTCACATGTTTACATTGTAATAATTTTTTCTGTCAATTTTGTGGTTTGTTTTATTTTTGAAAATAATTACATTGTACCTAAAGGTGTAGTGCAACACTTTTTAATTTTTTAGTTTTGAAGAACTGTTGTTCTCTTTTTAATTTGTTTAAAGTGTCAAATTTTATATTATTATTGACAATATCACCATGATTTGTTTTGCTGATTTAAGAACACATGGCACTATATCCTTTGTTTTTATTTTGGCCCTGATGATGGAACAAACCCGTGCCGAAACGTTGGCGGTGTTAAAACAACCAATTATTTTTAAAACTGTCCAAATAAGCTGAATCTTGTTTCATTGAATTAACCCATTTTCTCACCGTATCTCCCTATATCGTTCTGTCTTGCGCTAAAACCGATGAGATAAACACAGATTTACTGGCAACATGGGAAGTTGCTCAAAAATGATCTCCTTTCTCTAGGCGCAGATGGACAACTGAATATGTGTAATTTTTAGCAATAAGAGGCAAATGGCATCAGAAAACGAAACCTGTGAGGGAGCAAGCTATTATAACTGTAGACTCTCACAAATATTTGGCCGAAAGGCAGAATATCTGATTTTAGACTGTAAAAGATTAGAACCCATAACATGAAGTAATTATTACTCTCCAGTATATGCTCCATAAAGGCCCTGACGAAAGTTGTGATATGTCTTTATTGCAAATGGTTTGCAATACTTTTACTACGGACATTTGTCGGCACAGATCCACGTTTATCAAAATTTATGATTTAGGGCTGTACAAAACCAAAACTAACCCAAGTTAACCAAAGGTAATCAATGATAAATGTTTTAAACCCATTTTTGATATGCAAGCGTTCCTATGCTATATTAATACGGGCTTAGTTCTAATTTGTTTGGGTTAGTCTTGATTAACTTGGGTTGGTTTGGATTAATACGAGTTATGGCAACTCCTTGCGGTTCGCGCATGAGGTTAAATCGGTTGGGTTTGTCAAATCGGGAGAGATAGTCAATAGCCAAAGTTTAATTAAAGCGTTGTTTGACAACGCTACCTGTTCTCTCCAGCGATAATCGTTTATGCGTGAACACGGCCAGTGTGTTTTTGCCGGCGTCAATTATATTAAAGTACTCAGAGAACAAAAGTACTATCGTCTCGTTATGCAATTTTTTAACAGTTACATGGTATAGTATGGTATGGTAGAGGCCTCGCTCGGCAATATTTGCCCTTCAGCACGTCGACCACAATAATTGATCTTTTGTGTATACTCTTCTATGTTCACGAAAGTTCCTATCTTTTTCGAGAACCTCAGATTATTTTGAGGGTTGACCTTTTGTAGATATCCAGGTGCCACAAGGGCATTTTCGAGATGCCTCAACCTTTGGCGAGTCAGTGCCTGACATTCACAGAGTAGGTGCTCTGACGTTTCAGTCATAGTTTGGCAGGATCTGCATTGTTCGTCATTGGTTTTCTCCATTTTTTTGAGGTGTACCTCCAGGGTTCATGTCCAGTGAGAAGGTCTACGACCAGTTTTATCTAACATTTTTTGTAACTTGGGAAGCTTTTTTTTGCGGTTAGGCGCGAGAGATATGAGTCTTTTGACCTGTTTCTGACCGGGTGCATTAGCCCAATGTGTCTCTCTCTGACTTTTTCCCAATTTTGAACTCATTCATTAAGTGCCCTCTAGTGATGCCATAGAATGGTTTAGGCACGCAAAAGGCAGTCTGTGCACAATTCCGTGCGAGCTGATCAGCGGCTTCGTTGCCTTCCACACTCTCGCGCCCTGGTACCCACATTAGGGTGAGTGTGTTCCTGTTTGCCAGTTGACCTACAGCCATCCAACAATCCCACACTAGCCGGCAGTTGATTCTGCTAGATGCTAGCGCTTTTAACGCTGCTTAACTATCAGACAGCATATAGATCTTTGCATCTCTTAGGCCTTTTTTGGCACATTTAGAGATGGCTATATTGATAGCATTTAGTTCTGCTTGAAAGATGGTGAGTGTTTCCTAAAGATGCAGAGATTCGACATCTAGTTCCGTAAACTTGCCACTCCTTCTTTCATCTTTGATTCATCTGTACCAGACAAGTAATCCCCTCTCTAGTTGTTTGAGTCTTGTAGTATTGCGGTCTTCAATTACTTTTTCAAAGGAGCGATCAAAATGGAGTTTTGTTTCCATTGTACCGGTTGGTTTATTCATCGCCTCTATCTGGATGGCCTTTAGAATTTTAAGATGACCAGCCAGGTTTCCTGACTTCAGTTTTTGTGTCTATGTGACTATGTGCACTAGCCCAAGCCTCCTTTTCTATGCATATGTGCAGCGGAAGGAGGTCAAGTAGGGTTTCCAGAGCTGCTGTGGGGTACGTTTTCATAGCCCCTGTTATACCCAGAGAGGCGAGCCTTTGTACTCTTGTTAGCTTTCGCTGTATTGTTATTTCCTTTGTTTTTACCCACCACACTAAGCAGGCGTAGGTTATAATAGGCTTTACAACTGTGTTATAGGACCACCAGATCAAGGAGAGTTTTAGGCCTCATGTTTTACCAAAGAGTCGTCAACAGGCCCAAAGCTCTGCCGTTGCTTTTTTGATAGTTCTTTCAAGGTCTGGGTTCCAGGTTAGTTTCTGATGAAGAACTATGCCAAGATACTTAACCTCTTTTGAAAGCTCTATCATTATCCCTTCCAAAGTGGGTGCTTTAAGGTTCAGCTTCCTTCTTGTTGTGAGTGGTATCACTACGGTTTTGCTTAAGTTGACATTTAGTGTTTCCTGTGTACACTATGTGCTAACAAGGTTGAAAGCCATTTGCATACGTTCTAAAAGAACGTTGTGATGGATACCTCTTATTATTATAACTAAGTCATCTGCGTAACCTTGGACTTCAAAGCCTCCTTCACTCAGTCTTACCAGTAGATTGTCAACAACCAGAGACCAAAGCATGGGCTATAGAACGACTCCTTGAGGACCTCCCTTTATTACTTTGATTTTGACGGCTGTTTCTCCAATTGTGGCAGTAACTTCACGGCTGGTTAGCATGCATTTTATCCATTGTGTATAGTGTGTATCGTCTGCGGGTTATGGCACGCTGAATGGACCCATGTGAGGTGTTGCAAAATGCACCCTCTATGTCTAGAAATGCAGACAGCGCTAATTGTTTCAGCCAGCGCCTTCTCTCTGAAGAGCATGTGTGTTAGATTTCCATGTTTGGTATGCAAATTGTTTCGCATGCAGTGGAGCATTAGAAAGGAACTTGCTTTTGACGCGCCTATCGATAATATTTTTCATCGTTTTAAGAAGGAAGGAGGTTAAGCTAATGGAGTGGTAACACTTTGGTAACAGTACGTACTAGGCGCTACCAGGTATATACTGGTTTCTACAGATCACTTGCAATATTTATTAAAAACTCTTAACCTCTAAAGACAGTTAAAAATCATTCACTGCGTTTTGCTTGTCACGTTGTCCATCTTGCTCTAGCATCCGGAAAACTCTAACACCATCAGCTAATAATAGGGATAGATGGCCACTTCTTTTTACGTCGTTTTTAGAGTTTGAGCTCATTTCATTTAATTGAAGAAAAATGCCAACGGAGTATAAAAGACACAAGCCTAACTTGAAGCTAGCAATTGAAGCTGTCAAAGCTGTAAACGATGCCTCAAAAAATTAAGGCGTTTCTAGAAAAACTCTTGAAAAGAAAACAAAGAATAATGTGACCAGGTCCCATTCACTGGGACTGCATGTTAAGAGAGGCCAATAAAAATAAATTAGGACTGCAGATCAAAAAGCTTATCTATCATTTCGATGAGAGTCTACACATTAATCATGAGTTTAATAAAGAAAAAGAAATGTGCACATAACTGAAGTGAAACTTCTAAAAGCGATATTAGGAATTGAGTTTTTATTTTTTTGAAGCTTTTCTCCTACTTTTTTTTATTCTTAATTCTCTTCTTTATCTCGTTTTTTACTACTTTTATTAACTTCCAGAAAAAATTTTCTTTTTTTTTATTAATTTCTTTTTATATGGTTTTATAATACTTTTATTAACTTTCCGAACAATCTTTTGTTTTTTTTTAATATTGTTTTTTCTTATTTCGTTTTATAATATCTACTTTTATTAACTTTCCGAACATTTTTTGACGCTTTCATCAATTATTTCCAATTTTTTTAAACTATTTTTCAATAAAGCATTTTTTTTCTTCCCATGTTTGCCATCCCCGACTTCGTAGCTGAACTCCTTCGCCTTTTTTTGCGCCGAAAACCGCGCTCCTCTAACTTTTTATTGTATTAATTTTCTATTTCGTTTTACGATACTTTTATTAAATTTCCGAACAATTTTTTACGTTTTTTTATATTTTGTTCGTATTGTCGTATTTTCGATCCGAGGCTCCGTTGCAGAGACATCGGCAAAAAACGGCATTTTTCTCAAAATATCCCCTTTAAATTAGAGCTATTAGAGTTAAAAGTAGCCCCCATGAGACGCACCTACCATAAAAGTTTCGCCCCCGTAGCTCTTCCCGTTCTCCCGAAATGATTATTTTTTCTTCTCCCCCTTCTCATGACAGATCGCGGGGGGGGGGGTATGAGGTTTATAGGTCCAGTTATCGTCCAGGATCCTCATTTTGCCCCGGCTACATGTCCCGAAAGTTTCATACTGGAACATGATTAATTAAAGGGGTGTTTCACGTTGATAACCGTTTCAACTTTGATAAGCGTTTCATTTTTCTGACTTTACCCTCGCTAAAGAAGTTACACTTCAAAAAAGGAATTGCCAGTTCCGAATAATTTAGGTAATTTTTCAGGATACCTCACTATTAGACAGGCTGAGGGTGTGGGAAAGAGGTGAGGGCATAAACTGCGTATATGTTGGGAATTATTTTGAACTTTTACAAGCTACACTGAAAGAAAATGAGATTTTGAGCAAATCTTGATTAGTCAAAAAAGGAGCAAAAGACATTGTCACAATGACATCAGGGAAGAAGAGTGAAACAATCTCGCGCATAGCCTGCTGTAATACTCAAAAGCAGGAACCTAAAAACCGAATAGACTGATTTAATGCCGCCTGGTTCAGGGGTTGTGATGTCTCCGAAATCGGCCTACGTAACTGCAACAATCTTTTTAAATTAGTTTACAAATCACTTCCTACCATGTAAAGGTGAAGGGAAGGCCTTATTAAGTTTTTATGGGCATTCATCTCAATATTCATTATGCATTACCTGCAACCATTTGATAGGCTTTTTAAAGTCATCATCACTCGCACATCAACAAATGTATGCTTCTATCGCAATTAGCATATACAGGGTGTCCGGTAACTTCGGGGCAAACTCTCGGGAGCTTATAAGGGATGTCAAAATAAGTCTAGTGTTTCATATAACTTTTTCCCTACAGCTCCTCCTAACGGAGATACAGGGTCGCAAAGGTATATTCAACAATTCACATTTTTTGTTTTAACTTTTAAACCACTCTGTATAATTCAACAAAATTTTGGGCTTTTCTTAAGGGGATTATTCTCCTTAAATCGACATTACAGTGTACTCTTTAACATTTTAAGGAAGTCAGAAATGGACTGGCTCTCACACAAAACGGGCGAAATTTTTGACAGGTGTCATTCAATTATGGTGGAATTAGACAAACTCCTTGTTAGTAAGCAGGTTGTTTCACTGACACAACAAGGTTGACAAGTTTTGTCAAAAACCCTTATTAGTCGTACAAAATAGTTATTTATGCAACAAGTGTGTAAAGTGACCCTTTTTTTATGAATGCGACAATCCCATGAATAAAAAAAAGGGTACTTTACGCATGAGTAGCATACAATTTTTTTTCTACTATCAAAAAACAAAAATAATATTAAAATACTTTACGCACTAGTGCGTAAAATAACTTACTTTACGCACTTCAGATTAAAAAGGCCTATTTTACGAATCTTAGAGAGTGCGTAAAGTAAGTACTTTACGCACGGTAGTAAAAAAAAATTATTTAATTAAGGCAGAATACTCTCTCGCAGAATACACTGACATGCATTTGGTTTATTGAAAGGCTTTGTGTAATTAATTGCAGGCAAGGAGAATTTATTCTGAACGATTTCCAGCTCGAGTTTTACCCAATCGAAAAACAGTTGAAAGAATTGATCGTCGGTTAAGAGAAACAGGTAAAATTTATTAAATTGATTATTGAAATGAATATCATTTATTTAGGGAGCCTTTTACCCCGACGTGGTGGAGAGGGTGCCCAAAGAAACGCAAGAATTCCCGAAGTGGAGGAGCGTATGTTGGAATAAATTGAGGAGAATCCGTCTAACGGTATTCGCAAGTTAGCAACACAAACTGGCGTAACAAAATGGGTGATTCCTTAACGAACAACTGCTTCATCCGTACCACATTCAAAAGGTACATGCTATGTCGCCAGAAGATTACCCAGCAAGATTCGACTATGCCAACTGGTTTTTGCAGCGACATAGAGAAAATAACAATTTTTCGGGCATAATTTTGTTTTCGAATCAAGCAGGTTTTACCTGAGATGGAATAATCAAATCTCATAATTTACATATCTGGACAGAAGAGAATCCCCGTGCGATTATTCAAACAAAACACCACCAAAGGTTTATGGTCACTTTATGGGCTGGTATAATTGGAAACCATCTTATTGGGCCATTTTTTTAGACGATAGATTAAATGATGCACGCTACTTGCAATTCTTGCAGCAATATTTGAACGAGCTACTGGAAGATGTACCTCTTCACATTAGAGCATCCATGTGGTTTATGCACGACGGTGCACCACCCCATTTCGACCGTTTAGTGCGCCAATATTTGACTGCTGCTTTTGGCCAACAATGGAGGACCAACGTGGAGGACCTTTTCCGTGGCCAGCTAGATCCCCAGATCTCAATCCATTGGACTTCTTTTTCTGGGGTTATTTAAAGGAATTAGTTTATTTAACGCTAGTTAATACCAGAGAAGATTAGGCAGTATTGTGGACAAATTCGAAACAATCCTGGTACGTTGTTTGCAGTACAACGAGAAAACCTGCGTGGAATAAGAAAGTGTATTCAAGTTCAAGGAGGGCATATTGAACATCTGCTTAAGTAACATCTTACTCTCAACTGTTACCAAACAGAACCTACTACTTCTTATGCAAAGCATTTTTTTTTATTTTATTACTGCAAAAATTTGAAACTAATTTTCGCCTGTCTCTCAATTCTTTTAAATGTTTTTCGATCGGGTAAATCTCAAGCTGAATGTTTCAGAATAAATTCTCCTTTCCTCCAATGAATTACAAACAATTTGTAAAGAACAAATGACCTCAAATAATTTTTAAAATTCGTACTTGATTAGAGCTTATGCTTCTCAGTTAGTAGTTGTCAATTTTATTTTCCTTATGTTAATTTAATATTATAATTTAAGTTTTTTCACTAATTAATGATATTTGAAATAAATAATTTATTTATCAGATCATTGACCTTTTTTTACAACGATCGCTTATTGAACAAATTTTCTCGAAAACGGTTGATTTAATCGAAACAAATGAAGAGTACCTTTTTTTAGTAAAATCTTGGGAGTATCCGAAAATCATATTTTCGTCGCAATTGAATGACACCTGTCAAAAATTTTGCCCGTTTTGTGTGAGAGCCAGTCCGGTTCTGACTTCCTTAAAACGTTAAAGAGCACATTGTAATGTCGATGTAAGGATAATAATTCCCTTAAGAAAATACCAAAATTTTATTAAATTATACAGAGTGGTTTAAAAGTTAAAATCAAGAATGTAAATTGTTGAGTATACCTTTGCGACCCTGTATCTCCGTTAGGAGGCGCTGTAGGGAAAAAAGTTATATGAAACACTAGACTTATTTTGACATCCCCTATAAGCTCCCGAGAGTTTGCCCCGAACTTACCGGACACCCTGTATAAACAATAAAATAAGGTATATTTTTCTTAACTAACCTCCCTCTCCCACAGAGTCTCTACCTAAAACCGTCATTGGCTACACATTGAACTGCACTGTGCGTTGATGTGCACTGGTATTACACAATTTAGGGACAACTAATATATAATCGACTTTAACTGATAGAAAAATCTCAAAACAAGTTGCTGTGAAAATCCAAAAAAAAAAAATTCAAAAATTCTTCTTATTACTTAGATATTTTTGGCATTTCTATATTATAACTAAGCACTATTCGCGTTCACACTTACCTATCTAACAGTCTTCTTTTTAAGTCAGGTGGGTAGGTGACGTAAATGTAGTCATTCTCTTTATCTGACCCGATGTAGTCCTCCGAATAAACGTGATGACCATCCAGTCCTGTAGCAACATCAGACCTTAATAAATGCGCAGGGGAAGGAGTCGATCGGTCCGTCATACTGGCGCTCGTCACGCTGACGTCATCCGTGCTAAAATGACTGATTGGGTATTTTGTAAACGTGAAGGAGATGGCTTAAGGGCCAGTTGAAAAAAACATATTTTGCACTAGATTTAATTAGGTATATGCCCTTAATACTACAACTAGATAACTCGAATTTTCGTGATTTTGAGTTATCTACTTGTACCAATAATTCAATTTTGTATATCTACCAATAATTCAATTGTATACTCTTTTTAATGCTACTACTAGATAAGTTCTATTGACATTCTGAAGAAGAAGAATCAAATGACGCAATATAAATATTGTCACGGCTAGCAACCATCCGAATGTGTTTGTGCTACCCTATAAAACTAGCCTTGTCTCGTCTACGTATGGGGCACCGCGCCGGCCGCGAAGAATCAGGAACTGTGGAATTCTCTCCATGCCTTGGTCGATAATATTATAGAGTAGCCTCGCTTCTCCCGGAGTATACGTGATATTTTAGATTGTATATAAATAGCAGGCAGAACGCAGAAAGCGTGGTGAGTTAGTTAATAATTGAGTTCTGAATTGTAAAGATCTAATAGTTGTAAAGTTATAAGAGTAGTTTAGTGTGTTTAATTATATAGAGTGATAAAGCATAGAGTATTGTTTTAAAATGGTAAAAGTTGTGATTTTGTCAGAATCCACGGAAAACGGAACATTTGGTGTCAGAAGTCGGATTGTGAAGAGACGGGACTTGTGAAGTGTTCGAGGAGAGAAGAGCATACAAGTACGTCAACGAGGCCATTTTGACTTGTGGATTTTGTGAAAATTTTCTAACATTCTATGGTCAATACACGGCAACAAATGGCAGAAATGGAGCAAATGAATAAAATGTGGGCCGATTTCATGGAAAATTTAAATGCGTAGCGAGAAACAGAACAGGACCGGCTTGAGAAAAATTTTCAAGATCAAGAAGATAAAAAGCAAGCGGAACTAGAAAAGGATAACATAGCAGGCAAGCGGATCGGGAAAAGGATGAACGTAAAAGGTAAATAGAACAGGGCAGGGCTTCAGAAAATTCTTCACGATCAAGAAGATAAAAGGCAAGCGGATCGGGAAGAGAATGAAGGTAAAAGGCAAGCAGAACAGAAAATTTTACAAGACCAACAAGATAAAAGACAAGTGGATCGGGAAGAGGATGAACATAATAAACAGTCAAATAGTGACAGATTTAGGTGCCCTATTTTCGCATACAAGCCTCGAATAGGGCTGAAAAGTACATCGATGTTGAGTAAAATGGAGGGAAATTTACGACTGGCCCCTAGGGATAACATATGGAAAATTATATTTTCCAGAACAGAAATAAAAGAAGTCTGTTGCCCATATTTTCACGCAAGCCGTGTTCACTAAATTATTAATCCATAGAACCTGGCTTCGGAATACCAAAGGCTTGAGTGTTGCAGGTGGCTGAAGGGTTAAAATAAGGGCGTAATTTTGTAAGGAAAAAATCGAGATGTTGTTACATTTTTCCACACAAGCCCGTCGAAAGTATGACAACGTATATCATCAATAGCCGGAAAAACATATTGGCGTGAGTGGCGCGAATGGATAAGTAGATTTTAGGGTCAGAAAATTTAACGGAAATTATTTTCGATTTTTCAGTTATTTTGCCATCAAAGCAATTATTTGCAATAAAAACTTAGGAATTAAAAGAATCCGTTAAAAATAATGGCTTGAGTGTAGAGCGTGGCCTTCAAATTTTCAGAAAATAAAAAAGTTGCTGGAAAATTGTATGGAAGTTGACACCATTTTCTCGCGCAAGCCGTTTGGCATATGCCTAGAAAAAGTGATTCTAAGACTAAATAACAAAAGGCTTGAGTGTCGGACATGGTTATCAAATAAGTTATCTATAATGTATTTAACAAAGAGCTGACAAAACAAATGTAGAAATTTCCACCACTTTCCCACACAAGCCCTTTGGCATATACGTAGAAAAAGTGATTCTAAGCCTATATAACAAAAGGCTTGAGTGTTCCACATGGAACATATTATTTATCCATAAAAGAGCTGACAAAAAATATAGAAATGTTTATTTACGCAGGGTTGTTATTATTATTATTAGTTATTAATCGTATTATTATTCGGTTATTATTCCTATAATATTTTAAGTTTCTCTAATATTATAATTTTAATAAGCTTGAATATGTAATATTATTTGAATCACTTATTTGAGAAATCCCACATGTCCATACATTTGACATTTCGATTTTTTTGCTTAACATGTTCTTCTATAATAGACGCATCTTTTAAAGAGAAATCTCACATGTCCAATCCATTTAACGCTTTCAGGGCCGGTTTTTTTCCTGCTTGTTAGGGTCGCTGTTAACGTTAACCAATGGTTAAAGGAAAATTTCAGCTTTGTGACTAATTGTTTATCTTGCCAAGGGGATAAAAGCTAAATAAATTGCCAAGCAGATCATCCACCTGTTAATCCGTTAACAAGCGGATCAAATTAGACGAACGTTAACGAATCCGACCCGAAATTATTATGCTATCGTATAGCCTACGTGATTTGCGCTAGGGCACCCCCGAATGTTATTCTTTTCTTACGATTTATCTCTTATTTTTGTCATTTTGTTTCTACGTCTGGGACAAAAATGAAGAGTTTTATGAAAACCATGATAGAAGTAGACGTTAACATTTTCGATTCCGACAGTGATGAAGATTTGAAGATTTTCAAAATATCGTCCTCCGACGACCATACGATATCAATTTTTGGGATGATGAGGGTTTAATTATAAGATTTCGCTTTTCAAAAGAAGGTATAAATTGTTGGCTTTGGTATAGTTTTTCGTCTGAGGTATTTTTTTGATAATCGGGATCCCGCCATTGAAACCTCACTGCTTTTAAAATAATAATACAACGCGTAGGAATTTTTTACACAACATTAACAATAAAGGGTACGTTATCAACACCAAAGCAAACAGCGAAAAGCATGACTTATTCATAGAAAAATTCGAAAATAAACAAGTTTTGATTAAGCCGAGTGCCGTGAGAAGTTAGTTACTACGGTAACTACTGATTGCCTAACGAAAAGGTAAAAACTAGATAAAATACCGACTTTCGTGTTACCAAGCAGTTAAAATTTATCTTATTCTCAAGAAACAATCAAAGTAACAAGCAGGAAAAAAACCGTCCCTCAGCGCTACTTTAAAATACATATTTATTTGAGAAATCCCACACGCCCCGGACATGTGGTGGTTCTCGAATAAACGGCTCCTGCCCGACGCCGACGCGACGCGACGTGACGAATAACAATGTTTATGTTTACTGTTAGTTTTGAACAAATGTCGTCATCCGAGGTGGACCTTCCTGTGAAAATTATTCCTAAAAAACGCAAAGGGACTAAAACAAGTTATTTATAAAAATGAAGTGATTAAAAGTGCACGAGTGAAGGGCAAGGAATATTTGAATTACAGAAGCGTCAATGTAAAGGAACGGACCACTTAGGTACGTTTTTCACTTTTAGGTGTAGGGCACGCTGTTTTCTGAAAATTCCCGAGGGTGATCGGCAAGAGATGTTTGATAAATTTTATGCTTTAGAGACCAAAAATGAACAAGATGCATATATTTGTAGGTTTTAATTGAGTCTTCGGAAATTTCACGTAAATGACCTAGAGTAGATGGAAATAGTGCAACGACCAAAAGCAATTCATATAAATAATATGTGCCCTCTAGTTCGGGAAGTATAGTCCGTGTAAAACGACTTTTGTGTGATCACTGTAGACCGTGTGAGGCGCTTGGCTAACTTATTGTCATTGGGACATTGACAGAAGAAAAAAAATACCCCAGGGAATACAAAACGTGAAAGGGAGGTCAGGCAAGTCGAGGAATATATTCGTTCATTTCCCGTAAAAACTCACATTATGGTAGTAGTGACTATCACTACCTTAGTGAAAAATTGGATATTAAGAAGATGCATGAATTATTTCTCACGAAAAATCTCGAATTATCTATAAAGGACAGCTTTAACCGCAAAATATTCAAGGAACGTTTTAGCTTGTCTTTCGATAGACCACAGGTTGATACCTGCTGCATCTGTGAGGAACTTTCAAACAAAATTAAGTCGTAAGGTCCTAAACGACGCGACGTTGCTAAACATGTATCTGCACCAAAGAAAAGCCAAAAAATTCTATACCAAGATGCAGTTGGTTCAAGAGTTATGCCAAACAGATGCCATGGAAGGAGCAATTATTTGTGTTGACTACATGGAAAATCTTGCCATCCCTGTGACACATGTTACCTGCATCAACTAAGTGTCAATATTTTTAATATCCAAAACCTTAAAACTGGAAAAACCATGTTGTAATACCACGAAGGTATGGACAAAAAAGGACCAAATAAGGTTTGGTCCTTTATTATGGATTTTATAAACAGGGAAATTCCACCAAACATTGAACATTTCCCCATTTTTTCTGACTGATGCGGTGGTCAGAATAAGAACCATTTATTTATCAGAATGTGCTTAGACCTTGCAGACCTCGGATTTCAAAGTGTGAACCAGTATTTCTCCATAAGGAGACATTTGTACATGCCATATGACAGGGATTTTGCCATGATAAAGAAGAAAATCAATAAAAACGACAGGATTTTCCTATTAAAAGATTATGTTTCGTTGATTATCAGTTCAAGCACTAAAAACAAATTTTCGGTATACATAGTGGATGAAGAGAATACGTTGATCCAAATATATAATTAATATGATAACCACGTCCGACACTCAAGTCTTATGTTATATAGTTTTAGAATCACATTTTCTAAGCATATGCCAAACAGCTTGCGGGAGAAAATGGAGACAATTTCCATACAATTTTCCTGCAACTTTCCGACGCAAGCCTTCGTTCTGGCCGCATCCGATAGTCATGCCAATTTTATTGCAATGTCTACCACATCAATAACATTCTATACTTTCAAAGGCTTGCATGAAAAAATAACTAAAAAATCGAATATAATTATTTCCGTTTAATTTTCCGACCCCAAAATCTACTTATCCATTCGTGACACTCAAGCCAATATGTTTTTCGGTCTAGTGACGATGTAAGTTTTCACACTTTCGATGGGCTTGTGTGGAAAAATGTCTCAAAATCTCGATTTTTCCTTACAAGATTACGCCCTTATTTTAACCCTTCAGCCACCTGCAACACTCAAGCCTTTGGTATTCCGAAGCCAGGTTCTATTAATTAATAACCTAGTGAACACGGCTTGCGTGAAAATATGGGCAACAGACTCCTTTTATTTCTGTTCTGGAAAATCGAATTTTCCATATGTTATCCCCAGGGGCCACTTGCAAATTTCCCTCCATTTTAGTCAACATCGATGTACTTTTCAACCCTATTCAAGGCTTGTATGCGAAAATGGGGCACCTAAATCTGTCACTATCTGACGGTCTATAAGAGGCAAGCAGAACAGGATCAGCTTCAGAAATGGATTCTGGATGTAATTGTAGGCGAGCGAGGAAAGTTACAGAAAATATTGAACGGTCACAGGATAGAATATCAAACCACCAAGGTATGACGGTCAAACATCTGGACAATGTACAGAAGACAATTTGAAGCCGCTGCTGTTGCCAACGGTTGGAATAACGAAGAAATGGTTACATCACTAGTGGTAGCACTTCGTGGATCTGCGCTGGAACTACTACAGACCATTCCCATCAGCCAACAGGGGAAATATGACATACTTGTAGCTGCCCTGGAGAGACGATTTGGAGACCAGCACAGGCACACCATCAGGCACAAGTAAAGTCCAGGCATCGGAAGCCTGGTGAAAACCTGTAAGAGTTTCAGGCAGACGTTAGACATCTCATTCAATTGGCGTACCCTAGAACAACAGAGAAATTCCAAGAGAAACTTGCTACCCAATATTTGGTATCAGAAATCCAGAATCTCAGAAACTGCTACATCTAGCCAAATTTGATAACAGCAGTGAAGCTTTGGGTAGAGCTCTAGAAATCGAGGTGGCCTGTAACATCTTTAAGCCAAAAATCAGGGCCGTATCCATCCAGGAAGAAAAGCCGGCAAACAGGAATTGTGAATTAACTGAGATGGGTGAAATTTTGAAGAAATTAACCGAAGTTTTTTTGGCCACAGGGAGATTCCGGGAGCCACTGGAAGATCGGCCACGTCACCGAAATATTTCAAATCTGTGCTATGGATGTGGCAAGACTGGGCATTTCAAAGGAGACTGCCGAGTGCAGCTACGGTCTAGATCTCCGTTCAGAGACGCTAGGACCTCAAAGCCAATTCAGGGAAACTTCAATTAGTCAACATTGCGGGGCGGGTGTTGGCTAAACAAGATGAAGCCCCCAGGATCGTCTCCATAAAAAGCTTAGGAAAAGCCGCCGACAGTCTAACTATTAAAGGTAAGATCAATGGAAGAGCCATGACAATAATTACTGTTGACACTGGTGCGGCGGTATCTTTGGTAGAGTCCAACAGAGTAAATAGAGTAGAAGTTCTACCCATATCGAAGTATGTAGTTTTACGTATGATTACCGGTGAGACAGCTGAAGTACTTGGAGAAATGGATATTGAACTTCAACTGGGACGAATTAAATTACACCACACAGTGTTAGTAGCCGACATAGAAGACGAATTTATGTTAGGGACGCATCTGATCGGTCTATCATGGATTCTCTTTTGACAACAAACATAACCTTCTGAAGTTTGGCAATAACCTTCTGAAGTTTGGCACCGAAGAATTCATCCTTACCAAAACAGGCCTCACTTGGAAGACACGCCTGGTCCATCTTGATCATATAATGGTAATGGGAAAAACTTTCGAAAAGCACCTACAAAACCTGCATGAAGTTTTCACTAGAATCAAGAATGCTGAGCTCTTACTGAATCCAAAGAAATGTTTTCTTTTTCAACAAAAAGTTGAATTTCTCGGGCATGCCGTGTCATCAGAGGGGATCCAAACCGACCAACGAAAAATTACAGCAATCAAAGACTGGCCTCGTCCTCGCGACAAACACAAACTGCGGAGCTTCCTTGTATTATGTACTTATTATAGAAGATTTGTCGAAAGATTTGCAAATATAACTTCGCCTCTACATAAACTCATTGAAGAACGAGCAAATTATTGGGCTCATAACTCTGATTTTGCGTTCAGGAAATTAAAGGCGGCTCTATGTTCTAGTCCAATATTGGAATATCCGGAACAAAAGGGTAAATTCGTATTGGACACAGATGCAAGCAACACCGGCATCGGAGCGGTTTTATCGCAAGTACAAGCAGGAGAAGGACGAGTTATCGAATACTACAGTCGAACCTGAACATAACTACTGTGTAACCCGAAAAGAGCTTTTGGCAATAGTACGTTGAGCATTTTCATTAATATATGTATGGACAAGAATTCCTAATAAGGACTGATCATGCAGCACTTAAATGGCTTTTGTATATGAAACAGCCTGAAGGACAGGTAGCCAGGTGGCTTGAAAAGTTACAACAATATAACTTTAAGGTTAAGCACAAGGCAGCGAGATTGCATAGTAATGCAGATGCTTTATCCATAAGACCATGTGAGGATAAGCATTGCCAAAAAAATAGATCAGCGAGAAAAAATTACCCCCATTAGGCAATTGAAGTTTGAAGTTGATCAGCAGTAAACTACAGAGCAACTTAAAAGGGATCATCTTGAGGATAGTGAAATAGCACTACTGCTAAAAGCTAAGGAAGAACATCAACCAAGACCAAACTGGAGAGAGATTTCAACTAAAGGATTTACTTTTAAAACTCTGTGGGCTCAGTGGGACTCCTTGGTAGTGGAAATTGGACTTTTTAAACGAGCCTGAGAAAGCGACGATGGAAAAGTAGTTAAGACACAGTTATTGGTACCAAGGAGGAACATATCGAAAGTTCTGAAAGAAGTTCATAATGGAAAGTCTGGTGCTCATCTCGGAGTGAACATAACGATTGACAATATCCGCGACAGATTTTTCTGGGTCAATTACTGCTAGGATGTGAAATTGTGGTATCGGCAGTGAACTTGTGCCGCAAATCAAAGACCCAAAACAAGATCTAGGGGGAAAATGAACCAGTATAATGTCGGTCTACCGTTTGAACGTATCGCCATTGACGTAGCTGGCCCTTTTCCAGAAATAATGGTAACAAGTACATTTAGTGGCAATTGACTACTTCAGTAAATGACCTGAAGTATTTGCGATCCCCAATCAAGAAGCTGTTACCATAGCAGAGGTCCTTGTGAATAACCTATTTAGCAGATATGGTGTTTCGTTAGAGATGCATTCAGATCAAGGACGCAACTTCGAATAAAGGGTTTTCCAGAAAGTCTGTGATTTACTCAACATCCATAAGACACGGACTACAGCTTTACATCCAAAATCAGACGGCATAGTTGACAATACCATTGAAGAACATTTATCAGAGGTTGTAGATGAACATCGGAAGGATTGGGACCAACACATACCACTATTTTTGATGGCATATAGATCAGCAGTCCATGACACGACAGGGCTAACACCAGCCATGGTTTTATTTGGAAGAGAACTCCGTTTACCCTGTGACTATTCGGAACGCCAAACAACTAGGATATGGAAATTCAAGACTACGCGAACTCCCTTAAGAGAAAGCCAGTAACCGAATGAAGACACGATATGATCTCAAAGCTAATTTCATAGGATTCCAGATGCACGATAAAGTCTGGTTATATAATCCGCAAGGAAAAAGGTAAATCTTTCAAGCTAACGCCAGTATGGGAAGGGCCCTATACAGTCATCAAAAGAATTAATGACGTAGTGTATAGAATTCAACGTAGCCCCAGAAGCAAACTGAAAGTTGTCCACCTCGACAGGCTCAAAGCATATCACGGACATGAAGTAG
>MU182331.1:264011-279502 GCA_016904865.1 Pissodes strobi
CACCTCGACAGGCTCAAAGCATATCACGGACATGAAGTAGCTGATCGGGACGATCAGCTTTAAGAGGGAGGCAATCTCACGGCTAGCAACCATCCGAATGTTTTTGTGCTACCCTATAGAACTAGCCTTGTCGCGTCTACGTATGATTCACCGCCGGCCGCAAAGATTCAGGAACTGTGGAATTCTCTCGATGCCTTGGTCGAGAATATTATAGAGTGGCCTCGCTTGTCCCGGAGTATTCGTGATAGATTTTAGATTGTATTTAAGTAGCAGGCAGGAAGCGTGTTGAGTTCTGAATTGTAAAGATCTAATAGTTGTAAAGTTATAAGAGTAGTTTAGTGTGTTTAATTGTATAGAGTGATAAATAATAAAGAGAGTATTGTTTTAAAATAAACAAACTTGTGATTTCGTCAGGACCCAAGGAAAAACGTAACAAATATGTTCCAGGTCCAATAAAAATATGTGCAACAAGTGTTCATTTTGAATTATCTAATTGTTCAATTCAAGTTATATTGTTGTGCGCCTGACTAACTTGACTTACTCGGTTGAACTTCCACGATATTAACTAAAATTTGCACCGAAATCACACAACAGAATAAGAGATGTCGTTGCTACACTACTCTTTTAGTGATATTTTATTATTATTGATATTTTCTTTAAAAAGAGCGGAAAAGAAGAAAATAGCGATTAGAATTGGCCCGTAGCCAAGCTAAAGAAATAAAAGGTGAATATTTTTGAAGGTATTCATTATTATTAATCCTTTAAAGTTTAAGGGTTGTTATTATAGATTATAATTCTACTTGTTCAATTTCGCAAATTTATTCAATAAAAATCTAAATTTCACTAAAAAATTATTGTCATTTCATATGCGTATTTCTAATTTATTTTCAGTTTTAAAAGATAATGGACAAGTATTCTCGTAAATACGGAACGATTAGTGCCAGAGATAGCCGCCTCCAAGTCCCAGCCGTGAAGTGACAAGTGGCAACGCCGCGTTAGCGTGGTGATGAAGAAGAACGCGTATACAGTATAAAAGACATTACTATTGTTGATGCCGAGTAATGTTTCTATTTGATTACGAGTAGATTTATCTGATGGATCAAAGGTAATATTCTATTATAAAAATTATTATGTTCTGCATTTAAATTATTGGATTGGCTATCATTTCTGAGGTCTCGAAATTAAGTAAACTTAAGGATGTGTTTATATATTCCATGCTTGTCTTTAGAAAATCACATACCACGAGCGTTACTGACTCGCTACTTTCTCGTTGCATGAATTTGTACCGAGACAATATGTTTTCAAGCTGAGACATCTGCTTAATTTCATTTCAAAAGGTAAAATCCATTATAAATCATTGTAAGCCAATTCATTACTTTTCAAAAGAACTTTTACATTCATATGACCTGATTGAAAATATTTATAAACTCATTGGTCATCTATAAAAATATATTTTTAAGCCACTTACAATTTTAACTTTCCAAAATACAGAAACATTGATTTTCTGTGAATAATTTAAAAAACCTGCAAAACTCATAATTAAATCTGATTGTTCGAAAGCTTGATGCTGCTTGTTTTGCTCCGCTGGACTTTTTCTAAAAATGGGATCAGTTTTTGACAAATAAGCAGACAAATTGAGAAAAATGTTTAGCACAAACTACAGAATATTTAGTGGGAGACCATGGCTTTTCGCCACTGAATTTTCAGGCTTTCATCTTTTGAGACGTGAAAAACTGATGCACTCTCTTCCCCTGATTTTAAAGCACTGGGGTAATTTGAATTGCACCCAGGAATACAGCATGGACTCGGCATGTTGATAAATAAATGAACAAATAAACAAAATGTAAAAATATGGTAACAACGTACCGCTTTCCAAACGTATGCAACTACATATAATTTTCACTAATTTGAAATCTAATTCACTTACTTATACCTACAAATCGGCTATAAGCTAACCTAAATAACACTATAAATAAATGAACTGGACACAGAATGTTCACATTAGTTCACCAGCGAGAGCTACAAAGAAACGAAAAATATCAAAAATAGTACTTGTCGCGCATTAGAGTAAGATAAGCGACCGGCCGTCATTTGATTTATAATTTTTTTTTACTAACGTATCCTCAGCCAGCGTTGCCGTTGTTTGTACTTTGCGGCTGGGACTTGGAGGTGGCTGTAGGCAGCGCGCGATGCCACTGCCTCGGTGAGTGACTTTGATTGAAAGCGTTACCGTAATTTCCTAACAATATTTTAAATCTTTTTAATAATATTATTATTTCGCCCTGGCCCGAGGTTATTATTAAAAATACATATAAAATTAAAATAAAAGTTTGTTGGAGGCGTCGCCGGGCATCGATCTCGATTCTTCTCACCTACTAAGCGCGTGCTCTCTTATATGAGTGTTACGGCTCGGTCTCATTCTGTAATACCACGTACCATTGAAATCCAAGCTTCAATAAGCAATGTCCCAACTGTGTCTAAAATTAAACTATTTTGCCAAAGGAAGATTCAAGGAAAACGTGCCACAATAACCCTATCATATGACATTACTAAAATAATATGACTTACTATTGGAATATAATCTCAATAAATGGCATTGCGTTTAACTTCACATGATCGAAGTCAGAACCAGAACCGCAGATGACTTTTAATTTTTTTTCGACTGCATCATCATAACGCGTGACTAGATGATCTAACTACAAGGACTACCACCCACTAGTTGCGCGCCCCCAATAATTTTCTCTAAAACGAAAATCTTAGCCAGGGGGAGTTTCTATTAAGAATACACGGCAAAAATCCGGGATTGGAATGCATAAATCAAGTTAACTGGAGTAACCCATTTTAATTATTTCAATGGGGAAAAGGCGGGCGTACTAAAACCCAGGTTGGAATTTACAAAACATGCTATTATGCTAATTGCCATTAACATTTTCGGTGACCTAGGAATCTTAACTGTTCTTAGAAAAACATTTAAATAGCTGGGTGCGTGCTTATCCCAGATTTTTCGAGGAGAAAAACAAAGAGCGAGCCTTGAAAGATGGTATAAAAGGCTAAAAATCTTTGGGAAAGAGTTAGCCTGAAAAAAGTCTTCACGTCCGGTTATGCTGCTCAAAAATATGGAAACTATGACAAGTTAGTTAGATGAAAATCTTCACGCTCGTGTTGTAAAAGGAAACTGTTCGAAAGTCGTCACCCGTCGTGAGGGAAGGTGTACTAAAAACTATCATATCGTCTAGGTAAAATATTTTTATAACAATAGGGTGTCAGCACATTGGTACTGCGGACCTGCTTTCAAAAAAAAAATGAGCAGGAATTAAAGAAATGGCCGCTGAAACTATGGGTAAGCAAAAGGTGTAATCGGCTTTCATTTCAACTGCAACAGAAAACCCAAGCCTAATTCACGTACCACATTAAACATCCCAAATCGGCTGTATCAGAGCAAATTACCTATGAAGAATAATGTAATAACCCTTTGTTCGTGTTTAAAACTAAACCTTCTGCAATTCCTATTGAAAATAAAGCCTATTTTAAGAATGTTCCTTTTCATGAAGCTGATTCAAGAAGAGAATTGCCACTATCTGAGTCTGACCCAAGTGGGAGCGAGTGAAGAACAAATTATAATTGATGCTGTATAACGGGCCAGATTTTCGCGCTCGTTTGGTCGTTCACCGCAACGTCACTAATCGGCAGGTCGGCAAGTTTGCGGTACTATAAAAGAATTTGATTAGAATTCGCGTGTACCATACCATAGTATCAATATTTCATGGTTTTCGACCCAAATGAACTTATCCATTCGCGTGGTGGCCTGTGCGGCACGGTAGATGAAATACTTTCTAAAATTGATATTGACTTGGTTTTCTGTCGTGCAGTTTTTCTTTAGCGATATTAACGCCTACTAATTCCAGAACCCAGAACGCCGTATTTTCATTCTAGGTTTTTGACTGGGCCAAGACAGATTAGGTTAGCATTAAAGCTTATTCTTAAATTAAATTTCAAGTGGTAAGACTACTTGTATATGTGGTTGTGCATTCTATGTAGATATACTCGGCATCATAGTATATTAATAATAATAAGGTAATATACTTACTCAAATAAAACCCAAACAACATAATAACAAAGACATATTCCTAGAGATAATACCATTATAACCATACACAACAAACCCCAAGGAAAGGTTTTGATGTCGGTATGAGAGTCTTCCCAGTATCTGTCACATGTCAGGTACCAGCAAACTGCTCTGTTTAGTTCATCTAAAATTAAAATAGTAAAATAATATCTGGTAATATCGTCAACTAAGCATGGATTTAAACAATGTAAACTTCGTTATTGGTGTTTTTACCAACAGATTTTGTTTGAAGCTTGAAATAAGTAGTGATATACTCGGCTACAAAAATTATTCCATGGGGTGTGGAAACTTGAAAAAGGACGCAAGGATTTATATGAAACTGAGGGGCAAAAGTAACTGGGCGATTATAGATCTGATTTCGTCTTCGCCGATCGAAATAGTATATTATTTTATATGGAGGAAAAGTGATACTTTTCATGGCGCGCTCGCGTTTAACAGCCGAACGGAGTGAGGCTGATAATAGAGAGCAAGCCATGAAAAGTAACTTTTCCTCCAAATAAAATATGCTGGTTTTTTCTTCAAATGTCGACAAATTAATGCAAAAACATCTCTTTTTAATAGTAATAATAACTAATTATTATTAAAGATAAATGGGTTCGCAAGGCGGCTTAGACCACGGTTGTAGGTGGCCTTGCTTAGACCGGTGTCGGTGAATATAATGTAACATAAAGCTGTCAGTGGACACTGTCAACAATAATTATGTTTTTAAGATTGCGTTTTAATTCCGTATTGATAAGCAGTTATTGAGTAAGTTCGATTAAATAATAACCAATTTGTTCCTAAATTTGTGATTTTTAGAAATGCAGTCACAAATTGAGTGATAAATACAAATTGTAGTTTAATAAATCTTGAGTTGTTGACGCTTATTTTGTTGTCTGTTTGTATTGTATCTATGTTGCTATGACAACACTTTTACCTCCGCCGGCGGAAAAGTGAAAAGTAAAGCTCCGGCGGAGGAAAAACGAAACTTCACGGCCGCCTACACAGTCGAGTAATGACGGATTTACTGACGTTTGAAGAAAAAAGAAGTTAGAGCCTAGATGTGATGTACCAACCTCACCAGGTAAGGTTGCAAACATCATAAAGATGCTGAAAGTCAGAAAAGCACCAGGTCCCGACAAAATCAGCAACTTGATGCTCAGGAAGCTTCCCCAAAAATGAATCACAGCCACGGCTAACATCATCAATGCGACGATGGGACTTGGCCACTTTCCTGTCAGGTGGAAGGAGACTGCGGTGATCGTAATACCTAAACCAGGTAAGACTTATCCAGAAAATTACAGACTCATCGCTGTGAGCAAGGTGGCTGAGAGAGTGATCCTGGGAAAGCTCAACGACGAATCCAACTAACTCGACACGATCCCCTGTTTCCAATACGAATTCAGGAAGGGACACTCATCGGAGTTACTACTGCAAAAGGTAGTAGAGTACATAACAAAAGGCTTTAACAACGACCAAGCGACAGGGGCAATTTTTCTAGACGTAGAAAGAGCCTTTGATAGAGTATGGAATCAGGGGCTGTACTATAAGATGACAGTAGAGGGCTACTCTGACCGAATAATCAAGATCATAAGGAGAAAGAAGAATTGATGTGAAAATTAAAGGCAAAACATCCACGCCGAGGACGCTTGAGGCAGAACCGCAGGGCTCAGCCCTCTACATGGATGACAAACTGGAAGATCAAGATGAATGAGCGCAAAACGCAGGCCATAATCCTCCAGAGGAAGAGAAAGGCTGCCAGACCGCACATTCGACTAAACAACATCGACGTACCTAGGAACGACGAAGTCAAGTACCTTGGAGTACATCTCGACCGGGAGACATGGTCAAATGTCTTTGAAGACGGCATGATAAAAAAGATAGCTTTACCTCAACTGACACATCGATCAACTGCCTGGGGATACGCAGCGAAAACCAGCATTAAATTGCTCAGGAACGGAGAATATCCTAGTCAGAAGGGCAGGTGGTGCACCTTAGTTCAACAGAATGCCAACCTGAAGGCTGACCTATAATGACAACCATTAGAGGACTTTATAGTCGAAAAGGCTAGGCGCGTATTCCAAAGAGCAGAGAACCATCCCGATGAAGATCTGAGGCAATAGATTACAATCCAGACGACCCAGTATGATGCAGATAGGCTAAACATAAAAGACCTAGAAGTCTAATTGTGTGGTCCTACAAGAGAGAGCCAGTGACAAGAAGCGCAAAGCAGGAGTGGAGTAACATCCAATCCTGCTTCTTACATCCCAACTAGGACGACATAACAAACAAAACGAGGCGTGATCAAAATACGAAGACCAGGACTTAATAGGGGCCAATCCTGGAGGTGTTCCCTCCGCCCTGCAGTCTAACCCTAAGAGGGCTAAAGCAGAGGCCGGACCATAGATGAGTTTTTAGTGGGCATGACAGAGCCATGCAGAGGCATGAGTTCCACACTATCCCCTCAGGGAGGTGTACCTAAAAGAGCATTTTCTCAGAACACAAAAAAAAATCATCAATTACAGTATCGGTTACTAAATGTTAAAAAATTAGGTTTTATAATTGTTGCAGTTACCAATTTATAAAACTAATCGTATTCAGTTTCTATATAAGCGCATGTTTGCTGCGATAAATATAAAAATTAGTACTCTCATAATAATAGCTATTACCCTTACAAAATCTGGAGATTATTTGTGTCCAAAAACAACAAAACCCTTGGCAACATACACAACGCCCTATTACTATTTAGTAACGACATAGATTTTAGTGGGTTGGTATTAATAATCAGTATCTATTAATATAATATTGTAAACAGCAAATTTGATAGGCGACGTAACTCTGGAATAGGCGAGGACGTGACAACCCTGCGGACCTCTATTGCAAAGATATCAAATCGTGATGAGATTGAGCTGGCCTCAGAGCAACTGAGGACAGCCATAAATACGGCTTATCATGAAAACTGTCCAGTCAAGACTAAAAGGGACAACAGAGGAACCACTTGGTGGAACAACTCCCTTGACAAACAAAGGAAGGAGGTTCGTAAACTCTTTAATAGAGCTAAAGAGACCGGCACATG
Source organism: Pissodes strobi (assembly GCA_016904865.1). Classification (NCBI taxonomy): domain Eukaryota; kingdom Metazoa; phylum Arthropoda; class Insecta; order Coleoptera; family Curculionidae; genus Pissodes; species Pissodes strobi. The sequence goes on from MU182331.1 coordinate 271,193, forward strand.
GGATCAATACAGAACTGCTCTAACGAACTACAACAAAGCCATCAGAGAGGCAAAAAGGAATTCATGGGAAACCTTCTGCCAGGGCATAACAGATGCACCTGGCAGTGCAAGGATCCATAGAATCCTCTCTAGAGAACCCGTTCAGGAGTTAGGATCGCTAAAACGATCCTTTACGGAATCTGGCATGGAGACGTTGGAGCTTCTGGCTAGGACTCATTTCCCGGGATGTCGGATTTTGCATAATGATGAGGAGGAGCCTGTTTGGGACCGATCAAATCGGCCAAAAGCGGGTGATTGGATTGTCCCCAAGAATATCATTAATGCATCAACAATTAAAAGTGCTATTTTATCGTTTCAGCCTTTTAAATCACCTGGTGAGGACGGAATATTTCCAGCACTGCTGCAGAACGGTCTGGAAGTATTAACACCGTTCTTAATCAAACTTTTTAGAGCCAGCCTAGCGAGTAATTATATACCTAGCAGCTGGACTAAATTCAGAGTGGTGTACATCCCAAAAATGGGACGTAGGGAATCAACACCTAACTCATGGAGACCTATAAGTCTGACCTCCTTTCTGTTGAAATGCATGGAAAAGATACTCGACGTGCACATCAGAACGGGTGCACTTGGTGAGTATCCACTGAATGCTCACCAATATGCGTATCAGACCGGCAAATCTACAGAACTAGCACTAAACAACCTTGTCGGGAACATAACACAAGCGTTAGAAAGAAAGACTATCGCGATGGGTGTGTTCTTAGACATCGAAGGAGCATTCAATAATGCATTACCAAACTCCTTATACACAGCATTAGCTGAAAGAGGGGTTGAACCACAAATAAGGAACTGGATCGGAAGTATGTTAAACTGCAGAGTGGGCACAACCAAAGACATTTAACCTGAAGAGACGGGACAAAGGGTTCTTTGTTTTCCCCCAACATTGAGGCACATTCTATGGTCGATAGATGTAGCGTTGCCAAATTTTAAGTTTACGAGTTACTGTACATACTTTTTTCATATTAAATTATAACACTAAATACTTATTTTCCTCATTTTTGATTCATCAAAAACCTGTTCTAAAGTTCTTACATGTCAATTTGACAATGCCGCTTCCCTTGGTTCCGCCTTGTTTTACCCCCAAAATATTTGTAGTATGCACGTAGTAAAGTAACTGCACCAATAGATTGAGAGCATTCGAGGTCGACGACCGACGGCTCGTCCCCATTCGATAAGTATACTAACTTGGTAACGTTTCAAAACCAGTGAAGGCACTGCTGTAAATATGTTTTAATAGGTATTTAATAGAAGAAAATAGTTATTAAGCTACTTTTTGAATATGTCATTAACCAGATATTTGTCATATTTGTATAATAATTAGTTTTTTGAGGGTTCTTGGTTTTCGGTCGACCGAATTTGTATTTCAGTTCCTTTTTATTTGTCTCAAAAATAATGATAAGCAATTTATTTTTAGGCTAGCAGTGGTATGATTTAATTTTTCGTTTAACCATTGAGAGCAGAAAAACCCTATGTGTCACAAAAACGTTTACCCCCACGGGATAAAATTGCGTATTTTTGGTATCTCATAAATTTCGTGTTCAAATTTGAAATTATTCAGGAAATAAGTTTTCGGAAATTTTATTTCATTATTAGCTGCTGAATAGTATATTATGCAATGACCATTCATTGCAAATGTAAGTTGAATATACTTTTTTCTACGACTGCCCTGAAAATAGACAAAAACGCACTAACAACTGCTCTTGAAAACTGGACATTTCAAACATCGTGTGAAAAGTATACTTTGCACACGGCGTGTGCAAAGTATACTTTTCACATTCACACGATTATTCGGGTATTTAGATTAAAGGGCTTCGTCTCCGTTTTAGAGCTTCGCCCTCAAAGGTCCCATTACCAGATATCTAACTGCAAAACTGTAGAAAATGGAACTCTTATACCAAAGGCCCCCTTTTAAGACTTGGGGCCTCATTTTAGGGCTTTGCCCCCGGGGGCTCCATTGCTAAATCTGTAAAAAATGGGACTCCCGAACCCTAGGCCCCATTCTAGGGTTTCGCCCCCTGGGGCCCCATTTTAGAGCTTCGCCCTCGAAGCCTCTTTTTCAAAATATTTGGAAAATAGGAACCCCACTCCGGTGGCCCCATTTTAGGACTGTGCCCCTAGTTATAGTTTAGCGAGAATCTCTTACTCACGTAGCTTCTTTCATTAGGAATAAAATTTTTTGATAAATCAATAATAAAAATGTTTCCCATATAACATGTAATTTTCTACCACACTCCCAGTGGGGCACCCTGTATGTAGCAGTCGTAGAAAAAGTATAGTATGCTACACGTGCTGAAAAGACTTTTTACACTCATGAGACTTTATGACACTCGCTTACGGCTCGTGTCACCAAACTGTCTCATTCGTGTGAAAAGCCTTATTTTCAGCACTTGTTGCACAATATACTATTTCTATTTTGGTATCATAAAGAAGTCTTGTCGAAAAGAAGCTCTTTTCGACACTATTTTTGATGACTGGTTGCTATGATATTAACAAAATTGTGCAATGTCAAAGCTCACTAGCAAATATTTCGACACCGTTTTGAATGGGATTCCTAATAATACAGACGTCAAAAGTAACAAGATGGCCGTCCAACTTTTGATTGCGACTTGAATAAATAAATGTTTTTCATTAAAAAACGTGCAAAATAGCACTCTTCGCCCAGTTTTGTTTGGTTTCAAATGGACGTTTTAAAGCCTGAATTTGTGCGACGCGACGCGACGTGTAGCTTTTTTGTATTTCGTGAGTGATTTCCTATAAATATTTTTTATAAACTTTATATCAAAGTAACGATGGTCTTGCGGTGTGAGGTATGCAAAATCTCCAGCTATTATCATCCGAACCTGAGTTTCCACAAGTAAGTAAAAGTAAATGAAACACAGTAGTACAGTGGGCACCATTTTGTGATGTGATTAATTAATATTTGATAATACTTACCTATGTATGTGATATTAATGATATGTTTGCAGTCATTTACCAACCTCTATTAAATAATTTTTGAAGTGAATACTTCTTTGGTTTCATGGCAGTGGCTTTACAAGGACACGGAAAAATTTCGTGACACAGCAAAATAACTATTTTGTGTTAACTAACCTTCAGAACCCATATCTAACCCAAACTAACTCAATCTAATCCACACACTATAAATAAAACATAAATATATTTTAAATAATGCACTCGAATAAATACCATCATTTCAAATTAAACGTATTTACTTTATTGAAATTATTATTATGATGGACTCACATTTTCAAAGTCTACGTCTATGAACTGTCCTTGCTTTCGTTCAGGCGGGGGCGGGCAATACTACATTTAGTAGTGGGGACGAAGTTTGACAAAAGTTTGTACACCATACATAAAAATATAAGGAGGCGGGACAATCGTTTTGTTGATATTTTTGCAAGATGTCGGATTTTTATGAATGAGTTGTCGGGTCTCTTTAGGTTAAATGTTTTTGGGCACAACAACCCTGCAGGGGGAGAGCTACAGATTCAGGGCTGTTAGGGGGTGTCCGCAGGGCGGGGTTTTGTAGCCCCTTCTGTGGTCTCTCCTGATGGATGGTCTGCGGGCGGTCCTCTCGCTGTGGGATGTGGAGGTGCAGGCATATGCGGATGATCTAGTAATAAGAAGCAACTTGCAAAGAACTATTTCAGAGGATCTGCAAGAGGTGCTGACCGTGGTCTATGACTGGTGTGAAAGGGAGCAACTATCTGTGAACCCACACAAAACAGTTATAGTACCATTCACAAGGAAGAAAAGGCTGGAAGACCTAAGACCACCTTCACTCAAAGGAGAAACTATCCCATTTGCGAATACAGTTAAGTATCTGGGAATTACCTTAGATAAAACACTTAACTGGAATGCGCATCTGGATAAAATTGCCGCAATGGCGAAACTGTCATTATGGACCTGCAGACGCATTTGCGGCAAAACGTGGGGCATACATCCCAAACAAATGCACTGGCTCTATATCGCGGTCATAAGACCAATGATAACATATGGGGCAGTAGCTTGGTACTCTAAGAGCTTACAGAGCTCCGCGAGAATCAAATTATCTACCTTACAAAGACAAGCGTGTCTGGCAATTAGTGCCGCTTTCGGCACTACACCCACGGCAGCGCTTGAGTGTCTTCTAAAACTGCCACCTCTTCAAATAGTACTGGAGAAGGAGGCTAGATGGGCGACGTATAGATTGACACAGGCGGTGATCAACAATCCGCAGGCGATCATCATGGTGCCCAACAGGCTGGAAAATGCCAATGAGCAGGACAGTGTGTTGGGTCTACCATCAGATGTTATGCCTACCAAAACCACCTATTACCATGCCTATGACGTCCTCCTACCAGAGAGGAACGAATGGGCGAAGGACTCTGATAGAAGAGTTGGTTCACTGACGGCTCCAAGACCAATGATGGTACGGGAGCTGCTGCATGGAATAAAAATGGTAAGGTTGAGCTTAAATGTTCCCTAGGCAAACATGCAACCATTTTTCAGGCAGAAGTTAAGGCCATTGATATGACTGCACAGTGGCTCATCGATAGAAACTGGAAAGGCAAGTCAATCAAAATTTTCTCGGACAGTCAAGCAGCTCTAAAAGCTCTTGATTCTAGCCGTTGTTCATCCAAGACAGTATGGAACTGCCAGGAACTACTCACCAAACTAGGGAGAGAAAACAAACTTACATTGATCTGGATACCTGGACATACAGGATATGAATGAAACGAAAAAGCTGATGCTCTTGCGAAGCAGGCGGCCGCAACGGTCTTCATAGGACCAGAACCAGTACTGGGAATAGCTTATAACACAGCTAAAGAAGCCCTCTCCAGGTGGACACAAAATCAATTTGTAGATAATTGGAGAGAGTTACCAGGCCTAACTCATTCAATGTTGGCGGTGAATCTGCCATCAGGAGTGAGAACCGGACAGCTTCTTCAACTTGGCCGGCAGCAGGTACAGGCTGTAGTTGGCATGTACACTGGCCACTGTCGGCTAAGAAGCCACATGAACAAGATAGGGCTCTCCGAAGAAACGGAATGCCGCTTGTGCTTGGAGGACGAAGAAACAATGGAGCATGTTATATGCCACTGTCCAGCAATGGAAAGAACCAGACAAACAGTCTTTGGAAATACTCAAATCACACTTGCAGATTTGAAAACTATCCACCCCAGAAAGCTGTTCGATTTCTTGAAGAGGATCGAGCCTCTGGCATAGTGGAAACACAGATGTGAGCCACAATAGACCAAGGGTCGCAGTGGAGGGTCCTATTTGGATCCACTCACGTGTACAAATACAATACCCTGCAAGGCGAGTGGCGTGCGGCGGCAGAGGGAGTCATGAAGTTATGTAACAGTCTTTTAATATAAAATGGTAACATGGATAAATATATGTAACACGTTAAGCTCCAAGGACATTTTAGTAAACCTTCCCCCTGGGCCAACATATTTTTTTCTTTTAATCGGCACCATTGTGCATCATTTATACCCATTTTCCACGATTTTCACTATTTTATTCTCTAGAAATAGGAAAAAAATTCCGGATTACTGAAGTTTGAAAAAGGGTTTTGAAACTGTTTTTCTTCTAAGAATGAGCTTGATACTACTTCATAAGCTCGAAAATTTGAATTGTACTCAAAAATAAGAACTATTGTAAAAGGTGCTACAAAAAAAAAACAGTATGGTGTGATTGACAAGAATAAAGTGAAAAAAGTTATAACTTACTGAGTTCAGTGCGAAGGAAATAGTCTTTTATTATAAAATGCTTGAATGTTTCAACTTATTTCACAGAAAACGCTAATAATTGTACAGAACTATCTATATATTTTGACAATTTTATGTTCAAGTTTTTTTTTTCATATATAATGGTCGAACTATGAGAGAGCGTATTTTATCCAGGCGAAATTGCAAGGCGTAGCAAGGGGCTGGTTTAATCGGCTCGATAAGTATGACTTCTCATGGAAAGACTGGAAGGCGTTTCCTAGGGTGCGTGATTTTGCTCAGCTGCTCAAGCAAATGATGGGGAGGGTTAAATTCGACGGCGAGACCATTGTTCAAAAACCAGTTTGAACACGCTTTCAAATCCAACGATTTAATTTTGTACAATTTTTACATTCCACGCCACTGTCCTCGCATTCCAACGAAATTAAAATCCATGGCGCTACTACTAACGCCATCTCTTGTTACAACGTTTATCCACTGCTTCAACCAGTCTAAGAAGCTAAAAGCAAAGCGGTCTCGAAAGGCATCTGACCAATCATAGCGCTTTCTACAAAAAGCCGCTGTATCCCGGCGATATTACTAGCGCCATCTGTTGTAACCACGTTAGGGATCCCTAAAATTCCGATCTTTAATAATCGAATTTCATGAAACCTAGTCAGCAGATTTCAACCGGATTCTCAATATTAATCGAGTCTTGTCTCGAATCTCAAGTAAATAAACTCACACGTTTACAATCATTCTCTCAACATATCAAACGCGGTACCATCGCTGTGCTAGCGTTCCCACTGGTCTTGTCCATGGGCGTTCATCATTCTCTATGCTTTATCAAGGTATAACACTTGGTTGTTATACTCTGGCCTTATTCTAATATAAGGATTACCGGCACTTGTCTGCCAATATTCAGGATCTCACAAATGCTATTTCCTACACGGATTTCAGCTTACCTATGCTACCTGCATGTTTTACAATCATTTATGCGTGTACCAAAAAACCGCATTTCACAAGGCATCCATGTCATGCTATCTCAAACTACTGCATTCAAGTAATTCTTATTTGCAAGAAATCGAACCATATTGTAAATAGAAGCTACAACAGAGACTTAGCAAGTGTTTTTTAAAGTGACTTTCCCTGTGCTGGAAGATAAACTCTGAACGATTGAACGTTGCTCGTCAATTGGTGAACTAGTGTACATAGTAGCTTGTAGGTGGACATTAAGGTAATATTTATCCTGTTATTATTGCTTATATATTACTGTATCTAATCTCAAGGTTATCTCAGCTGACCGAGCTCATACATAGCAGTTCCACAGGGACTTTAATTAGCGTTGAACTGTACATAGCTTCAAGGTTATGTTTATAATCATATACTTGTTTAGTATTACAACTGTTTATGCAATGTTTTAGTTTTTAAGAGTATTATTCTTGTCATATTCTTCAAGGTCGATACTTTGCCTTGACTGATATTATCCATATCGTAGCACTGACTACATACAATCATTTAATGTTTATATTTTGTTTATTTATGAGCTTTCAGTTGTTTTCAAGTAAAATAACTTATTAAAATATTCATATAATGCTAAAGGTATTTGTTTTATTTACAAGGTCACTTTAAAACTAGCCCTATGGTTAATTACAATGCCTACGAGCACATCTCTGTTTGTTTAAAAAATCGACCAAGATCGAATCTGAAACAACCATAACTCACTAGTATCATGATAAAATGGCGTTGATCGACAAGTGTGAGCTTTCAGGCACAAAGGCGTTTTCGTGCCTGATTAACGGTCTACCTTCCGATCTACAGGTGAATGCGAGGGCATTTGGTTGCTCTTCTCCTGGCGACTTGTATGCTGGCTTTATTTCCTCTTTTGACAGATATCGGCGTCCATCAACCGGTATCGTAGAATTGAAGGGGCGAAGAAGTCCAGGATCATACACTGGCGAAGGCGACGAAGACTTTGCGGTCTTCTGAGGCAATTATCAAATTGAGAGAGGCGTTTGGCGAATTTGGGTACCCAAGTCGTACTATTTCCCACCGCGGGCTGGCATTTACGAGCAAGGCGTTTGCTGACTTTTTGGCGAGGCGAGGTGTAAAACATCAAGGGCGAATGGTCAGGTTGAAAGGCGCATGCGAGTCTGACTGGCGAGGTGCAAAGACGAGACCTATTGCGATTTAAGGTCCAAACTCCTTTTGAGACAGCAAATGGCGAGCGGGATAAAATAATGGTGAAATTCGATAAAATGCGTAGCGTTATAACCGCAGGCGAAACCCTAAGAGTAGGCGATTTGTTGTTATGGCGAATGCACAGATCGATAAGATCTGGTTCATTTACTACTGGCGAGCTAAATTAATAAGGAATGAAGAGTGAAGGCTGTGTGCATGTACGAAATGTACTAAATGAAAAAACCTTTGTATTCCATGCAAAAATTTTTAATCCAAAAAGGACGTCTAATCAGCGTAACAGAGCGCTTTCGGCCTTAGCCATCATCAGTGTTACTTGTCAGTTGGAACAAAAGATATCCGCAAGAGGCACAAACAACATCAA
>MU182331.1:284502-305443 GCA_016904865.1 Pissodes strobi
TTTGCCCAGGTTCGAAGCGAGATATTTCAATTTTTTGATTTATTTTTCCGTAAGGGCCAATGTAATCTGCATATTTCAAGCAAGGATAAAAAATATAATTCGTACAAAAATGTAGATGAATTATATATGAAAATATTCATAATTTAATATCCTACACGTTCATATAATAATCTCGATTTTTAGGTATACTGCCCTTTTGCCCGTTATGATTTTTTATTACCTTCGGATTTTGTATTAATATAATAAAGCCTTCATTCTGTGAAAATTTCAGCTTGTAACCCCGAGGTGCCCACAGAAGTCAAGATAAGTTATAAGTAGCACTCTACTATTAATGGAGACAAAACAAACAGCATCATGGCTGCTGAGGCTCCTTGCATTGTGGATTAAGAGAAGATTAAGTTGAAAAATGCACTATTTTTCTTCTTATGTTGTAACAGTCTGTATGTCATCAGATCTTAAATATAATTTTGTATTTGTATAATGAACTGTGACATTTATTTGAATTTTTTCTAATGATTATTGATTTTAAATTTTAAGTAAGTACATTATGGTAGGCATATCCTGCATTCACTTAGTATTGTTTGTATTATACTCCCACTATTAATTTAAAGTGACATTATTTGTATTAATGAATATACTTTTTATGCATTTCGATTAATTCACCGCATCAAATTGGATAAAATATAACAATAAAGTAATCAAAGAAACACTGAAATCTCCCGCGCTTTTGGCGGCCCAAGCTAATCGCGCCACCTGCTTTCACCTTTCATGAAGCCTGACAGAGATAGCATTCATCTTCCTTTCCTCCTCTATTACTTCGTAGCTTTTTTATCATTTAGTTGAGCGTCTCTCCTTTGTCTTTGATACTATTAGGAAGCTAATGCTTCCTAATTTTGAAAGATACTAGGGTCGATTTTGAATCTATTATCCCATTTAAATAGTTGTCATCTCATACTACTGATAAATGGCCATCAAAAACTGTTTAGTATAATTATTAATAATGATACTTGTTCTCATTAACTAAGTAGTAGTAAGTAGGGGAGAGTTACCTAAGATGGGACGGTTCCCAAGTAGAGACAATTGCAGCAAGTGACAACATCTACATTTAAATATTAAAGGCTCTTGATTCGTCCGTGCTCTCGCTTGAACAACACGTAATTGACGCAATCAGTTCAGTTGTAGCGTCGTCGTCCAGAACAAGTTGTCAGTGTTTCCATAGTTTTTACAAATAATTTGTTCGGAGTATATACTGAACAAATCGGTAACGGTAAGTACCCATTAAATTTAATGGCATTAGTTAATAATATGGAAGGTGAAGCTAAGAGGATTCTCACGCAGCGTCTGACCCAGAATAAGCGGCTGCAAATAGCGTCTGTCCTCCAGGTTAAGAGTGGCTGAAAAAAAGGGTATCCTATTGCCCAAATACCTTAAAGGCGGATGAACCTCGTCAACGGTATAGGCTGCGAAAGGCAAGTGGGAAACCATCGCAGTAATGTCCCAAGCAAAAAATCATTATGTCAAACAAAACTCAAACCAGGGACCTTAAATGGTCAGGGGGTGCTAAGAATCACGGAGAGAAAAATTAAGATTGCTACCTGGAATGTAAGAACATTATACGGAGCCGGGAAATGGCAATGATGAAATGGGACGTCATGGGTATGAGTGAGACCATATGGGGAGGAGAAGGATGCTTTATAACAGAAAATGAGAACAGGGTATTTTCCTCAGGAAAAGACACAGCTCAACACGGAGACGATATTATGATATCAAAGGATACAGCCCAATACTTTAAAAGCTTCCTACCGGTCAGCGAGTGAGTGATGCTGTTCAAGGTGAACGGTCGGCCATTCGATGTCAACATAATTCAACTCTTTGCACCCACAGCGGACGCCCCTGACGAGGAATTGGAGGAATTTTGCTCCGATATTGAAAGGATCAATAGGCATATGTAAAGTGATGATATAAATATATATACATGGGGAGATCTAAACGCAAAAGTGGGAGATGAACCAGTGGTTGGCTTCGTAGGTCCCTATAGATTAGGCAACAGAAACGACAGAGGCACAATTAAGATTTATACAAATCTGCTAAGAAAAAAAACCAGTCATCAATAACTCCTTTGAGCAGCGCAATTGATCAACAGTAAGCACAGTTTCAGCAGAATGTTGACAGAAGGTCTGCAAAGCACCTATACTATGGCAATAGAATCGCATACTCCAGCAATAGACAGCGAGAAACGTGGAGGATTGTCAACGAGTTGCGGGGAAGGAGTTGTGGGACTACATGTGGGGACTCCAAATTATCCGCCGAGGAGATGAACGGCTTTTTTTGTTCCATAGCTGCATCACTGTCTGGCGTAATGCCCTCAAATGTCTGTTTTTCACAGTTCCTGGGAAATATTAATGTCCCAGATTCTTTCTTTTTATCCCCCACCGATATCGAAGAGCTTAAAAGTACTATCTCTAAAATCAAGAAAAGCGGAGCGTCAGGATGGGATGGAATCTCGATTAGGATATTTTTGGAGCTACCGGATGATGCACTGGGTGTTCTGGTGGAGTGTATAAACCATTCTTTTTGCAATGGCAATTTTCCAGCTTGTTTGAAGGTTGCTACAGTTATTCCCCAATTTAAAGGTGGTGATGAGGACCAGGCAGCAAACTATAGACCAATTGCTCTCTCACCCACTTTATCAAAAATTGTCGAAAGATTGGTCAAAAAGTGAGCTGTGGGGTTTCTGGGTAGGCACGGAGTGTTGAGGTTTGAACAGTTTGGCTTCCAGGCGGGGAGGAGTACGAGTGATGCAATATTCTCGTTTCTGGAAAATTTGTATATGAGTCTTAATGAAGGGGAAGTGGCTGCGGCAGTTTTCTGTGATTTATCAAAAGCTTTTGATATGAATCACAGGATACTGCTGCATAAGCTTGCCCTTTATGGATTCGGGGGTAGGACGCATGATTGATTTGGATCATATCTGTCGGATTGAAGACAGAATGTTTCTTTTGGTCGCTGTGTTTCGGATCTTCAAGGGTTGGAATATGGCGTGCCACAGGGCTCTGTTCTGGGTTTCGTTCTGTTCTTGCTGTACGTGAATGATTTTGCAGATCTTGACGTGGAGGGTAAGTTTACTCTGTTTGCAGATGAAGCCACAATATTGTGGCATGATAGAAATACCAATAGATTAAAGGATACTGTTAATTGCGACTTAAAAAAGATTAAGACCTGGTGGTGACGCCAATAGGCTTTCTTTAAATGTATCCAAAACCAGTGTTATGTCGTTTGACAGTGAACTTGAAGAGATTCGTATGAGTGATGGCTTGCTGAAAAACGTTACTGAAAACAGGTTCTTGGGACTGTGCATCGATGACCGACTTAGATTTGAGTGTCATATTGGTTTCCTAAGATCACGATTGGCTTCAAATTGTTACGCCAACAGATCAATCTCTGACCAATTTAGCCCTAATACAGTCAGATCCTCTTACTTCGCTCTAATCGAATCTCATTTGCGGTACGGAATTTGTTTCTGGGGTTCATGCTCGGGGCAATTATTTCAGAGTGTGTTCGTTCTGCAAAGAGAGCTGTAAAGTATATGTTTAAGGCCGGGGTGCGTTAGTCTTGTAGACCTTTATTTTTGGAGCATGGAATTCTGACTTTGCCCTCCTTGTTCATTTTGGAAACGGTATGCTTGATTTATAAAAAGCACAAGCCTCAATTATTGGTAACTAACCATGCATACGGGTTAAGGGACCCACACAAAATTTCACTTCCAACACCCACATCCTCTAAAATTAGAAACTCGCTAATATTTAACAGCGAGAAACTGTATAACCACCTGCCCCAAGGGATTAGACAGATACCTAATCTAACGAAATTTAAGAAAACAGTTAAGAAGCTACTGTGTGCGAGAGCTTACTATGGTGTGTATGAGTTCTTGAAAGATGTATTTTAATTGTACTGTTTGATTTTTGACACTGTGTTTTTATGTTGTCTTATCTGTAAACATTTTACGCTATTGATAATTATGTCATTCTTGTTTGATATTTTAAATTAGAAATTAGTGTGTAAGAATAGTCTGTAAGTACTTACGTATTGATTAAGTTGTTTGCACTGATTGACAGTAGGTTTTAGAAACTTGTCCATAGGTTTCTTTTACCTTTTTTTTCCTCAGCTTTGTCAATGAATTTTGTTCGAGACAATAAAGCATTTTTGAATTTGAAGGCTCAACACATCACCACAGGCAAATAGCGATAGCCGTAATGAAGAGAACATCGAACACACATGGGCGAGGTTCACAGGCATTCTGAGGCAGAACAAGAAACAATAGGGAAGGAATACTGAAGAAGAAAGCAGCCTTGGATGACCGACGCGAAGGAAAGAACAAAGAAGAGGAATATAAAAGAATAAACAAACAGATCCAAGAACAGATCAAAACTGCAAAAGAACAGTGGCTGAGCGCACAATACAAAGAAATCGAGGAGCTGCAAGCACAACATAAGGACAGAGAACTGCACGAAAAAGTCAAAGAGACAGCAGGTTTATGGAAACCAAAACATGTTTCTCTGATGGAAAATGAAAACAACGACATAGAACTAGACCCCGAGAAACAAAAAATAACTTGTGAACATTACCTTAAGGAACTGTTCAAAGACAACAAAACAAATAAAGGACCAACTGTTGATGAAAATGATAGTAACCTTACAATCCTCACGCAGAATCTAAAAACAAAAAACACCAGGCGATTATGCTCTTATGGCTGAACAGTTCAGGAATCTAAGTGAGAATGTAATTGCCAAGCTAACTCGTTTGTTCAACGCTATTTACGAGAGCGGGAGACTGCCGGAGGATTGGGTGTGTTCTACATACATCCCGCTTTCGAAACAAATGATGCTAAAATCACAGGACTGTCTGCCTTAAGGGCGACGCAGCAAAGATTTTCACGAGAATCATCTTCAACCGCATACGCACTAAATGCGACAACTACTTAAGCAGATCCAAGTATGGATTTAGAAGGGGTACAAGTACAAGGGAAGCCATGTTGGGCTTAACTCTACTGACGGAAAGATCTCTGGAAGTAAAGAGAAAGTTATTCGTCCGCTTTGTGGACTACAAAAAATCCTTCGGCCGCATTCAACACGAGGGGCTAATACATATCTTGCAAGACATAGTATTAGATAATCACGACATAATGATTGTCCGCAACACGTATTGGAACCAATACAGCTTATATAAATATCGAAAGGGGAGTTCGCTAGGGTTGCCTTTTGTCCTCCTTACTATATAATCTATATGCGGAATACATAGTCAAGCAATCGTTAGAAGGCCGACCAGAGGGAGGAAAAATAAACGGAACCGTGATCAATAACATAAGGTACGCAAACCACATTGTAGTCATGGGAGAATCCGAAGAACAACTGCAACTGATGAGCTCTATAACGGAGGAAAGCTGGCGAATGGGTTTGGAGGTGAATGCGTCAAAAACCAAGACCATGGTTTTCAATCGAGATACACAAGAACAACAGATAAGCATTATAATCAATGGCGTCACCCTCCAAAATGTTCACAACTACATATAAAATAAATAAAATAAAAAAAAATAATCTTTATTGTATGCAACAAATAAACCATACAAAGGTGGAAAGTACCGCTAGGCGTATTTTAATAACCACCACAAAATAATATGAATACATTTTCCTAAAAATACGACAAACATTAAAGCAAACATACACAAAACAAAAATAATTTAAAGTCCCATACCAGAATCACACCCGTATTAATCTATCACTAGTCTCCAAAAATTTTCTAACAATAGACTTAAAAGTCGCTATGCCTAAATCTTTAATATTTGCAGGTAGGCCATTGTAAATACAACCAGAAGTATATATGAATGAACCTTTCAGAAATTCAGTTTTATGCTAGGGTATTGCCAGTGTGCCCTTAGAGCGAATATTTACGTTATGTGTATCTCCCCTTTGAATAAAAAACTCTGATAGATATTCTGGTTCATAAAAATTAAGCAATTTATATACTGTGCAGCTTATACCCAAAAATCTTCTTTGTGCCATATTAAGACTATAAACCTGCTTTACATGCTCACTTAGGTACATGAGCCCTTCGTGACAAATTTCTAGTAAATCGCACACAGGAGTTTTGAATTTTCTGGATTTTATATTTATTTTGTTCAGTTAAAAAAGGACCATATACAATATTCAAGTATCCATCAACACTAAGTACTAGACTCTCTGTAAGGATTTTTTTTGTACTAGCGGGCAAAAATCCCTAAATTCATATAATGACTTTAATTTTTAATATGTCTGTTGATAAATCATATTTACATGCACATTCATTGATATTCGATTATCCATACAAAGGCCCAGGTTTTTTACTTGATCTACCCATTCCAGTTCAACACCATTAATATGTATTTAATTTATTTGGTGCTCTATTATTCAAGTTAATTTCAGTTCTTGAAGGCAAGATTGCCTGTGTTTTACCTGAATTAATAAAAAGTGAGTTTTTGTCAGCCCAATCAGAGATCCGCTGTAAGTCAGCATTAATCAAACCCAAAGCCTCAGGCAGACGACCGACCAATGATGCCAGATAGATTTGCAAATCATCCGCATACATGTGATACCTGCAGTTATTTATTTTCTGAACTAAGTCAGCCACAAATACTATGAAGAGAAGTGGCTCCAACACTGACCCTTGTGGGACCCCTCAGGCTACAGTTCTCCACCCAGAAATTACCATACACTCATCACTAGTCAGTCTTACTGCCTGTTGCCTGTTGTGAAAGTAGCTTTTAAACCACCCATTTGCCTCAATATTATAGTGCTTTAGTGTTGCCATTAAGAGTTCTATATTGAGAGTGTCAAAGGCTTTTGTCATATCTATCAAAACAGAGGGACAATTTCCATTATCCAGGGATAGGGCAATATGTGTTGTTATTTTTAAAAGAGCTGTCGTACAGCTATAATATGGTCTAAAGCCAGTCTGAAATTTTGGGATAATGTTTCTGCCTAATAAATAATCAAGCAATTGACCTTTCACCATATTTTCAATTAATTTAGATAAAGTTGGCAAAATACTAATTGGTCTTAGTTCATTAATATTGGTTGGATTGTTCACTTTGGGCACTGGAGTCACGAGGGCTTTTTTGCAGATGTCAGGGACACACCCAGAAGATAGCGAGTTATTAATAATGTTGACCAAAGGTTTTAGGCGAATAGGAATGCAAGCTTTTAACATTTATATAGAGATTTCATTTACCCCAATAGCATTACTTCCAATACTGTTTATTATTTTATAAACTTCATTTTCAGAGACTAGTATAAAATGAAATGGTTCCCCATCGATTGAGGACCTAAGAAATGTATCTAAATTAACTGGATCAATCTGTAATTGAGGCACATTATCCAGAAAATGATTATCAACAAGAGTTGGATCCTTTAGATTAGGAGGATTTGGAGATTTTTTCCAAAAATCCTTAGTTTTATTTGGTCCTTGACACTTGTTAATTTCATGAGAATAATATGCCTTTTTTCTGCCTTTACTGCCACATTTACATAGGTAATTTTTAAGATCAATGTAATATTTTCTACTACCATCAGTTTTTTGAGAAAGATATCTTTTGAAAGCACTATTTTTTAGCTCTATCATTTCTTTTTAATTATGTGTCAACCACAATCGTTTAGACCCTCTTTGTTTTAGTGGTTTTAAGGGACAGTAAACATCAAACAGGGACAAAATATTTTCATTAAATATTTCAACTTTCATATCTATATCATTAGAATAGTATAGGTTATGCCAATCTATCTGTTGTAAACTTGCCCTGAACTCATCAGAATGTGCCAGTCTTAAATATCGACCTTTTATCACAGAATTGTTACTTATTCTTAATTTATCACATTTTAATGTACAAAATACTGCTTCATGATCTATTGAAACTGGATCACAAGGCGCAACACCACAACTTTAGACTAGATTTATAATATTTAAAATTATAAGATCAATTAAATTTTCATTATAGGGTGTTATTCTGGTTGGTTCCTGAATTAGCTGAGTTAGACCGAAACTTTCTAAAATATCATTAAAAAACCTAAAATCTACAGAGTTGTCATTCAAAAGGTTCTTCGAGAGCCTAAAACACGCCAACGAAATATCGCAAAATGATTTATATAAACTAATTACTAAAATACGGACACATATGCGTGATATCCACCCTACGGGAATTAAACACAGAGTTTCCTCCAAGATTGATACCGGAAAGAAGAAGGCTAGCCCTACAAATCTCGGCGCTGAAATTACAAAAAAGGCCAAGGTCACCGCAATCGAAAAACCTCTGGCGCAAAAAACACCGTTAGCAACAGCAAATACCAACCACGACGGCGATTCCACGCTAATGGGCCCGCCGCCGCCTCCTATATCTGCCACCCTGGCAACATCTGATAACAAGGAGTCCTACAGGACTCCCTTCAAGCAAATTCCATTTAGGAAGAATTTTAAAACGGTTACTCTAGACATGGGCCAGCCACCCGTGAATACATTTAATCAATTTCTGCCTTTGCAAGATATAAATACCGAAGACGAAGACACGGTCAGTGTTGCCTCCACTTCGGCCTCCACGGGGGTAAATCGAAAAGCTGCGCCTGCTAAGAAAAATGGGCCCACAAAGCCCAAAGTGCAACCGCCGCCGCCCGTAGTTATTAAAGGCAGGCCATCTGATCACCGCCAGTTAAGGGATGACCTTAAGGCAATGCACATAAATCAATACCAGCTTAAATATACCAAAAATTCGGTAATTGTGTATTGTAACAACGCGAACGATCTGTACACACTCAAACGAACCCTTGACAGTGAAAGAACTGAATATCATACCTATGCCGAGTCACAGGAGAGGACCAGGGCATTCGTTCTCCGTGGCCTTGATGGCGAAATCACCCCACATGAAATAACAGAGGCATTGAGCGACGAATATAATATTTCGCCGAAAAACGTGTTTGTAATGCGAAAAACGAGAATTCCTATGTATTTGGTAATTCTCGGCACTAATTACAATGTTAAGCGGCTCAATCAAGAAGTCAGGACTCTAATGTGCGTGCGAGTGAGCTGGGAAATTCGGCGCTCAAACAAGCCTGTCTTGCAATGCAAGAAATGCCAGCAGTTTGGGCATGCTAAATCTTTTTGCAACCGCCGTGTAGCAGGCAGCAAATGTGCTGGTTCGCATGAAATTACAGAATGCAACTCAGATTTCGAAAAGTGTGTAAACTGCAACGGCCCGCACAGAGCCATCGACGAAGCCTGTCCTGTGTTTATTTACAAATTAAACATAATTCAGACTGCAACCAAGAATATAATTCAAGCTAATACTAAGCAACCGAAACAAACTCAAAACTTTCGCCCTGTGCCTCCCCCGGCGAACCCTGCCTGGAGGAACCAAGACACAAGAGCTGCTGACGGCCCACGGGGCCAAGCCCTAAACAATGGGCAACGAGAAGAAGAGTTCTCTCAACAGTTCCCACCCCTACGTAGACCTAGAGACCAGCATCATAAGACCCAAACAACACAGCACTCTAATGTACAGGTTAGTGGTGCTGCACGCGCAATAAACATTTTAAATATCCCTAATAATAATAATAATATCTCATCAATGATGAATAACCTAAATAACGTTGTTGCAAAAATAAACAGTCTAGTAAATCTAGATCAGCTTTTTCAAGCCCTTGACCACTATTCCAATATGCTGGAAGCATGTCAAGGCGACAAAGCGGAAATTTTACAGGCGTCAATCCGCTTTTTCTCGTTTGAATATAATAAATTCAACATATAATAATTGTAAATGTTACTTGTCGCTTCATGGAATTGTAACGGAATTAGGTCAAAATTGGGCGAATTTCGTAACTTTATGCATACATCCAATTTTCAAGTTGTTTTTCTCATCGAAACGAATTTAGTTCCTAACTTTACACTAAAGATTAGGAACTACAATATCGAGCGTTTTGATAGGCCCGATCGAAACGGGGGAGGCGTGGCCTGCCTCATACATAGGTCGCTCCGGTATAAAAGGATTCAACATTTGCGGACCGCAATAGAACACGTCTGCATCGAGACGGAGAGTGGCCTACGTATCTGTGGCGGTTATGCGCCCCCGCGTCTCCGCCTCACTGAAAATGATCTCTTTGCTATATTACCGTAGAACAGAGTATCCCTGTTGATAGGGGACTTGAATGCCACGCACGCCGAATGGGGCGGCGTAACTAACACCAGGGGTAGATTATTTAAGAGAATAATCGAAAATAACTTGGAAATCTCCTATCACCGAACGCCAAATCCCACCTTTCTTCGTAGTGCCTCGTTCCTGGACATAGCTATAACTCGGGGAACGATAAGGACTACACAGTTGCAGGAACTTGACGTTCTAAACTCGGATCATTTGCCAATCAGAATTGGACTGTACTGCAGGGTTCCTGTAGTTTACGACACCGTCGTTTCGTACAGGAATACTGATTGGAAGGTGTTCCGAGCAAGACTGAGTGAGTTAACTGTCGTCCCTGAGCAAATAGTTACGGTTCAAGACCTAGAAAACGAGGTAGATAAACTAACATCTAATATCCAGCGCATCCGAGATGCTATGTGTCCTAGAGTTGCCTTGCGCCCTAAGACAGAATCCCTCCCTAATCACATCCTCGAACTTATCACCTTTAGAAACCGATTTCGACGAAGATGGCAGAGAAACCGGACAAGAGAGGGAACCGCTCAAATCAATGCACTGACGGAGGAGATCAGGATACAGATTCGCGAGCACAGGAACCATGCGTGGCTCGAATACATAAATCGCGTCAACAGGGAAGACGGCTCGCTGTGGAAGTTAGCCAGGCGAGTCCGCGGAGGCTATACGCAAATTCCTGTTATCAGGCATAGAGGCCTAGATATTATAGGCGATCAAGGAAAAGCGGAAGCCTTCGCGGATTACTTGGAGGGCGTCTACAGCGGGGCGCCTAACACCCTTCCCGAGCAAGAGCGCTACAGCAACGCTGTACACGCTTGTAAGCAACATAAGTATGCTATCCCTCCGTCAATGTGCGATAAACTGAGAATCACCCCGGCGGATATCCGCAAAACTCTTTGCCGTCTTCCGAGAAATAAAGCTCCCGGCCCGGACAACATTCCGAATATAGTCCTGAAAAATCTTCCTAATAAGGCACTCATCCAATACATGCATATTGTTAACGCGGTAATTCGGCTACAACACTTCCCTAAATCCTGGAAGGTAGCGGCCATAATTCACTTTCCCAAACAGGGAAAAGATCTCAAGTTGCCGGCATTCTATCGGCCTATATCCCTGCTAAACACCCTTGGGAAGGTGGCTGAGAGGCTAATCTTGCCGAGGGTAAGCAGGATAGTCGAGGAACAGAACATCTTACCCCGTGAACAATTTGGCTTTCGTGGTCAGCATGGCACCGTCATGCTGACAGCGAAGTAGTCACTGATATATATAAAGGGTTCAACAGCAGGCAGTCTACAGCACTCCTGCTTTTAGACATAGAGAAGGCATTCGACAGGGTATGGCACGATGGGCTACTGTACAAGCTTCTAGCAAAGTACAGCTTCCCACTGTACTGGATAGCGCTCATCAAGTCATACCTTGCCGGGCGAACCTTCACCGCCCGGATTGGCTGTAGCTCCTCAACTAGCAGATAACTGTCAGCAGGAGTGCCACAAGGTACAGTCTTATCGCCGCTACTCTTCAATCTTTTTATAGCAGATCTCCCGTCACATCCCAACACCCGGCTAGCCTTATTTGCCGACGACACGGCAATTTATTCCCGCAATCCTCAAGCAGAAGTGGCTAAATCTAACCTGTCAGCACACCTCGACATTCTTATTCCGTACTATGAGCGATGGAAAGTCACCCTTAACGCGGCCAAGACGGAGTTAATCCTAATTACCCGTAAAAGGCGCGACATTGACATCACACCGCTCGTAGTAGGGAATACTATTATAACACTCAAAACCCAGGTCAAATACCTGGGCATCACCCTGGATACCAAACTGAACTTTGGGAAACATATACAGGCAGCCGTCAATAAAAATGTAGCCATCAAAAAATGGTTGAGCTTACAGGTAGCAAGCAGGTCCTTCCTGAGCCCTGCCAATAAACTCACCCTTTACCGGTCACTAATAAGGCCAGCTTTACTATATGGTGCCCCGGTGTGGTGCTCGGCGGCAAAATGTCATAGACAACGACTTCAAGTCATACAGAATCATTATTTAAGGGCGGGCTTCTCCCTCTCCCTCAGAGACAGAGTAAGGATCACAGATCTGCATGCTATGGCGAACATTGAATTTGTTGATGAATACATTGACAATATAGCATGCAGGTTTTTCGAACAGCAAATAAAGGGATCTCCGCTTACGGCCAATCTCGCAAATTTAAGATACACCCCCGAACACCGCACTCCGCACGGCACCATATATGGAGGCATATCTTTATTTTATAAGCAATTAATGCCACCCTAGTTCATATGCACCAAGAATATCCTATTTTCATAACATTAGAAATTGTAAATATCCCCATCTTTCAAAAGGCAACTTTTGAAAGATGACAACACCTCTAAAATCCGTAAACTATCAGGAGAGCAAAAACGCTACTACCAGTAAAGTAGTGAGCGCGAGCTGCTTCCTAGTTACCGCTTACCGTGTTCGGACACGGGGGCGGGACTTGCCAAGGGACTAGCTGCGCGTATAAATACGCACACGCGAAGCCCATGTCTATCACTTGAACTCGAGCCACCGAAGTATCCATGTCTCCGTAGTCGGACCCGCCGGGCTCGTCCAATCTAATCCGTTACAATCCCAATCACACTGGAATAGACTCGCGTCTACACATGGCATTATGCCATGCTTGTATATACTTCTGTATATAATCATTATGTTGTATAGTGTGATCGTCCTTTTAGTATTATGATCTCCAGCTCAAAACGGGCAGATTTAAGCAGGTTTTTTTTTCTATATTTTTCCTGTATAAACACCCTGGCAGTAACATTTATCCCCTCAAGTAACCTTCGCTAATATTCATAAAGCTATATGCTAATAACTGAGAAGGCAACGCCTTTGAAGGGTTTTCCCATGTAAAGGTCAAACATAACGCAGCACCACATACCCTATGTAAAATTAGGTTAAGATCAGCCCCCTAAGGGTGCCTTACTGTTGGCAACGGCGTTGAGCAAACAACGCCTAAGCTTAACAACAGTAGATTACTATTATAATCATACATTAGGCATAGTTAGGCATAGGAAATGTTGTTAAATAACGATGAATGTTAAAAATAAAGATGCTTAAATTCAAAAGGTTTACATTAAAATCTCCAGTAAATACCAAAACATCACAATCACAAATAATCGCAGCAAAAACATCATATAGACAACTGAGGGCAGAGTATGGCACAGAAGGTGGTCTGTAAACAACCCCCATTGATAGTAATTGTTTATTATATTTAAAATGTATCCAAAGTTGGTCAATATTATTATTGAAATTGGGAGTATCAATGAGTGTCGGCTTGAATTTAGACTTCACATAAATTGCAACCCCACCTTCCCTACCAGCCCTGTCCTTCCGAAAAAATTCGAAACCATTAATTGAATAAAATTCTGATAATAAATTACAATTTAGCCATGTTTCCGACAATGCGACAATGTCACAGTCAGATGCTTCAACAAAGTACCTGATATCTGAAAATGTATTGCACATAGACCAGGGATTTATATGCACTACACTTAACGTGTCCTGGTTAGTTGATATGGCATTAGGATTTACCTTTTGCATGGTTGCCTTTTCAAGAGCAGTCACCTTCTCAGCATCAGCACAATCAGATTGCACCACTGGAATATTTGATTCCAAAATGAGGAGTTTTTTATTAACCATGGTCAGTTCATTTTGAAGCGTTTCAGCATGCTTAAGAATTTTTGGAAAGGTTTTAAAATTCACCAAACAGTCAGGGCAAAGATGTACTAAGGTTCGAGTTTTACTTGGAATAACTCTTGCCTTTTGTGCTTGAGTTTTATTACACTCCTGACAAATCACTCTTCTGCATGTATCACAGGGATAACCAAACTGGGTCAAACCTGTTTTGTCCTCCTTAAAAACACAGGTTGATTTGCACTGGTAACATTTTCCAGACATCTTCTCAATTGATTCACAATCCTGCAACAGGGCAGGTTTTTGATTTAGTTTCCTTTGTGTTATTTAACCTCATATTCAGATTTGACAACCAATTCTTTTGGCGGGAAAACTCGCGATGATTTGATTCACTTGATTTTAACAGAAAAATACAAGTTAGTCACTAAACAACTAATGAAATAGGTAACACTTCACTTAGAAACTGTCCATAGATAAAAATATTATATTTATTGGCAATATTTACAGCACTTTTCAGCCTATTTTGAGGAGCCAAATTTGTAAACAAATCACACCTTAGGACGTTCAATATATCTGAGCAGAGAAATAAACCACCAGCTGAGCCACGCTAAAGAGATTAAAAAAAGGATAGAAATAGACAGGGCAGGTTTTCTCAAAATGCGAAATATACTATGTAATCCATGTCTATCACTAAAGTTGAGACTAAGAACAATAAAGAGTTATGTGTGGTCCCTGGTCTTATACGGCTGTGAGACATGGATGGTGAAGCAAGAAGAACTCCGGAAATTAAACGCCTTCGAAATGTGGATACATAGACGAATGCTCCGTATAGCCTGGACCACCAGAACAACAAATGCAGAAGTTCTAACTAAAATTAATACTCACCCTCAGTTAACAAGTATAATGAAGATAAGAAAAACAGCCTACCTGGGACATCTAATGCGACACGAGGAATATGAACATTAGATACTTGAAGGAAAAATAGAAGGTAAACGAAAGAAAGTCCTGGCTGAGAAACATAAGAGATTGGACAAACATGGCTGGTATTGCATTTAGCCAACAAGCTCAAAATAGAGAAGAATTTGCCATGGTGGCTGCCAACCTCAACGAGATGACACCTGGAGAAGGAGGAGTTAATAATAGTACTTTCTATATAAAATATTTACCATTAAAGTTTTTGTTAAATGCAGGATATATTTCTTACAATATGGTGCACATTTGTTAAAATGGGACGTTCTAAAAATTCCTGTATTTTATTACAGATGTCTAAAAGAGGTTCCTGCTACAAAAGAAAAGCGGATCGTGGAAAAAAAGTCCGTTCAAGACATGACAATAGCTGTAGAAAAAGTTTGGAATCAGGAACTATCGGTTCGAGACGCTGCCGACCAATACAATATTCTCAAAAGTACGCTGCAAAGACGAGTTACAAACAAAAATAAATTTGTAAATGAAAATTGAAAATATCTTGGGCTGTTTAGAAACATTTTCACTGATGAAAAAGAAAATGAGATTATGGAATATGTTCTAGAAATGGAAACGCAACTTGTTGGATTAACCTAAAGGAACTTCATCAACTGGCATTTAGTTATTCCCAAACCAATAATATTTCTAACAGTTTTAATAAAAATACCCGAATGACCTCTAAGAAATGGGTTTACGAGTTTTTACGTCGGCATAGAAATATCTCTCTTGGAAAACCAGAAGCAACCTCTTACACAAGAGCCACGGGATTCAACCCCACCGTCCAGAAATTGTGTAAAGTTCCTGCTCAGAGGAAATAAGGGGAGGAAGGAAGTGCTGGAAGAGGAGTAAATGTGACTAAGAATGCAAGTGGTTATTTTCTTGTTCCCGCTTTTATATTTTCCAGCAAGCGAATAAAACCAGGTCTGATGGACAATGCACCCAACGATAGTCCGGCTTTTCCACCGGATAAGGGATGGATGGATCGTGACGTATTTTTGCAGTTTATGAAATACTTTGTTGAACAAACCAGACTTTCGAAGGAGCGCGCGTTTCTTATTATTTTGGATGGCCACTGTTCTCACACAAAAAGCTAACAATTGTAATTACCCTATTTAGGCAAATGCGGTATCAATAAAAGCCGAAATCGAAATGCAAAAACCATGTTAACTATAATAATCCAATTTTTAATAATCTAAATATCAAAGAGCGGCATAATAAAAACGAGATTGGAATTTATAAAATATGTAAAAACGTTAATTGCCCCATTAAAATCGGCGGCGACTTAAGTGTTCTTAGTAAACACATTTGAATAGCTGGACACCTGCAAATTCCAGATTTTCGAGGCGAAAAACAATACTTGAAAGAGGGTATAAAAGAAAAATATCTCGGTAAAAAGGGTTAGTTAGAAAATAATCTTCACGCGGTTAGTCTGAAAATAATCTGCATACATGATTCGGCTGTCGAGTTAAAGACTTAGTTCGTTGAATGCGTCAAATACTAAGACCTTTATGTCTATACAGGGTAGAAAAAATAGTTATATATAATCTTCACAACTGTAGTCCGCCACTATACTCAGAAGGGGCCAGGAAAAATAAACCGTATCGTGAAAGAAGAAAAGTTAACTTAAACAATTCATGTTTTCAGTGGTGTGCGAATTTATAATCAGTTCTCGTAGTGATTAAAGCGCAGGTTACGGTTTATACGATAAGGACTAGAAAGTAACTTGTAGTTTTAAGTATCTGTAACTAGTGTAAGAAAATGTAAACGAAAGATAGAGATGTGCTCTCAGAAGGAATTGTAATTGAAACATAAAAATCTTATCGCTTATTTTTGGGTTGCCAGTAAATAGAACTGATTGACTGATTGACCTTGCAACATGCCACAACCTCCTAGTAAAGTCAACCACATTCGAACATAAGAACATACACAAAGAAACCTGGGCTTCTAACGACGGCGTGACCAGAAATCAGATAGACCACGTGCTGATAAATGCCAGGAGAAGCAGCAACTGCTTGGACGTACGAAGCCTGAGAGGAGCTGATGGAGACGCTGACCATTTTCTGGTTAAAGCAAAGATACGATCTAAAATAGCGTCTCAAAAGAACCCCAAATTACACCAACAACAATGTGGAATATTGACAGATTACAGGGAAGGGAGAGAGAAGGAAAATTCCAAAGGACTATCCAGTCTAAGCTAAGAAACACTGAGTCAGATAACAACATCGACTCGGCTTGGAAGAATATTAAATCGACATTGACAAATACATCAGACGAAATACTTGAAACCAAGAAGAGGAAAACACAGAGATAGTTTGATGATGACTGAAGGGAAAACCTCTAAAACCCAAATCCAACCAACACAAGGAAATTTCAACAGGCAAGAATAGCGACAAGTAAATTAATAAGAAGGGAAAAAGGGAGCATCAAAGAAACACAATTAAGGAACTGGAACAGAGCCGCCAAAACAGAAAATCAAGACAATGCTTCCAAGGAGTCAAAGCCGGGTATCAACCAAGAACTGGAAATTTCCTACAAACAGACAACGGGGAGCTCATAAGTAACAACAAGGAAATTCTAAAAATCTGGAAGGAATACTTCAGACAACTGCTCAACGACGGATCTAGCACAACCATCGCAAATGAAGAGGTACAAACTGCCGATATAGAAGACCAATGCCCTTCATACGAAGAAATAATACAGGCCATCAGAAAGCTAAAATATAATAAGGTTCCAGGTAGTGATGGCATGCCTGCCGAGTGCCTGAGGCATGGAGTAGAGGCACTACATAGATCCATTTATATGCTGATACAAAACATCTGGCAAAATGAAACAATGCCAGAGGAATGGAAGGAAGGGGTTGTTGTACCAATCCACAAAAAAGGAGACAAAAAACAATATACCAATTATACAGGAATCACGCTTCCCAACACAACCTATAAAGTTCTTTCGAATATCCTACTAGAAAGAACCAAACCATATTCTGAAGAAATACTTGAGGACTATCAATGTGGATTCAGACCCGGACGTTCGACTATCGACTAGATTTTCACCATCAGACAGATAATGGAGAAATGCGGGGAATATCATCGAGAGTTACATCAAATGTTCATAGACTTTAAACAGGCATTTGATAGAGTATGTAGAAGGAAACTGTGGACAGCAATGCAATAACTCGGCTTCCCCAAAAACCTGGACAGTCTGATAAGAATGTGTATGGAAGGAGCACAGTGCAAAGTTAGGATAGGACAACAATACTCAGCGCCATTCGAGGTAAACAATGGCCTAAAGCAGAGAGATGCACTTTCACCACAACTCTTCAATATAGCTCTGGAACATATAACAAGGAGAGCGAGAATTGAGGCATCAACTTCAGTATTCCGTCGAGAAAGTCCCAATCTACCATTGGCCTATGCGGACGATGTAGATTTGATAGGAAATAGCAGAATAAAAATTAAGGAAACTTTCATTAGATTCGAGAAGGAGGCAGAGAAGATGGGGCTCCAAATCATCGAAAATAAGACCAAATATATGTACACAAGCCGGAGGGTCCAGAACAGAGATAGAATTGGTCAGAACATAACTATAGGAGACCACAACTATGAAAGAGTTAAATAATTTAAGTGTCTCGGAACAACCATCACTGAAGACAACATCGGATCCCAGGAAATATACAACAGAATACAAGCGGACACCGATGTCTCTACGCCCTTCAAGAACTTATAAGATCTAAAGAATTCACCAGGCTAACCAAGATCAACCTATATGTAACGGTGATAAGACCAGTAGTTATGTACGGCTGCGAGACATGGGCGATGTCTGTCGCAAACCGCAAACGAAGAACGACTGCGCATATGGGAGAGAAAAGTCCTCCGAAAATATACGAGCCGACACGCGATGGCGAGACCGGAACATGGAGGAGGAGAACCAACAATGAACTGGAAGAGTTTTTCGGAGTCACTAATATAATAAAGGAAATAAAATCCAAAAGACTCCACGTGAGAAGAATTCCAGACGACAGATTATCGAGGCTTGTATGGGAGGGGGCACCAACTGGAAAAAGGCCGCTAGGACGACCTCGGTGGAGAGATAACATAACAATGAGGTTATGAGCATTAATAACTGGAAGGAGGTCTCGATGGACAGGACAATTTGGAGAGATGTCGTCGAGTCGGCTAAAACCCACCCAGGGTTGTAACGCCATGGAGTAAGTAAGTAAATAGAACTAAGTGCTATTGAAATTTGAATTTTATTTTCTTGTAGATTTAATGCCTTAATACCGAATCAAATTTTAAAGTTTTAGAGGGATATAGAAAGGTTATCGCTTATTTTGCGTTGCCATTAAACAAAACTAAGTGTTATTGATATTTGTTTTTATTTTCTTGTAGATGCAGGCTTGTAGATGTAGGTGCTGGCCTTAATACCGAATGAAATATTAAAGTTTTAGGGAAAGAAAATAGATAACATTGGATTAAGTAATTATGCGACTTATTTCTTATTATTATGTCTCATCTTATTTATTATTTGGTGAACTTTTAAAAGTGGCTGGAAACAGGGATTTCGAAGATATCAACTCTTGCAACGAAAAAACCAAATAATTCCTAACCAAATTCTGTCGGCCAGGGTAAAAATAACTGAAATTAGTCCCTTACCAAAGGCACAGAAGAAAAATACTTCTTCTAGATAGGTAGTCTTTGAAATTTACAATACTAGAAAAATATGAAATCTGCTAAACGAGCTTTAGTTATTGAAGAAGATAATAATCAAGGCGCTCGAAAATCAAAGAAGCAAGATAAGATCAGCATTAATAATTCAGTTACCACCACTGCAGATAATGTCAGTTGCATTGTATGTGGGGAGAGGTATGCAGATAGCAGCGAAGATTGGTACAATTGCAAATTATGTTCAGATTGGGCTCATGTGTTCTGTGAGATAATGTATGACCTCTATTTTACCTGTGCCAGTTGTAAAGTGTAAGGTTCCTTCTTGGGATACCCGCCGACCCAACTTAAGAAACCGGTTTCCCATGATGGGACTTTAACGCATTTTCTTTTTAACAAATATAGACTTTTTGTTATTTGGTTCATAAGAAAAATAAGTTGTTAATTAGAATAATGCTTCATTACATTATGATAGAGTTTTAATTTTAATTATACAGATTTTCAAATTTTTGCATTGCAAAAAACGTTCCCAATTTAGGTAACTCTCCCCTAATTTAGCGCCTGGTTGGTGGTCAGAAGCCCTCTCTAAGAAATCAATGAACTGTGATTATTAATTCAAAAGATCTAAGTGGAATATTCCCAGGAAAAATCTGAGACGCGGATTAAGTATTTTTAATGTTGCAGATAAATGTATGTCATATAAGGGAGCTACAGGCTTGCTCTTTAGCTCTACACTCACCCTTTATATTTGCAGCTTCAGGGGTGTCAGCCTTTTGGCACCGTTTCCTCGCTGTTGCACTTGTGCCTTTACTGCCTTTCTGAAGAAGCACGAAGTTGCCATTTTTAACAATATATTTTGCCACATCACGTGGTTCCGACGTCGCCAAAGCATTTGAATAAGAAGAACCTTCTCTCCAAATCTCGATGTCTGTATTTTCATAATTGGACGTAATCGTTTTTAATTCTATAATATTTATAACGTCGCATCTCATGATATCACAATAGTCGGCTAGGCATGCTGCATCTTCTGCCTGTAAGAGAAACATTAATGAACATGAGAGAAAATCCAAACAGTTATATAAATGCAACCTGACTGCAGAATTCATTGTTATTAAATAATACCAAAATACCAGTTTCATGAAATTACTTTTCCTCCTATAGTATTTGTATTATGCTGCAAATACGAATAATCTAAGCGAACTAATTTTGTATTCAAATATGTCTTGGCTTAACGATAAGTTTGAGAATTGAACATAAGGTATAACTACTGATTTTTCTGGCTACTCTTTACTCACCATGTTTATATAGCCCTTATGGCGATTGTCAAAATGCATATCTAAGTACTTCTCCTCGAAAAACGACTTTCCACATATTCCACAAGTCCATTGCGAAGGTCTGTGTTGTTTTTT
>MU182331.1:315443-345691 GCA_016904865.1 Pissodes strobi
AGATATATTTTTCATAAAAAAGCTCATACGACTGCCTCCCAAGCCCAATTGAATTCTATCTTAATCAAATCTCTTACCGGAAAATGTACACACTTAGCCTTCATTCATGCCGTTGTCGAAGCCAGGTATATAGAGATATTAGTATTTTTGCTATGCCAGGGTGTCTTCTTGTTTCACTTCACAGAATTTCAATTTCCCTGCGAAAAAGGAAAGTGCGCAATCGTTGGGAGGCCCGTTTTTATCCCGGAATAGATCGATTTTTCGGCGTTAGTCGGCATGGAAACGGAATGTAAACACTTCAAGGGTGTATTCCGGCACTAACTTCATGTACCTATGACAACACTACAATGGCTGTTGTTTTACAGTTTTTTTATTTGTTTCCTTATAAACTTCTGCATTTTTCGTAATATTCATATTTTTAGAAGCATTTAATTTAAAACATTTTTTGTGCCCATAACTAGCTAACTTCATAAAAATACACTACCAGATAACCAAGAAGAATAAACTAGAGAAGGATTGTTACTTCCCATAACAGCCTATGTTCACTTATTATCGCAACGTGCTCCGCTCTCCCCTTACCCAAATCGTCGTCACTGTGACGTTGCTGCGCGACAAACGGCCTTCGTTTCGCCATGGCTGTCATTGCATCTTCTATGTTTTCGTTGTGTTTGTAGCTTTTTTAGTGATACTTTCGGATGTTTTAAAAGCATTGATCATCGAGATATAAAATAAAAGGAGGCGCTATTACCGTTTGAATAATACAATAGAAAACGGTATCGGTACGCGTGTCATAAGGGTAGGAACAATATGGCCACTTTATCAGAGACGAACTATACCTTGAGACGGAAATAATAGTCAGTGACGTCAGTCACTAGTTCGAAAACAGACCAACGTGAGCGGCTTAAAGTAATATTTAATATTTAGCAATAAATCTGGTATGAAATGCTCGCAAAATGCCGCTTGTTCTACATGCGGACACAGCGTTCCGGCACAAAACGTGCACCGCTTCCAAATTCATTGTGGCCCGTACACGCGCGTTACGCGGAGCATTTGAAGCAGCTGTATTTTAACAGAGGTTCGCGATCGACGGACGTAAATGTACTGATATTTTACGACCGTCGGGCGGAGGTCGCAACGTTGCAACAGTAAACGCGCATGTACCTTGTGAGAGATCTGTTGCATAGTCGCGCTTGCGGGTTTAGGTTATCGTTTTGTTTTAACATTGAAAATGTTTCTGTTTTCCTAAATAGGACCTCAAATCGTGAAAAAGTGCATGCTACATTTGCCACACATAACGTCGTACGCGTGAGAGTTCGTGTCAGCTTGTTTATTTAAACTTAAATTAATTATAACGTATCGGAATCAGTTCTAATGACTAAAATAAATTGGAACTAACTGAAACTAACCGAAAGTGTATTGAACGACTATCCAAGGCTAACGAAAAGCACCAAAACGGGCTAAAACGTATCGAAATAGATTAAAAATATTGAAGTACGTTAAAACTAACCCAAATTAACCGAATTTTGGTGACCAACCAAAACTAACCAAAAACATTAAAATTGCTTATAACGTATCGGAACCGGTTCAAATGACCTAAATAAATTGGAACTAACTGGAAGTAACCGAAAGATGATTGAATGACCATCCAAAAATAACTAAAAGCACCAAAACGGGCTAAAACATATCGAAATAGATTAAAAAGATTGAAGTAAGTTAAAACTTACCCAAATTAACCGAATTTAGGTGACTAACCAAAAGTAACCAAAAGCATTAAAATTGCTTATAACATATCGAAAGGTGATTGAATGTCTAATCAAAACTAACCAAAAGTAACTAAGAGCACCAAAACGGGTAAAACATATCGAAATAGATTAAAAATATTGAAGTAAGTTAAAACTAACCCAAATTAACCGAATTTTGGCGACTAACTAAAACTAACCAAAACATTAAATTGCTTATAACGTACCGGAACCGGTTTAAATGACTAAGGTATATTAAAACTAACTGAACTTTACTGAGACTTGACTGAACGACTAACCAATAGTAACTAAAAGCATCAAAACGGGCTAAAACGCATCGAAATAGATTTAAAATATTGAAGTAAGTTAAAACTAACTTAAATTAACCGAATTTTGGTGACTAACCAAAAACCCTAAAATTGGTTATAGTGTAACGGAACTGGTCCAAATGATTAAAATAAATTAAAATTAACTGAAATTAACCGAAAGTTGATTGAACGACTAACCAATATGGCCCAAAAGTAACCAAAGGCATCAAAAGGGGCTAAAACAAGTTGAAACTAACAATTAACCGAATTTTGGCGACTAACTAAAGTTAACCAAAAACATCAAAATTGGATATGACGTATCGGATCCGGTTCAAATGACTAAAATAAATTAAAACTAACTAAACTTAACCAAAAGATGTTTAACCAAAACTAATCAAGAGTAACCAAAATGGGCTAAGACGTATCGGAACAGATTAAGAATAAAATAAGTAACTAACCCAAATTAACCGAATTTTTGCGACGACCTAAATTATTAACCAAAAACGTTTAAATTGTTTTAACGTATCGGAACCGGTTCAAATGACTCAAATAAATTGGAACTTACTGAAAGTAACCGAAAATTGATTGAATAACCAACCAAAGCTAACCAAAAGTATCTAAAAGCACCAAAACGGGCTAAAACGTATCGAAAAAATTAAAAATATTGAAGTAAGTTGAAACTAATTCAAATTAACCTTATTTTGGTGACTAACCATAAACACTAAAATTGGTTATAACGTTTTGGAACCGGTTCAAATAACTAAAATAAATTAAAACTAACTGAAATTAGCCGAAAGTTGAGTGAACGACTAACCAAAAGTAACCAAAAGCACCAAAATGGGCTAAAACATACCAGAACAGATTAAAAATATTAAGGTAAGGTGAAACGAACTTGAATTAACCGAATTTTGCCGCCTAACTAAAATTAACCATAACGTATCGGAACCGGTTCAAATTACTAAAATAATTTAAAACTAACTAAAGCCAACCGAAAGCTGATTGAATGACTAACCAAAACTAATCACAAGTAACCAAAAGCACCAAAACGGGCTAAACCGTATCGGAATAGATTGCAAAAATTAAAGTAAGTTAAAACTAACCAAAACGAACCGAATTTTTGCGGCTAACCTAAACTAACCAAAAAGATTAAATTTGATTATAACGTATCGGAGTCAGTTCAAATGACTAAAAAAAAATTGAGCGAGTCTGGTAGTAGTCGAGACACTGATGTGTAAACATATCCTATAGCGACATCGATTGTAAAAAAACGACAGCAGCACGTTGTGTTCCCAAGCGGTCACCCATCCAAGTACTAACCCCGCCCGACGTTGCTTAACTTCAGTGATCGGACGAGAACTGGCATTTTTAACATGCTATGGCCGTCGCCTGTACGTTTTAGCTTGGTCATAGAATAAAAATTAGGTTTAATAATCAAGTTTAAAATAATAAAAAATCAACGCGCTTAGTTCGGGTAAAAGCTAAAAGTGTCCTATGTTCTTTACTATACTCTTGAAAATATCTGTACAAAATTTCATGATGATCGGAACAGTTTATGCGTGAAAGCGTAAGAAACAAACAAACAAACATATTCGCATCTATAATATTAGTTAGGATTATTTAATAATACTTACTGGCAGCTTCGGAGTGGATTAATTCACTGCACAAATTCGACACGATAATCTAATGCCATCAGGAATAACATCAATATATGGACACAGCTTATTTACCTAGTAATCTTGGGCCGACATCCCTAGATTTGGGAAAGTCAATAACCAAATTTTGCAAATTTTAGAAGAGGGCTATGACTCAATATTGTTTTAAACGTCTGGGCATCTGAATAATACTTTTGACAGTTCGTTTAATTTAAAATAATAATATGCTCTTTTATCATCTAAAACCCGTTTAAACACGATTTTATATGACAAAATTGTATAAAAACCCGAAAATTCGGACTTTTTTAGGACGATAACCGTGGCTTAGAACGAATTTGTCGTGGATTTTGGAGCGAAAATTCATTTTAAATTCAATTGTCCATTAAAAAAACCAAACTTATAGAAGAAAAATTATAGAAGACGGCCTCAATTCTCCCCCCTCCAATTTTTTGCCCCCTTACCCCCTCCTTGGTCTTAAGTGTATTCGACCTTGAATGACATTGACCTAATTTCACCTTGAATATCCTTGACATTTGACCTTAAACGTCCTTGAGTTTTTGTTGAAGGTCGCGCATATGACCTTGGGGTTGCTCCAATCGTGTATGACCTTGAACGTCCTGGGGTGTCTTTTACCTTGAATGACATTGAGATAATTTCATCTTGAACGCCCTTGAGTTTTTGATGTGTAAACATCTTACGCGGCGGTATGAGGGTAAATCTCGGCAAATGGGACGGAAATGTGTAAACCGATTCTAGCCGCTAGAACAGTACTACATACAATTTTGCCATTTAAAATTGTTTTAAACGGATTTTAGCCGATAAAAAAGCATATTTAAAATTAAACGAACCGTCAAAAGTATTATTTTTATAATATTATATTCGCAGTGTATTTGGATCCATATCACAGCTTATTTTTAATAGACGGTTGAATTTAAATTGATTTTCGCTTCAAAATCCACGACAAATTCGTCCGAAGCCACGGCTATCGTCCTAAAAAAGTCCGAATTTTCGGATTTTTATACAATTTTGCCATTTAAAATCGTTTTTAAACGGATTTTAGACGATAAAAAAGCATATTATTATTTTAAATTATGTCAAAAGTATTATTCAGATGCCCAGACGTTTAAAACAGTAAAATTTGAAAAAGCTGGTTATTGACTGTCCCAAATCAAAGGATGTCGGCCCAAGATTATAAGGTAAATATGCTGTGTCCATATGTTGATGTTATTCCTGGTGGCCTTAGATTTTCGTGTCGAATTTGTGCAGTGAATTAATCTGCTCCGAAGCTGCCAGTGCGTATTATTAAAGAATCCTAACTAATATTATAAATGCGAATGTTTTTGTTTTTATTCTATGAACAAGCTAAAATGTACAGGTAACGGCCATAGCACGTTGAAAATGCCAGTTCTCGTCCGATCACTGAAGTTAAGCAACGTCGGGCGTGATTAGTACTTGGATGGGTTACCGCTTGGGAACATAACTTGCTGCTGTCATTTTTTTTACAACCGATGTCGTTATATGATATGTTTACACATCAGTCTCGAGTACTAGCAGACTCGCTTAATTTTATTTATTTATTTTTGTTTTAATTATGATAATGTTTAATATTATTGCTAAAAATGCATTTCTTTAATTATATACCTATATTATAAACACTCGTGTGTTTGTATTTTTACTTTTTTAAACTCTGCTTTTGGAAACTATATGAATTTTAACGCAAATCACATTTTTGCGTTTTTATTCATCATTTTCAATGTCTCCCCGGTTGCATCTTTGCGATGGACTGTGAATTTTTGTATTGTTAATTCAAAATATTAATTTGTAAAATGGAAAGAGCGAAGCTTCGACAAGTCTTGGCCCCCCTGCGAAAAAAGTGAAAATACATTTAACTGTGGGCGAACATGCATTGGTAAAAACCGTGTATGTTTGTTTGTTAAACGAAGCTATTGATAACGTTACAGCCATTGAACTATATAGCTGATAATTGGCAGAAGTGTATCGAACATGTCATAAAACAAAAAATGATACTACGGTCGAAGTTATAGTTGAACCTCTTATTATCAATGTTGGTTCCGAAAGTAGTGATAGTAATGATTCTGAATCAAATTCTGATCAAACCTCCGATAACGAGTAGGAAACTTGAAATTTTATTGATTTTTGATGTAAACTTTCGATGCAACTTTCAATATGGTATTTTATGATAAGAAAAACCCCTTATCATCCATGACTCTTTTTTTCCTAGCCTTAATGAATACATAGTAGTATTTGTTTGTAGTACAATTTTGTTGCTTATTACTAGACTTAGGAATAATTTTGATATACGTTTTTTTGCATAATTTAGACTAAAACCATGCATATTTATGTGCATAAACTTTATTTTTTTAAGTGGATATTTCCCTAAGTCTACTTATTACTATTCCATTATATAGTTATTATAACATATTAATTTACAAAGCAATTGTATCCGCCACTCGAATTTCCTTCTCTCTTCCCTTACCCCTCGAGGCGCGCCTTAAAACTAAAAATGAGTCACTGACTATTATTTCCGGCTTGAACTATAAGTAGATTTCTTTATAATTTTTGAACTGAATACTTCTTTGGTTTCATGAGAGTAAAAATTGATTAAAATGTTTCGGAACCGGTTTAGATGACTAAAATAAGTTGAGACTAAGTGAAATTAACCGAAAGTTGAATCGACGACTAACCTAATCTAACCAAATCTATTAAAATTGATTATAAAGTATGGGAACCGCTTTAAATGACTAAAATAAGGTGAGGCTAAGTGAAACTAATCGAAAGTTGAACCGACGGCTAACCCAAACTAACTAAACCTATTAAATTTGATTACAAGGTCCTATCGGAACCTGCTCAAATAAGTAAAATAAGTTGAGACTAAGTGAAATTAACCGATAGTTGAATCGACGACTAACCCAAAGTAACAAAATGTATTAAAATTGATTATAACGTATAGGAACGGGTTTAAATGAATAAAATATGATGAGACTAAGTGAAACTAATCAAAAGTTGAATCGATGTCTAACCCAAACTAACCAAATCTTTTAAAATTGATTATAACGTATCGGAATCGGTTTAAATGACTAAAATAAGGTGAGACTAAGTCAAACTAATCGAAAGGTTAATCGACGGCTAACCCAAACTAACGAAATCTATTAAAATTGATTACAACGTATCGGAACCGGTTTAAATGACTAAAATTAGGTGAGACCAAGTGAAACTAATCAAAAGTTGAATCCGCGGCTAACCCAAACTAACCAAATCTATTAAATTTGATTATAACGTATCGGAAGCCGCTCAAGTAAGTAAAATACGTCGAGACTAAGTGAAACTAACCGAAAGTTGATTAGACGACTAACCAAAATTAACCAAATCTATTAAAATTGATTATAACGTATCGGAACCGGCTCAAATGAGTAAAATAAATTGAGACTCGATAAAGAAGTATTCACTTCTGTCACGTGTACTGTGCTACTCTCGACTTTTTTTTTATTCTTAGTTTTGAATTATTTCAACTTAAAATATCACAAACGCAAAAATCGAGACGACCTGAAAGCCTTCGTTACTTAGTCGACAAGCTAATCTAAAAGTTATACATAATAATATGGTTATCCTAAGTAAGTGTTTACAATTAACCATTAGCAACTGTTTCATTATTAAAGATACAAATATGTTTAAAGTATAGAACGAAAAAGTAGTGTGGAACACGTTTGAAATTCGTTTTTCACATTTGTATGACTTTATGACACCAAACTGTCCCACTCCTGTGAAAAGTACTATTTGCAGCACTTGTTACACATTATTTTATGCAGGCTAATTTAAGTGGACAACTGTAGAAAAAAACAAATGAATATTTATAAAAGTTATTTAATTATTGTCCTTTAAACAATACATTCTTGTTACTTTGGTGTCTTATACTTGTTTCTTTACTTTGCTTACTTTTACTTAAATAAATTATTCTAATATTTAAGTACCTTCCAATGACACTTTTGATCAACAAAATTCTGTGACTGTCAAATACAGACTGGTCGAAACTATGTGTAACTAAATTAGAAAAGGTATTTGAAAATACAAAATCCTTAAAAATAGAATTAAATAAGTTATCAAAATAGATGTCCCCAAGACCCAAAATAGCAATTTCGCGTTTCAAAAATTTTTCGCATTTCAAACTAATATTTAAAATATCTTTGGATGGATAATGCAGCCCTTTTTTGTTTTTAATATCTATGAAAGAATATAGAAAGCAGTCTCTGGTATCGCTGCTTAAAGATTTTACACACTCTTCGCATACAATTTTGTTTTTTAAATAATGCACAATATATCCTGCATTATAAGTAATAATATATTTTGCATATGGTGACATTGGATCGGGCAAATAATCATGATCATTTTCATTTATTTCGGATTAATAATTATGAGTATGAAGGTTGACACCATAGACAGAATGTTCTGTGAAAGTTATATTTATATTATGAACAGGGCTAATATTCAATATGCTTAAGTTTTCCAATGGTATACAATTTCCTCGGAAGCTCTCACCAACTTCAACATGAACAAGCATCTTCTTATACGCCGATTGAAATTGGCGGGCGGTAGGGTTATTATTATGGCCTCCGTGAGATCTAATCGAACAAAAAAATAATTCTAAATTATCTTGCGAAAATTTGTACATTGGTAAGAATTTCAAATCTTTTTTATCAACTAAATTTTCAAATAATACTTTAGTACTATAAATACAAATTTTTAATCCTAAAAAGCCTGTATCCCTATTACTTTTTAGTAGCAAGGAACCATTAACATGGGTTTTCAAATTACTTATATATGTATCAGCTAAATCTAAAAAGTCCTTAATAATATGAAAGTTGCTTTTTGATAAAGGTTTCTTAAAACTGTATTGTAATAGGTTCCTAGACTTTGAAACATCAAACAAATTGTTCATTAACCCAGTGAATTCCACTGTTGCTTCCACATCTGTAAAATCTTCTAGGCCTAACTTGTCTTTGCAAAATTGTAAGGCTACCGCCACACTCTCACTAAAAAGCTGTGTTGCAAATCGGACTTTAATTTTTTGTTTTTTAAATTCTATATGTTGAGTTTTTAATTTATTAGCCAGATGAAAAGGTTCTTTTTGTTGCAAATTATGCAGTTATTGATAATACCTCCACTCAATTAATTTATTGTCTTTATTAAGAAATGAGTACTTCTCTCCTAATGTATTTCGTACTAATTTTATCGTATGTGAAGGATCTAAAAATACCACTACTTCTTCATCACATGACGGATGCTTAAAGCTGGTCTTTAAAGCAGCTGGATTTAATTGACAACCCAGTCGCTTTGTCATTGTTAAATACGTAGAAGCTCCGTCAAAAGTTAAACTAATAACATTTTCTCAGACCTTCAAAAACCAAGCCTTTTTTCTGATCAGCATTTATGCCAGCAACCAAAAAATATCCTATGGGAATTTTCCAGTTTCCATTGACACAATTTAAAAGAAGCACCAAGGCATCTTTGGCAATAGTGGTCTCTTTAGACCCAGTGCCCATGTCTACATAATCATATGTTTTTTTTTGGCTTGGTACCCATTCCTCATGTTGTCCGATTGCCATCTCATCCATTATAAGCGAACATATCACCTTGTTGGGAAAAGAAGCCGTTTTCAACCTTAGTGCCTCAAACGCCTCTTTAGTAAACCCGGGTAGTCCATTGACGCTTTGATACCACCTACTAAGGGTTCTAGTGTGAGGCAGACACCTGCTGTCCTGCGAACATACTTTTATATGCAGCTGGGGAGTAATAGTGTAATGTCAGAGCAAAAACCTTAAGATCCTCTGAATATTTGTTTGGTAGGGACTTTTTCAAAGTTTTTTTGGATTGGCGAAGGTACAGTTCCTGAGGTCCTCCAAGTCTTGAAATCAAGTTTAAATTCTCTTCCTCCATAATTTTTTTTTCTCAAATCATTAAAAATGGTTTTCATATTTGAAATGCGTTTATCTCTATGAGCCAACTTTCTTCTTAATAAAACTAGTTTTCGCTTCCTCCGAGCACTTACTATTTCTATATGTTGAAGTTTCTTTAACAACTTTTTCTTTCTCGGTGTAATCTCAGAGCAATCATAGTTTGCAAAAGAAGGCCTTATTAACGGTGACTATGTATACACTGGTCTTGTACTATCATCGCTATGATAATCTTCTTCGGTATTGGGATGAATACACACATCAGAGGCTAAAGATGTTCCTTGGGATGTGCTAGCTGATGGTTCACCACTAACATCTGCTGGACAAAATTCTTATTTTGGAAGGTATTGGGCATTCTTCCTATAACAAAAACCGCTGCCGATTAAACTGTTATAATGCCCCACAAAAAAATCCCCGGATTCGGATAGACACCTTCGGCTCGATATTCTGTCGCCTTACCGACTAGACCACCTGAGACAACGATAACTGACTGCTATTTCTAGTATTGCTTTTTTATATAGGTCAACAGTGATTTCTATGATATTTTAAGAATAATAATTTATATTCTAAAGACAATATTTCTCCAAATTAATTGGGCAATAAAATTTATATGAAAAATGTTCTTTTTAATAATTTCGTCAAAAAATGATAATTTTATGATTTTTTAAAAAATTTTGTTGCGCCAAAATTCAAACATCCGTTTAACGGCTTTGGCTCATCTTCCAACTTGATCTATACCTATTTGGTAGACAGCCATTTATGTTTAAAATTTGAGATCAGCGGTTCAAACGATTTCGAGGAAACAGACACACACACGGGTCTTAAAACGAGTAAAAACGTAAAAAAAAAAGTTTCGATTTTTGGGACGAACACTAAGCTTCCCATTTTATATTAGATTTATGGGATAGCAAAAGAAACCAAATATTAATATTTATATACTACAATAA
This sequence comes from Pissodes strobi, assembly GCA_016904865.1. Lineage (NCBI taxonomy): Eukaryota > Metazoa > Arthropoda > Insecta > Coleoptera > Curculionidae > Pissodes > Pissodes strobi. The sequence goes on from MU182331.1 coordinate 326,059, forward strand.
CAAGTAGATCGTTAGATCGGCAATTTAAAAAAAAATAAAGAAAATATCAACCTATGATGTCGCCGAGGGGAGATGTTGTTACCTCTTACCTCTTATACCATTTCAAAATAAGTGTCAACAGTAATATATTGATAGCGGAGATGTCTTATCGAAAAGACCGTCGATTTGAATCGAACAAAATATTTTCAATCTGAAAAGACCCCGAGGCCTTTTCTTTGATTGTAATAGAAAATTTGTCGAATTGACATTATTTTGAAAATTGCATTTTCCAGTTTTACATCGATGGGATTCGATAAGGCGGTGACGCTAGAGGTACATTTTATTGGACAATTTCAAGAACTATTTGTTTAGAAAAAGTGTATTTTTTATTTGGAATTTATTTAGTAACAAGGGAAGTTAACAGCGATTTTAATACATGAAAAAGGCTAAATCATTAAATAACAATAATATGTAGGTTTTAAATAAATAAATGCCCTTTTTAACCCTTCATATGAAACGTGGGGTGTGACACACCCCAAAGCTTTTTAAGCAATCGGCATTTTCTTAATCGCGCGTCTACAATTCCCCAACTCCTAGTACCATCTTAGAAGAGTCTAAATATTGCATTAAAATGTTAGACGCAGTCAGTTAACGTTCAGTAACTGCGACGTAGAGACCTAAAGTGCTTTGGGGTGTACGAAACCCCACGTTTCAGAACTCATGCATTATTTTGCGTATGTTTTTTTAAATTGTAAGTATAGTTTTCAGCTGGTTTTTATGAAATATTTTTATTAAAAATGCAAATTGTAACTAATTGGTTCTATGATATGTGACATAATAATAATAATAATAATAATAATAATAATAATAAAAATAATAATAATAATAATAATAATAATAATAATAATATCCATGTAAATTGAGAGGAACTATCAGGAAAATACGGGGAGTAGAGGAACTTGTGACAAAAAGAGTTAGACATAATTCTCAAGGACGGTGTGCTTTATGTTCTAGGAATAAAGACAGGAAAACAAAGTACTATTGTCAATCGTGTGGTACATTTTTGTGTCTGGAACACGTAAAAAATTACAGCGAAAACTGCGAGAAAAGTGATGGCTAATAATTCTTTTCCTGATTCGAATATTTAAGGTTCATGTTTTTTTTGTAGTTTTAAGGTCCTTGAGTTCTAGTCTATAATGATTTATAGCTTAATATATAACTTGTTTTTAAATATTGTGTTATATTTAAATATTCATGTTTTTTTTCCTCCAAAATGACAATACTCCAAATATATCATGTTCTTTGCGCTGAGAGTAAAATCTCCTCCTAAAATATCGAATATTCTTTAAAATAAAGCCAATTGTAAATTTAATTTTACCTAAACTAATGGTTTAAATTAACCACTATAATGTTTAAATATTTTTTTAATGGGGTGTGTGACACCCCACGTTTCAGAACATGTTAAAAAAGGTCACGTTTCATATCAAGGGTTAAAGTGGCGGATAATCTAGAAGTTGATCCGTTATACCTACTCGTTGCCCTAGCAACGGGATTCCTTTGTAAGATCCAGGCTACTTGATGAGACGAATTCGCGTTTCGCACTAGAAAATCATCTTAAAGTGTCAAATTTTGAATAGCATTTTTTAATTCTAATACGAGTTATATGCGCATGGGCGTAGACAGGGAGGGGGGGGGGGCATGGCCCCCCCTGGGAATTTAACCGACTCATTTTTCAACATACCATTCATGCCATGCCATTCAAGAGGGTGCCTTGTTTTTTCTTTTACGATTTTAACTTTTGGGTAAAAATTGGGCGTGTCACCCCCAAAATGTTCCGCCTTCGGCGGCTTAGCTTCCGCCTGCGGTTACCACTGCGGCCTTATCTGCGATTCGCCCCCCCCCCTGAGAAAACATCCTGTCTACGCCCATGTATATGCGGTAAATTATTATGACTTTGAAATGTATCTATTGTTACGTAATACTCCAAAAACGACGGGTCTTTTCGTTTTGGTCATTTCACCACGTCTTATCGAAAAACACCCCGTTACCTAGGGAACCGAGGATTTTGATTGGTTTGTTAAATGTGAGTGAAATTATCACATTAACGAGCAATAATACGTTAATTCTTATTAAACAGAATACTGTACCTTGTTTAACGTAGGCACGGCGTTAAACGAACGTAACACTGGGATGTTTTATCGAAACATTCTCCAGAAAAATGTTTGGAACAGAGCACACTATACTTTGATGGCTGCCAATTTGCCCTATTTACAAATTTCACCCACGCTTCATGACGTGCTGCAGTTTTAGGAAACCTACGTTTAAAAAAAGCCATTAGGTCATTATTGTACTCTAATCTTAATCAAAAAAACTCTGTTCTTTAAACACTTACTATTGTTAAAAATTTAATAACTGTGTTAGCAAAAAATGTTAAAATTACTGAATTAGTGAAAATAAATTGCCTATTGTCAACTTAGAACAGGTACCTCATGTATATTTGAAAAAAAAAACAGTGTTCTTAATGCACGCCAAATTACTTTAAGTACGGCTCTGTTTCTTGTTCATACTGACCTATGAAACGTTATTCCCGTAGATTTCTTCTTGTCTACACCGTCTCTGCTACCGCAACTGCGCATAGCACAAGACACCATAATTATTTACTTAAAACTAACACAAATATCACAAAAATGTTTTAAAAAACACAATTTAAGCGGATAAAAACCTCACTCTCGATGCGATGACAGAAGTGTAGTAACAATATGGCGGAAGTGAACATACGACGGTCACGTAATGTCGCCTCCTTTGTATTTTATCTCGATGGCATTGATATTTGTGGTTTGGAGCTTTGAACATTGAATATAGGTACCGTCCTCGGTACCGTCACATAACTTGTTATTTCGCGATCAATCGGTAGATAGACCCTCGAGGTTGAAAAATCGCCAAGTCGGCCAAACCCCACCCTGCCCGAGTTACTCGGCCGACCAATTCCAAAATTCCATTTTTGATGGCTAGCCTTCTTGACAGAACTGTCAGGTCAGCCTTTTTTTAAAGACAACAACGTTTTGTTTTCCTGGTCGGCCGACAAAAAACGCGTCCCTTATAGTTAATATGGTATGTCGGAAAATCAAGTCACTACATACGAATTTCATTAAATACATTTATAATAATTGTCTGATTTGAAACATTTACTTCGCATGTTTCAGTGAATATTATTCATAAATATCGAAATATGTCGTAATAAACACTTTCGTCGCTCAAATATAGGTACGAAAAATTTCTGTGGAATGCTCACTTTCTAGAAGATTTTTTCAGTAGAACTGTAAAGAACTAGAAAAATAAGATCTTTATGAAAAAAAATGTAAAAAGTCACCAATTTAGCTTGCTGTATAGTTTATTTTATTATCTGTTGGCTTTCAATATTTTTAAATACACATATAGTAGAAGAAAATGGCAATGAACAAAAAATAATAACTAAGAACTTACTCTAAAGCAATGTCTATAAATACATACATGTTCTATCATTAGTATGTGAGTCTTCACGTGAACATGATTATCATGTTCTGCCTCCTTTAATTTTGAGTGATGAACTCCTTATTTCACGGACATAAATGTCAAAAATTATACAGACATGCAGAGCGTTTAATATAATACGTGGTCATATTATGGAAAACTATTAAACAATTTAATCTTTGTAACACAAAGTTTATTGTTTATTTATAAAAAACAACTTCAAATAAAATACAAGGAATAAAAAATATTCCTTTTTTAAGAAGTTTAAATAATTAAAAACTATTTAAATATTATTTTAAACTTTGAAGTTGATCAATTAGTCACACGCACACGGATTAATGCAATAAATTAGGGACTCCTTAAGTGACGTTTCCTAGACAGAAATCCTCCTTATTTGACGCATGTAAAGACAAAAATGATCCGCGCAAAAAGCTAAGCTCGGGGCCAATTCGGGGAAACTTCTGCGTTTTTTTCTACAGTGCCTTTCAAAAAGTTCGCATCCTATGGGAAAATGTTTTATTATATATTTCACAGAACATTTTATTCATGATAAAAGTTGATGCTTGGAAAAAAACTAAATTTAAAAATGACAAATTAAGGATAAGTTATGCAGGGTACTTTAAAAAATCAAAAATTAAAGTTTCAAAAACAAAAATTTTGGATTATCGAAAAACCTTCTACAGAAAAGTTAAAGTTCCTATTAAGGCAAAAGTAAAAGTCATACTATTTTTTCCAAAAGTACACTGTTGCGGAGGAAATGCATGACAATTATTGAAAACCCTCTTTTTCTTAATTTTGTTCTTATTTTTTTCAGCAACGATGCAGTTTTGGAAAAAATATCATTTGACTTTTATTTTTATCTTAATAAAAGCTTTATTTTTTCTGTAGAAGGTTTTCCGATATTCCAAAATTTTTGTTTTTTTAACCTTAATATTTGTATTTTTTAAGTACCCTGTATAACTTAATTTAGCATCGTCAAAATGAGTTTTTTTCTAAGCATCAACTTTTGTCACGAATAGAATTTTCTGTAAAATCCATAATAAAAAGTTTCCCATATGATGCGGACTTTTTGAAAGACACTGTATAAGGGATGCGTTTTTTGTCGGCCGACCGGGAAAATCTTCAACAAAACATTGTTGCCTTTAAAATAAAAAAGGCCGACCTGACAGTTCAGTCAGGGAGGCTAGCCATCAAAAATGGAATTTTGGAATTGGTCGGCCGATTAGATAAAATAAAATAATAAAGATACATTTATTTACTTTTTGTATGTACCACAAATTAAATCGCATTCTAACACACACTGTGGTATAAGAGCATGTTCGCCAGATTTCCTTATTAATCAGTGAATTTAACTTTCAAGTAGGTATATTTTGTTTGTAAATAGCACTTACTATTTTAAATTTATTGAACCATGTTACATTTGTTATTCTATAAATACCTAATTGGTTAGTTAACAAAAAAAACATACGTAATTACCTACTTTAGAATTTTAAATATTGTCATCAAGCACGCGAAGAATTTCCATAAATAAAAGTGGCAATGCCGCGTGGCTGCCTCCGCTACTTCGGCTACGTCTCGTCTACTTCCGGCCGAATAACAACATAGCGTATTAGTCGTAGTAAAACGGCATGTTTTAAATATATTATTATCGTGTGGTATTCTTTAAAGCTTTGTAAGACTTTTTGAGGCAAATCAGTGTTTAATACTTTATCATGGTTCATCATTGTAGAGTTTGCAAGAAAACAAGTCGGAATTTTCCAAAACTTTTGTGTCATCGGTGAGTATTAAATGTCATTTCATTGTTGTCCCTCGAGGACCATACAAAGAAAGAAAAAAATAAATGTGTTTCTACTGTTTGCCAAATGAAAGAACCTGCATGGAAAGAATGCGGGCAAAAAATGTCCTCGCATATTTAGATGCTGCCACATTTTTTTCCCAATAATCCGAATTTATTTTCTAGTTTCCTATAGTGAATTTACATATTTATATTTCCTACTTGAATACTTAATTTTGTTATTTTCCTTAATACTAGTGTCTTCTATTATTTACTATTTTATTTACACAGGGAAATACGGAATACGGATTAAGTATACTATAATGTTTATATTTTATTCGCCTTCAAGCTATTTAAAATACGCGACAATAGGCAACAGTGCGACGTTTACTTGATTTTTAGCGGGGAGGCCGTTTCGTGATTGGTCGCAGGATATATTAAATACACTTTGACCCTAGACCAACACCTAATTTTTTTTACATATTTTAAAACTTCGGCAGCGACTTGCTTTAGCCATTGGCGTGGAAAGAGCCGATGCCGAACTGTGTGGTTATTTATATTATTTGGTTTGTAGGGTCTGGTGATATATAGGTTTTGTCGATTTTGCAAATTCTCTTTTTTCACTAGAAAGGGGGTGTCCTATATATAGTAGTTTAAGCCAAAAAAGTCGGAAGATACGCTACATTTGAACCGAAAAAATGCCCTCAAAGTTCGAGTTTTGACACAAATTTTCAGCACCACTTCACAAAAGCACTAGAAATATAGACAAAACACATCTGAAAATCAATTGTCGGGTGAAAATATTAACTAGGATACATTTGCGTCGAACGAGAGACCTCCGTTTTGTTCCGGTCCTAATTTAAAGCAACTCATAGCCATAGCCCCATTAAACAAAATTAAATTTTACTTGTAAATATCCATCCTCATTTTTACTGTCAACTGTCACAATAGCCAAAACAAAGATTTTTAAGAAGGCACACTGTTGCCAGACGTTTACTGTAGTTTCGTTAGCAAAATTCATTAGAAAAATGGTGCGCTATAAGCGCAGCTTATTCACTTCCAGCTAGTCATCTTGCGGCGGCATCCTTTGACTTGGGAAAGTCAATAACCAAGTTTTGCAAATTTTAGAAGAGGGTCATGACTTAATATTGTTTTAAACGCCTGGGCATCTGAATAATACTTTTGACAGTTCGTTTAATTTAAAATATGCTTTTTCTACTACCGTGCGTAAAGTACTCACTTTACGCACTCTCTAAGATTCGTAAAATAGGCTTTTTTAAAGTGCAGTGCGTAAAATAAGTTATTTTACGCACTAGTGCGTAAAGTTAATCTGACATATTTTTTGACATATAGGGCAATGCGTAAAATAATGTATTTTACACACTAGTGTGTAAAATAATTTATTTTACGCACTAGTGCGTGAAGTAATTTAATAATATTTTTGTTTTTTCATATATTTTTCGGTAGTAGAAATTTTTTTTTATGCTACTCATGTGTAAAGTACCCTTTTTTTATTCAATTGCAATTCAATTTTTTTATCAATATTCCCATTCATAAAAAAAGGTTCACTTTACACACTTGTTGCATAAATAACAATTTTATCGTCTAAAATCCGTTTAAAAACGATTTTAAAACGCACAATTGTATAAAAATCCGAAATTTCCGAACCTCTCAGGGCGATAGCCGAGGCTTCGGACGAATTTGTCATGTATTTTGAAGCGAAAATTCATTTTAAATTCAACTGTGGAAGTGAACCGCTCAGGGCGCAGTGCCCGACACTCTAACTTTCCGATTTCGATAGAGTTGACTAGCTTGTAGTGAATAAGCTGTGCTATAAGTGTCTCTACTTTTTTTTATTTAGGTGAATGACTTTTTTATGGCAGTAGCACATCCTATATTGCTCGACGAGCGGTGTGTGTGCGAAGATGTTGATTGACACGGTTCTTGAATAGTTAGTTTGGGAGCATATTCGCATGTAAGAGGCAAGATGTCCATTCGGCAATGCCGATAGTTTCTTCATATGTGACGTGCACGATAGCATTTAGTCAGATGTCGTGACTGTTACATAGAATCAACAAATAAGTCTTCAATTATTTTAACACTTCATGCAAGGCCCTCCGCTCGCTTCGCTCGCTACGGGGGCTCAACAAACAGAAACTAACCAAGTGCTAACCAAAACTAATCCAAATAAAAAAAAAATAAAATAAAAATTTTGGGTTAGTTTTGGTTAGCACCTGGTTAGTTTCTATTTGTTGAGCCCCCGGATAGAGAGTGAAGCGAGCGGAGGGCCATGCGTGAAGTGTTTAAATAATTGAAGACTTATTTGTTGAGTCTATGTAACAGTCACGACATCCGACTAAATGCTATCGTGCACGTCACATATGAAGAAACGTTCGGCATAGTCGAATGAACATCTTGCTTGTTACATCCGAATAAGCGTCCTGGGAGTGAATTCCACAGTGATGCAGTGCGCCAGACAAAGGAGTTCTTGTAAAGCGATGTTCTAGGTGTTTCCAGTTGTACGACGAACCGGTGCGCTCTTGCCGTCTATCGTGACTGTCTGACAAGCGTTGTCAGGGGCGGGATAAGGCGGGCCAAATCCTGGGAACATCTGCCGTAAAAGTATCTGTAAAACAGGGATTTCTCGGTCACATGTTTGCGGTGTTTCAGACTATCCAGATTCCGGGTCAACTCCGGGTCACCGACGAGACGCACAACTCTCTTCCGAATCCAGTAATCCAGTAGCTTTAGGGTGTGTTCTGGCGTGGCACCCCAGATGTGTGAGCAATATTCTAAGCACGGTCTTATTTGCGCTTTGTAAAGCAAGATCAACTGCTGCGGTGTATCCATTTTTGGTTGCGAAATAGTGTACCAAGCTTCTGGGAGGCTGATTTTGCAACATTAGCAACGTGGTCATGCCAGGACATATTGCTGTTGACCGAGACCCCCAGTAGTCCGATTGAATGAAGATGAAGGGATGGTCGATCCTGCCATAATGATATCATTGCCCGCCGTATGGTAAACGTGGCTGCTTGGATGATTGTTCAATGTGCTTTTGCATTCATTCATCGGAATAAAAGAGACACTCATTCGATTACACTATTCCTTTGTATGTATATATTCGTCAAATATTTCACTTCATACATGGCCCTCCGCTCGCTCTGGGAGCGTAACCAAACTAACCTAACCCAAACTAACCCAAGACATTCCCAAATGAGGAAAAACAAGCTAAAAAATATTTGCATTTTGGACTGACCAATTTAATTTTTTTTATTTCCGGCATGCCTTGGGTTAGTTTAGGTTAGTTTTGTTTGGTTGCGCCCCTGAAGCGAGCGGAGGGTCATGCGTGAAGTGGAATATTAAATATACTTAAATAGTAAACAACACTGATATTCCCCATAAGAAAATGTGCAACTTTTGGAAACACTGTGCCAGGCCCCCGGTGTCGATTACTAAAATTTCATTATTTTCACGTTACACCTGGGAAAGTCGTAGTGGAAGTTTGCCCTTCTAGGGCAATTTAGGCTCAAAACGCGGATATTTTTTCGGCTCAAATGTGGCGAATCCTCCGATTTTTTTTGGCTTAAGCTACTCTATAGGACACCCCTTTTCTAGCGAAAAAAAAAAGAAAATTTGCAAAATCGACACAACCTATATATCATCAGACCCTTAATTTGATGATATCTTTGAAGATTTTTAACCTTTCTTCTATTTTTCTTGCATTTGGTGATTATTTATTATACGCGGTTAACTAATTTTTATATATTTCGGATAAGTCTCTTAACTGAACTCTCTAAATTAAAATTTTTATTACAAAACAATTCCGAACGTTCTATAAAGAGCGTTTTGGAACATACTTGCTTTAATATTGCCTAACTTTTAATATAAAAAATGAACGCTAGAGAATTTATATGAATTAGCTACGATAAACCGTTTTTTTTCCAAATTAAGCGACGTCAACAATGACGTAAATACAAAACCTTCGGGAAGAACGAACTCTACTTATTACTACAACATATTTATGTAATACATACAACAAATAATATCATAGAATACTCTCCTTATTATAAAAATGAGATATTATTATGACATATTTTGTACTATAAGACTGTAATATAAAAAACACTGTAATTAATTGTAACGTCTTAAACTAAACAATATTATCAATAATAATATGGTAAGAATAACCTCGTGCGCCTATGGGAAGGCAAGATTTTTTACGTGCTAGTCCTCTACCCCCTTCAGTCGTTGTTAAGGTTCACTCGCTTGGCGCACTATAGTTCAAGTACAAGTAGATGACAATTAGCTTCTAATAACACTTTACAAGTTTATTGTATCTGCTAATCAAAAATGAAACTAATCTAGCATAATTGATATTTTCGTCTACACGAGTCCTACCGCCTGATGGGTCCAGTTCATTCGCTTGTGCGCGAATTATAAACACACTTCTGAAAACTGAATGGTATATTTGCTTATAAATACTTTTAAAACCTTGCCATCTACTTTTACTGGACTGATTTGAGGACCAATATATATGAAGATGTCCCGCTAAATTGCCATGGAACCGAATTAATAAAATTAGTGTTAACAAATTATTTTAAAATCAGGATACATTATGAAAGTTAAAAAGCTTGAATCTTCTCAGAAACCAAGACTTAGAAGTTTACTTACAAAAGCTGTCTTATTTAGAAATTAATACACTTTTGTATACTTATTAGTTATTCAACTAGATTGTTTAAATAAGCGTTGTATACTTAAAATGAAATTTCAGGACTTAAAAACTTGCCAAAAATGTTTCAAAATAATTTTGCCTAGTATTATCTTAATCTCTATCTTTGCTCTGTTTTGTTCTTTTAAGTTTTTTTTATTGCTGTGATTATTATTTTGATTTTTCAATAGCGAAATCAGTAGTCCTACTCCATTTAATTATTGGAACATTTTTAACGCCATTAGAATGCTAAAAACATTTTACATCTATTACGATAAAAGTATGTTACTATATACTATCCTAAATGAACGGTTTGATTTAATATTATGGTGTACTGCAATATCTTTTATTTTTAATTAATAAAAATTCACAGTCCCTCGCAAAGATGCAACCGGGGGAACATTGAAAATGATAAATAAAAAAGCAATATGTATTTGTGTTATAATTCAAATAGTTTTTAAAAGCAGAGTTTAAAAAAGTAAATATTTTGTATATTTACGAGTGTTTATAATATTTTTAATTAAAGAAATGCATTTTTAAGATTAATATTAAAGATTATCATAATTAAAAAATAAATAATTAAAGAAAGGTGCAGATATGAGGGCCTAAAAAATTACCCTCCACTTGTAGATAGGAAAATATATTAATATATAATTAGCTATAATATTACTGTAATATTTTTAACCTGTTCCGATTCGTTTTAGCCCGTTTTGGTGCATTTGGTTATTTTTAGACATTTTCGGTTAATCGTTCAAACAACTTTAGATTAGTTTCAGTTAGTTCAAATTTATTTTAGCCATTTGAACCGACTCCAATACGTTATAATCAAATTTAAGATTTTTGGTTAGTCCCCAAAATTCGGTTCGTTTTGGTTGGGTTTTACTTTAATTTTTGTAACCTATTCCGGTACGTTTTAGCCCATTTTGGTGCTTTTGGTTAGTCATTTAAACCGGTTCCGGTACCTTATATGCAATTTTAATATTTTTGGTTAGTTTTGGTTAGTCGCCAAAATTGGGTTAATTTGGGTTAGTTTTAACTTACTTTAACATTTTTAATCTGTTCTGATATCTTTTAGCCCGTTTGGTGCATTTATTCACTTTTGGTTAGTTTTGGTTAGTCATTCAATCAACTTTCGATTACTTTCAGTTAGTTCCAATTTAGTTTAGTAATTTGGACTGGTTCCTACACGTTATTATAACCAATTTAAATGCGACTTTAAAAGTTTTTCGTTAATTTTAGTTAATCGCCAAAATTCGGTTACTTTGGGTTAGTTTCAACTTAGTTCAATATTTTTAATCTGTTTTGATATGTTTTAGCCCTTTTTGCGCTTTCAGTTAGTGTTGGTTAGCCGTTCAATCAACTTTCGGTTAGTCTCAGTTAGTTCCAATTTATTTTAGCACCGATTCCGGTACGTTATTATAACCAATTTGAATGTCTTTGTTCCATTTTAGCTAGTCGCCAATATTCGGTTATTTTGGGTTAGTTTCAACTTACTTTAATATTTTTAATCTGTTTCGATACGTTTTAGCTCTTTTTGGTGCTTTTGATTAGTTTTGGGTTAGTCGTTCAATCAACATTCGATACATATCAGTTGGTTTTAATATATTTTAGCCATTTGATCCGGTGCCGGTACGCTATAAGCAATTTTAACGTTTTTGCTTACTTTTGGCTAATCGGCAAAATTCGGTTAATTTGGGTTAGTTTTAATTTGCTTTAACATTTTTATTGTGTTCTGATAGGTTTTAGCCCGTTTTGCTTCTTTTAGTTACTTTTGGTTATAGTCACTCAATCAACTTTCGGTTACTTTGAGTTAGTTCCAACTTATTTTAATCATTTGAACCGGTTCCGATACCTTAATTATGACCAATTTTAATGTTTTTGGTTAGTCGGCAAAATTCAGTTTATGTGGGTTAGTTTTAACTTACTTCCATATATTTAATTTGTTCCTATACGTTTTAGCCCGTTTTCGGTTTTTTGTTACTTTTGGTTAGTCATTCAAACAACTTTCGGTTATTTTCAGTTAGTTCCAATTTATTTTAGTCATTTAAACTGGTTTCCATACGTTCCATACTCCATACGTCAATTCTGTGGCTGCGCGGGCCAGAGTTTTGGTGTTCGAAATTGTCGATACCTTTTCTCATACCAGTGTTGATACCCAACCAGTCTGAACAAAAAAAATTGGAGGTATGGTGATGGAACTTTATAGACTTTTAATCTTTTATAATTTAATATCCCTCAAAAATATTAATAAAGACTTTTCAATACATTTAAATAGCATTCCTACCTACTCAAGACAATCAAATTTAAATTATGTGCTAAAAAATTCGTTTCCAAACTTGAAAATTTTCGGTCTCAAATTTCTCAATATTTCAGTATCCAGATTTAATTTAAGAATCGAACTCTATAAACGACCCTCAAATTCCCATTTTTAGATTTGCGTAATCAATTTAGATTTGAATTTTGGTGAAAGAAAATAATTACGAAAAATTAAAACGCTACGCCTATGTTTGTTTATCCACTAGCCACTTTCTGTACCACAGTTTCATTGATAAATACGCACGTCACAGTCTGTGGTATACGATGCAGTTTTCTAGAAAATTATGAATGACAGACTTTGTCTTTTTAAGTAAGTAGTCTTAGGTCGGCCGAGTACCTCGGGCAGACTGGGTTTCGGCCACCGATCTCCTTATATGGATAAGCACAAAGCGATCCAAATCATACTGATTCATGCGCCTTCAGATGTAAACAAAAGAAGGTAATTCTGAGACTGCGCAGTTTCAATTAGCAGGTTATCGATCGATTCCACGTGCTTCATCACCGCATGGCCGCGAATAAGCGACAGGTCCGGATTTTAAGAATTTGGAAAAATATTTTTGCCGTTGTATATATTACCAAAAATTTAAAAGGAAGTTGATAGATGATATATTTATCACAAAAATTGCAAGCCATTGGTTTTTAAAAGAAATAGAATAGACCAACCGATAAAATATACAACTTTTGCTATTTTTTCCGAATCTTGCTTTGTTCTGGAGACAAAAAAAATTAAAACTATTTCTTTCCTCGTCCCTGGGCGAGACAAAAACCAATTAAAAAATGTAAAAATATGACAGTAAGTATATAATTATGTTTAAGCAATGAACCATCGATAGGTATGCAAAAAAAAATACTACCAAATATTTTGGTACCTACCTAATTTTTACATTCTTTATGTGTGGCATGCATTTTTTTTGTTAAAAATATTAACTAGTTTGCCTAAAATGATTTTATGACCAAGAAAATTTGAATGATTTATACTGTAAAATCTGGTGTAACACAGGCGCAGCACTGAAACTTGTAAATTTTCAAATATATATATATTTTAAAATCATCCCTTTGATTCAAAAATATTACAAAATCGAAGCACCTCCTAATAAAACACTTTTTATATGCGTATGCCTTAAATTTTACTTTCTCTTTAAGTTAGTCTTGAATAGGTACTACTTTTAAAAGAGATTTATAATGTTAAAGTATTTTGCAGTCACACATTACATACCACAATCTGTAGGCAAGAAATACACCTTTTTTTAGTTTTTTAAAATATGAATTTTTGTTGCATTGAATAGCTAAAATAACTTTGGGGCAAAGAAAGGTTTATTAAAACAAAACATCATGATATAAACGTTTTATTTACATTAACTAACATTAGGTAGTAGTAGTAGTCTATTTGGAAAAAGCCAATAATACAAAATATGTAGGTACCTAGTATGTACCAAGATTCTGAGAAATTAAACTGATTATTTTTTATTACAGCAGTGAAAAAAAATCGATAAGTATTTTTTTATTTCCACTAAAATATGAATATTACGAGAGCTATGCCAGTTTTTAGTTTTGTATATATAGATATACTATGCATGGTGTGACGTAATAATTCATGTGTATTGTGACGTCATAAGCACATTTCAAGGCGTATCTGCCTCATTTTTCGCCTTATGAAAAAAAGAAAAAACACGTGTCCACTTAGTTTTCATGGGCTATCGAAAAATTGATGAAACTTCCTCATTGTTCCGTATACCTGTTTCTGCTATTTTAATACATTTTTTTAAAAATATTTTACAGGCTGTTCTATAGGTTCAACATAGAAATAATCCGTGGGGGAAGCTTTAACATTTTTTTTTCCAATTTTTACTCCCTTCTTTTATTTTTTCTTTACCTTTACAGATAGAAAAGACATACAAATTGTACTTTACGTCACTCACTACACTTTTCTGTCCTAAATTTTTAAAAGAAGGGGGTAAATATTGGAAAAAAAATTAAAGCTCCCCCCACGGATCATTTCTATATTATTGAACCCATATATGTAGTATGTAAAACAATTTTTAAAAATCCTTTAAAATAGCAGAAACAAGCATGGGGAACAATTACCCATTTAAGGATCTAAAAAAAAAATTTTTAGAGCATCAAAGCTCCTCAACAAAGTAAATTAAAATCCATCCTACCTATAAGAAGACTCTTTTAATACAAAATGATAGAACTGAATAAACTCACTGCTATTTATGCATCGTGACAGTAAATAATCCCTTTTTAAGATATTATTCCCATATTTTGTATGTAATGCTGCAGTTATCCTTAAAAGAAAATGATACTTACTTAAAATAAGAAATCCCTGGTATTCAACCCTTATTTTGGCAACACCAAATAAAACACCGTTTAGTATTTTCTTTGACCTTGGCAGTTGATGCCATTGTCTTTTACGAACTATTATAATAATAAACTAAACTAGATGTCCAGGAGTAAATTGGTTATTTTCAACGAAAACGATAATATAAACCACTCAGACGCACGTACGTACTTCAATAAGTGAACGAAACGAAACGCCGAAACCCATTACGGCAAACACAGAAAAAAGAATTATTTCAAGCGCAAGCAACAAGCAAGGTCAGAGAAATTTGATAATATTTTTGATTACGGAACTGTAAAAGCTTTATGAGCTGATTTCGTTCTGTCGCTTCTCGGTGTTTGTGCGCATGAGTAAAATTATCCTATTTTCAGTTCTGTCCGACGCAGAACCCGTTTTTTTTCCCCATGATTGGTACGATTTTTCGACGCATGCAGACGGTTTGTACTTATCCATATATGGAGATCGGTGGTTTCGGCCGACTTGGTGATTTTTCAACCTCTAGGGTCTATCTACCGATTGATCGCGAAAAAACACGACAGTTATGTGACGGTACCTAGGCATCTCATTTCTCTGGACAATTAGCATAATTGTCAATTACTGGACAAGGTCAGTCTCGGCCTACCAACGATTTCTTAAGTCGTTTTTTCTTGTTAACCGTATTCTACAATGTATTTGAACCGCATTTAAAACGCAACGTCATCATTTGGGCTGCCAAGAAAATGTCTTGTTTTAAACCGGAGCGTCATGTCATGCCATCTGTCCTCTCATATTGTTTGATTTAATTTTTATTTAGGATCTGTTTGTATTTAAATTTTGGATTGATTTTATTATAAAGCCACTATGAACAAAGTAACAGCATTACTTCCACTGCTACTTAATGAAAATAATCATTTGCCTTTATTGCTTGTTTATATGCAAAAGATCTAAGCCCTGAATGTTTTTATTTTTTTTCAAATACAATAATAGGTAGGCCATTATACTATTTGCCTAGGTAAAAAAATTAAATTACCATTTTCCAATTGATTAGCCGTTTCCACATCCAGGGATAATAAACAAATAATCATCAATTTGAATTTGAACAATTTGCCTTGCATTTCTAATTTTAGTTTTTCATTACTCATAAATTAACAATAGCGTATAGCTATTAAATAACTAATTTATTTACAAATATTTTTATATATACTGAAATAAGACAAAACATAACCCCAGGGCCCGCTTCAGCGTTTACGCCGCCCCGGACAAAAAGGCAAATTGCCGCCCCCTAATAGCTATTTAAAAATGTATATCTTTTGTTTAAATTAAAGATCAAATGGTTTTAAATTATATTAAAAACGTATATTCAAAAAGAAACATATAACATAATTAAAATTCAAGTAGGACAAAACAGTAAACATTAAAAACGGTAATATTAATATAACAACAATTATTCCTATAAACAATAATTTTTAATACGTTTGAAGGTAACACTATATATCCAAGGGTAGTACAAATATCAAAATAATGAAAAGCAAACTAATTGTTAACAAGGTGCATTTTTAATATTATTACAAAAATGTGTTATTGCACAACCGCACAAACAAAACTTACATCCTATAAAAACTAAACAAAAATAACATCAGCTACTTTAAAGTCACAGGAAACATTTCTTTCTCACTTTTATTTCTGAAAACTTTTTTATTACCTCTTTTAAGTTTATTTGATCAGCAATTTCGTGCTCAATCGCCAAAATGGCTAAACCATTAAGACGATTTTGCGTGGTAGTGGAACGTATAAAGTTCTTGATTAATTTTAATTTTGAAAAACTCCTTTCCCCACTTGCAACCGTTATTGGTATAGTCAGCAATATTCTTAAGGCAACACTAAGGTTTGGTGCAAAATTTAACATAGTTATTAATTTTAGTACATTGCTGTGGCTTCCTTTTTTGTCCAAAACCGCAGAAATTTCCTCTGCTAATTCTACCCCATTTATGTCAACAGAATCACCATCAGTTAAAATACTTTCTAAATCCTTGCGGTGTTTTAATAGCGTCTCTTTAGACATGTTTTTCAATTCGTATATATTATATAAGAATTGAAAATAGTTACTATGGTCACTAAGTTGTTTAAATCTAGCATCTAGAGCATTTAGTGCTTGATCAATTGTAAAATAAAAGAAATCGATCTTATATTTTTCTTTGGGATCTTCGATCGGTTCATCTCGTGTGTCGTATGGAGAAATGGGTTTTTCTTCTTCTTACACGATGTCGTGGTATTGTTGATTCAAAACTAGCGTCAACGCCAATTTCATCTGATTCCGGATGGTTTTTCGAATGACAATTATTCGAACGACAGTTCTTCGAACGAAATTTCTTCAAATGGACAATTCTTCGAAAAGACAATTCTTCGAATCGAAAATTTTTCGAATGTGTAATTCTTCGGATGGACAATTTTTCGAATCTTTAATTTAGTTTGTGTTAGTCCCTTTTACCGTTTTAGCAAAATTTCTGCAACGCCTCGGTCGTGTAGAAGGTAGCGTTCTTACCTGTCATTCCGGCGCTGCCGGTTCGATTCCCGTCGGTCGCGACTGATGTTTTTTTTACACTACAATTTAATCCTATACATTTTTTTTTTATTTAATTATTCATTTTTTCCATTAACTGGACATTTTGTGAAGAAATGCCGCCCTTTCAATTTGCCGCCCCGGACAAATGTCCGGGTTGTCCGGCCCTAGAGCGGGCCCTGATAACCCAGATTCAGTAACAACAAACCCAGATTTCGGACGTACATGACATATGACAACGACACGGTCAATAGAGAAAGATGGTGAAACGGTTCAAATGCATGTTCAGATTGTTTTTGAATACGGTTCAACACAAAGCAACCGCAACGTCACTATTTGACAAGAAAATACAATGTTTTCAAACCAGTTTGAATCATATTAGCAAGAAAAAACGGCTTTATTAGGCTCAACTAAACAATATTTTTTATCATGCAAAATCCTGACAGTTCAGACACCAGTCGCCTCTCGGACTATAATTGTTTCAACAAGTAGTATGAACTGGTCCGTAGCTATAGGGAGGGGCATAATCTTAAAATGTCTATGCAGCACCTTAAAAATACAGAATCCCCGAAGTCAAATTTCATTTTTACAAAATTTCGTGGCAAGTCCGAGTCCGCATGATCAGCAAACTAAATACTTTGAGCACAGCTTACCAAACAATAAGCTGGGCTTTGAGATTGAGACTTTGATAGACCTGTCAGACGTCACAGAGCCGGTGTTGCCAAGTGATAAAAATAATATCTGCCAAGTGCAGGTTTAAAATCGCCTAAATTAAATATTTATATTATATGTATTATTTATTTCTTTTAGAAAAAATGTTTTTGTTGTAAAGAACCCCGATTTCACCCTTTTATGTACTTACTATGTTTTCATCTTTTTCCTCAACTCCGGCTCATTTGCTAACACCAGGTCCGCAGTAACAATGTGTTAACGCCCTATTTCCCTGAAAATGACTTATCTAAAACACCATAGGTAACTAGGCACTGACCCTCTTCCTCCTGGTACTGGCATACCACTTTTCTGTACTTTGATTTAAATATAATAATTTAATAAATTTTTTCTTAGTCAGACTACTTTCTTTTCAACTTAATCTTTGAGATTTTTAAATTTAAAGGGAGCAAACGATTATTAAAAAGGGGGCATTTCTGTCATTGATCCTGTGGTTGACCCAAATAAATACCGGAATTTTTGTTATTACCTAATTGCTTCAAAAATTCGCCAAAATATAAGCTGTGACACAATAATCAGATATAAGTCGCATAACTACTTGACTTGTAACTTGCTGTATCTATTTTCGTTCTCTAAAATCATTGACCAATTGGTCGATGCTAAAATTAAAAAATATATATCGCACTCTGCATATCCGTGAGAAGATAAAAATCAATTTGCTAAAACTTTAATTCTGTTCGGTGATAACCCAAATTAAGCGACAACATTCTTATACTTCTCTAGATCTTCTCCTTCACTTCGATAATAAGGCATTCATTCCGCAGAAAATATAATAATAAAAATCAATAACCCTTAGTTTTGTTTGTAGGACAACCTATTTTAGGCGTAACATTCCTTTATTTCCTTAACACTTAATGAAATTTTTAAATCGATATTCAGGCATTAAATACGTAAAATAAACGTTTAATTTCTACAACACGTAGTTACCTTTAATGACAACCCAAATCTGTGCATAACGTTCCTATGTATTGTTCTATATTTACAAATCTCATTTTGTAGTGAGACCGTGAAACTACGAGAAAATAAAATGCAAATTTTCACTAATTCTTAGTTCTTTTTAATGCTAAGTATTCGAAATCAAAACTCTCACAATTACCAGTAAATTGCTAGGGCACAGTTATACTTATTCGCTAGTTACACATACTTAAAGCTAATTAATACTACAACTTACTTTCTAGTTCTTAACGTATATTTCGGAACCTACGATTCTATACCCGTAGATCTGATACTAAACTTTTCTTATTACTTAGAACACAGCTGGTTAATCCGAACTTCAATTTTCGGAATTTTAATGAACGAGCACTATTTCTTCCTACCCCGTATAGACATGGCAATCATGGCATCAATCTACATTTTTAATGAGCTCGGCACTAATAATTGTGTTGGGGACACACCCCAACACGTGTATAAACTATCGTTTTCACCGTATAGTTTGGTGATAACACCCTGTATACATGTAGAATGAATGAGCCATAATTCAACTCAAAATAGATTTATTTCACTCCGGGTACAACCCAATTTGTGCATTTAAATTAGCATTCATATGTTGTCTCTATCGCCCTCCGAGCGATAGAGCCTACCAAAGCTTTTTTCAACACTAGCTACCACTTTTGACTCAATACAGGTTGATCACCCCAGTTCAGAAATAATCGTTCTGGGAGACTTCAATGCCCACAACACCAACTGGCTCAAACATCACAACAAGACCGACAACGAAGGTAGAGAGGCTGAAGCATT
>MU182331.1:363446-379463 GCA_016904865.1 Pissodes strobi
TTTTTCCCATGCGGACAGTTCTCATTTCCACAAAATGTGTAATACTCTAAGACCTGGATGTAAGCCTCCTACAAGTCGAAAAATAGCTGGCGAGTTATTGGATCAAGTACATCAGACCGTATTGGAGGAAACCAAAGAAATTCTAAACGGTACGAATTTGTCAATGCCCTTAGATGGGTGGTCGAATGTTCATAATGAACCAATTATTTGCTGCTCCGTTATGACAGTATGGAGATTCTTTTTTAATAAAAACTGTTTACACATCTGGCCACCCACATGCTGCTGACTATTTAAAAGATATAGCTATTGAGACAAGTTTAGTCACTGATAATGCAGCAAATGTATAAAAAATGAGAAGATTGCTAGAGATCGTCCCAGGAATAAATATTATTCAGTATGGATGTTCGGCTCATATTCTACATTTGCTAGCTTGCGATATACAGATTCCAGGACTAATGGAGCATATAATTAAGGTTATAAAATATTTTAGAAATACACATCTTGCAGCAGCCTGGTATAAGGCAGCCAACGGAAAAGGGTTAGTTATTTCACAAGAAGTACGTCGGAACACTGCAACTGATGCAATAGAATGCTACCTGGAAAACCGGGGTATATTAGTTCAGGTCTGTCAAGATAACAAAGAATCAGTTGACAGTAATATCCGAGTATAACAAAATACTCGGGTAATATTTATAGAATTGTCAATGACATAAACATCACAAACAACGCAAGAGATTTCTTGCTTCGAATGAAACCTATTGCAGTTGCGCTGGATAGAATGCAACGAGATGTTTCGACAATAGCAGTGGCAGTTGAAATATGGAGGAAGTTAGGTGGCCATCTTAAGGGGCAGCCTGAAAATGTTTTAAAAGAGTTTAAGAAGCGAAAGGAAATGGCTTTGACACCTGCACATTATTGAGCCAATTTATTGGATCACAGATTTTGAGGACATCAATTATTAAGTAATGCAGAAAAGCAATTAGCATTTGAATATTTACATAACATCAATGACGAGTTTATTCCTATAGTAATGGCTTTAAGTACGCCTTTTCCTTCTTATATGTTTGGAAATAATTTTAAAACGACACCTCCAATGACATGGTGGAAGTCTGTAAGTTTGATTGAGCCAGAAAAGTACTTTGACTGGGCCAAGCTCCAAGAAGGATTTCTGGATATGTGCAGCAAGCATTTGATAGCAGTTTCAGCCTCAGCAGGCCTTGAAGGAATTTTTTCGACTTTTGGATTTGTTCATAGCAAACTAAGGAATAAGCTGGGGAATGAAAAAGCTGGCAAACTAACGTTTTTGTTTAGGCACTTTAACCAGAATACTAAAGATAAAGCTGTCAATCTGGACTTTGTCTGGGAAGCAGAGACAACAAAAGCATCTGGATCTGATGCAACCCTTAGTATTGTATCTGCTGTTTCAGATACAGATTCTGAAGCAGAAGATGATGTGCCACTGGCTACATTATTACATTAATCTAAAGTTCTGGTATTTTTAGTTTTATCACTTAGTTTAGAAGAAATGTATTTGTTTTTTTCCTAAGTTCTTGTATTTTAATTTTTTATATCCATACGAATTTAGTGTATTTAGTATTTTTTTAAAACGAGGACATTTGCCGTTGTTTTGATGATTTAAGCTTTATTTGTTAAAATAATTCATTAAAATAAAATATAACCTAAAAAAACGTTGTTGTTTTGCTTTATTAAAATGTATTTTTATTTTTGATATTATATTAAACAATTAATTTTAAAACTAAATGTGTTTTTATTTAAAAATTCTGAAAATATCAAAAAAGTTGATTTATATCCATTTTCTTGATACATATCCGATATATATCGTTAATATCCGATATTTTGATATTTTCAATAAATATCATGATATTTACGAACCCTGCACTGTATCTCTTACGGTTTTCGAGTTTCCCATACATAGACACGAATTCGAGCCACCCTGTACATGTTATATTTTACTTCCAAACACATTTTCCCAAAAATACCCTATTTTCAAAATATTTCGGTACAGCAAAGTCGTGCGATTTTTTAGACCAAAAATTCGAATTCCGCGCCCCCAAATACCCCCCTCCAGAGTAACAACATCAAAAATGTTTTTTGATTTTTTTTTGGTCTTTATTAAAGAATTGGTTAGAGGGATCCACGTACACGTTACACACGTACAAATAATTTTTTTTAAATCACCAACAGGGTGTTAGAACCACAATTTATCCCCTTTTTTCGAAATATTTCGGTACAGCAAAGTCGTGCGTTTTTTTAGACCAAAAATTCGAACTCTGCGCCCCCAAATACCTCTCTCCAGAGTACCAACATCAAAAAAAATTTTTTTTTCGAAAATGTTTTTCGATTTTTTTTTCCTTTCATTACAGAAACGGTCAGAGGGATCAACGTAAAAATAAAATCCAACTCGCGATTTTTTAAATTAAAAAATCGAACTCCCCACCCCCAAATACCCCTCTCCAGAGTACCAACATCAAAATTTACTTTTTCCGAAAATTATTTTTGAAAAATTTGTTTTCACTTTCATTACAGAAACGGTTACAGAGATCAACGTACATGTCACCTACATAAAGATATTTTTTTAAACCATACATTTTTTCAAAAAAAAAACCCTATTTTCGAAATATTTTGGTACAACAAACTCCTATGAAAATTCGAACTCCGCGTCCCCAAATACCCCTCTCCAGAGTACCATCAAAATTTATTTTTTTTCGAAAATTTATTTTTTTTTCGCTTTCACTACAGAAACGCGTAAAGGGATTCACATACATGTCACCCGCACATAAATAAAAAATTTAAAATCACTTACAGGATGTTACAACCACACATTTTCCCAAAAAATCCCTTATTTTCGCAATATTTCGATACAGCAAACTTTTTACTTGAAACGCACATTGCACGCGGTCTCGCGATTAACTGCAGATTTCAGCTATCATAGTAAAGTTGTTTCTTTCTATACCCCCTGTCTTTGTAGTCACGTACACAGGCCCTTCATCTACTATTATAGACAGCGGAAAAGTTTGTATTATTATATACATAAACGACCTATGTGCACAAGTACGAACATGGGCCCTTTATCCACTATGACATTCTATTATTTTTTATTTGTAAACGATAATTTTGGGACTATGTACAGTAAAATGATACATACGCCCTTCATTCAATAACTGATATATATTTTGGTATGAACTTGAGACCTTCGTTTCCACAAAAAAACTCATTTTTTACAAAAATGTTACATGGGCCCTTCATCCACTTACATCTTCAATTACTCTTGTCGCCTGCTTAAAAAGCTCCTTAAAGGTCCAATTTTTTAATCCGCTCGCAAAAAATAAATACCATCTCGACCAAATCAAAATTAGGTCGCGACATTACGCGTTTTTCAAACCTGGTAGGCAATATTAGAAAGCTGGCTATTTTAACCGTTAATACAAAAATAATACAAAACCGGGAGTCTGGAGGTGCAAACCTTATTTATTAACACCTTTTTCTATATCATTAATACATTATGAAGATAAAATAGTGTGCTAATGTTCAAAAAAGCAGAGATAACAAAACTCCGTAATAATCACAAAGATTGATTAAAATTATATATAATATATATTTTTTATGTATATATATTTAGATACACATACAACCTAACACTAATAATTTAAACAGTTTTTATTTACAGAAAAAGAACCGAGGGATTGTTACCAATAGTTCAAACTGGCAAACTAAACATAAGTTACTAAAAATGAGTTATGTAAAAACCAAAATGCTTGGAATGTACAGAACTATCAACAAAAAAAAAAACTACTGTAGTTACGAAATAAAGAAGACTAAATATTTCTTAAAATAATTAACCGAACTGGAAGGAAAATCCACTAGGAAATCCACCACCGAAGTTGAATTCTGCACCATGCCCGCCGCCACCACTGAAGAATGTTTGGAAAACTTGAGTAGGATCGATATCTGAAAGAAACGGCATATTGTTAAGATAAATAAAGGAGCCTAAATAAGGCAAGAATTAGTCAATCAAGTAAAATATGGTCAACAATATCTTAAGCAAAATTAGCACACAAGTTTGAAATTTAAAATGAATTTTTCAACTTATTTTGACGGGAAAATCTACCATTTCTCTATATCTACATATTCTAACCAGACCCTATATAGTTTATTTACCTGTCATGCCGCCATCAAAATCATCCATATCCTGTCCACTGTCGTACCGAGCTTTTTTCTTTGGATCTGAGAGAATACCATAAGCCTCGCCCAACTCTTTAAACTTCTTCTCTTGTTCCTTCTTTTCAGAATCTGTGGCACTTGCATGCCTGTCAGGATGATGAACTAGAGCTCGTTTCCTACAAATTCATTCCATGTTAAAGATACAATTTAGCGATTTCGAATATTAAAATTATTTGATCTCTCTGTAGGTTCTTCACTATAGGCCGAGAAGAACAACCGTAGAGAAGCGACAACGTAAATCCAGCCCAAAAATTTGGAGTGGGAGGTAAACCAGCCAACTGTCATCTCCACGTGCTTGAGAATGATATCTTTTCGTTTTTGAGATATTTTGAAAAAATCAAAAAGTTACATTTTCCAAAGAGTACTACAATTTTCATATTTTAAAACGCAGTGTAAACTCTTTATAACGTATGTACTCCTTTTTAACGAATAATGAAACAAATATTGATCGTTCGGCAGTTTTTAAGAAACATATTTCTCTGTTTGCCATTTGCTGCCCTAATTTTTTCATTACAAAAATCCGGATAAATTTAAAAATGCATTTGATGGGTTTTAATTTCAATTATTTTTTTTTTAATTCAATTTTGGAATATCTGAGCAGACTCAGAATAATAAACATTAAAAACCAAGACGTTACAAATACTGTGAAATTTCATAGATGCTGGTCTATTACCACAAGAATAGGGCATTCAATCCAGGGCTCCCGTACATTTTTTCGATCTCGAAATCCCGGGATTGTCTTTTATTTAATCCCGTGATTTTCGGTATTTATCATTGCATTATTTCATTAATTCATATCGTACACAACTGTTTCATAATAGTACAATTTGCGCTTATAGACAACCCTGACCGTATGGCAACAATGTACCTTGAATTACCGTCGTGGCTACGCGACATTCAAGGGTCAGCGCTCAAAATGTAGCAGCGCGATGAATTACAGAAAGCAGTGAGTTGTTTAAGAAGTTAAATACATACGGAAAGTTTATAGTTATTTCATTGCTTAGAAGTTGCGTGTATTTTTGTTTGTTGTTTATTTAATAATTATATATGTTAATCCTTTGTTATGTTTGTTTCAGTGTCATATTAGTTAATCGTTAGGTAAGTTTTAAAATGTTGCAAAATATGACAAATGCTACAGAACTTTTTAATGTTTTTAGACAATTTTCCTGCGTTGCTATGTCTTCGTCATAAACGACCACTAAATATGCAATAAAGCAAATGATAAAACTTCTGTTTGGCATTATTTTTGCCTGCAGCAGATGAAAGTGAAACTGCAAAGTGCAGGAGATGCCCCGCTATTTTAAAAACAAAAGGTAGTTCTACAAAAGTATGTTGACGCATTTACTGAAAATACACAAAATCGACTTGAAATCGATGCGAGTGAACAAGGAACCTGTTGATAAAATAGTTGTTGAAAAGCAGACGAAAGTTACCCACTTTTATACACTTAAAAATGAAACCAGTTTTGAAGCTGTTTTGGCACGAATGACAGCTCTGGATGGGATCGCATCTGCAAAATTTATAACCTCTAAAGTCCTACGAGACTTTCTAGAGTCAAAGGGTTTCAAGGTACCCTATTCGGCAGCTACCATAAACAGCAGATTTATAAAATAAAGTTCGACTAATAGTAACACAAGAAATAATGGCTCAGAAACAGTTAGGTAAAAAATTTACCCTTACATTTGATGAGTGGACTTCTACGTCAAACAAGCACTTCATGAACATTAATGTCCACAGCCAGCAATAGTTTTGGAACCTTGGCAAAAAGGTCGTCAAATGATCGGGCAATTAACAACTCAAACAACCCCACTAAATGCATGTGGAATATAGTAAATTCCAAAAGAGGGAAACTTAAGAAACAAAACATGAGTCAGATTGATCCCCAAGACTACAATGACTTTTTTGCAGGCATTGCTTCCAGTATACATAAGAAAATTCCTCAAACTGATATTGATCCAATTCACTATCTAACTAATTTGTCCTCAGTGAACAATGGTTTTAACTTCAGAATGGTCACCTACATAGAGGTTAGAGATATTATCGATAAATTGAAAAACAAAAATAGTTCAATATTTCAGAAAGGGAATCCTAACGATGTGAATAACTATAGACCAATCTCTTTACTTCCTATTGTCTCTAAAGTATTTGAGAAAGCGATATCCAACCAAATGGTTTACTTCTTTGAATCAAACAATCTTTTCTCTATTTCTCAGTACGGCTTTAGACAGGGCAAGGGAACTGTGAGTGGTTTATTGCAATTTCTTGGAAGCGTGATGGATGCATTTGAGAATCAGCAGTACTTTTCGGCTCTTTTCTGCGACCTAAGTAAGGCCTTTGACTATGTTTCGCATGATCTTCTCCGCAAATTAAAGTACTATAAGTTTAGCGAAATAAGTATTACGTTGATACATTCTTATCTTAAAGACCGATCTCACATTGTTCGGCTGGGTAAGGTGTCATCAGTCCCAGCAAGCTTGAATACTGGTGTCCCGCAAGGATCTATAGTAGGCCCTACTATTTTTAATCTTTATTAATGACTTGCCACTGAGTCAATCACTGGCAAAATCAGTGCTGTTTGCTGATGACACTACACCTTATATTACAGGGGACTCGGAGCAAATAGCGGAGAAGAGGCTGTGGTAGGCACAGTCTGAAGGGAACAATGGTTTCGGTCCAATGGACTCCTATTAAACCAAGATAAAACATGTAATGTCATGTTCACATTAAGACAAACTAACAGTATCAACAACACTGGAAATAATGCTAAATTCCTGGGAGTCTATCTGGATTCAACACTGAAATGGGATGTGCATGTGAAGAGTGTGTGCGGAAAGCTTGGAAGCAACGTATTCGTCCTGCGCAACTTGTATGGATGTGTATCGAATGAGACCATCAGGACAGCGTATCATGCACTGTTCCATAGTGTGATGTCCTATGGCATAATTGCATGGCGAAACTCGGCCCACTCTTGCAGGGTCTTCAGACTGCAGCGTAGAGCAGTGAGGATTTTGGCTGATCCTGGGTACAGGGATGACTGTAGGGGTGCTTCCCGGGTCTGGGTATATTGACTATCCATTCTGCTTACATTCTGGAGAACCTAATTTTAATTAAACAACGGGGTAAATTGCTGACCCATGGAGACCTCCATAATTACAATACCAGGCAAGGGCGTGATCTGGTTCCAGCATATTGCAGGCTGGGAAAGTGCCAAAATAGGCCTGAATATATGGCTTTGAAGCTTTTTAACAAGCTGCCACGACCTATGCCAAACTTGTCTCATAAGAACTTTAAAAAAGAAATAAAAACATTTTTAATTAGAAATGCATTTTACAGCGTAGAGGAATTTTTCAACTTTAAATTTTAATAGTTATTCTTATGTATGTATTTGTATTTTAACTTTGACATTTTATTGTAATTTTAATGCGTTTGTATTCGTTATCCTTTAATAACGTATTGTTGGTCAATGTTTTGCTGACATGCTGAGAGAATCTTAATGTGTAATTCTTTATTAATTGAAATTTTAATGTGTTTTTTTGTGACCTTTATAATCTGATGTGATCATTATGCATTGCCTCTTGACGGCTGTAAGCACTTTATGTATTTAGCATAATAAATGAATTTGAATTATTAGATTCAAGAACTCTATGACGGCGGAAACAGGCGTAGAAATGGTCCAAAAACGAATTTCTGGGCACAAGATATCCCTATGCGAGGATATAGTTTGTATAAATACAGATGGGGCTAGTACAATGACGAAAGTTGGCAAACTTATCACACCTCATCAGCAGTTGTGTATGGCACACGGGATTCAGCTAGCCGTAAGATGTATTATATAATAAGACCGCAGATTTTTCCAGCCAAGACACTTTTCAATTTGGATCCTCAGAAAACGAAGAATTAATAGATGATGACATTGATGACAATGGGGGGTTTGATATTTATGAAGAGAGTGAAAATCTTATTGGAATACACATCACTGAAAGTTATGGGATACATTCAACAATTTCCAAGGTAAGGAAACCGGTCAAATGCTTTAAAAGGTCACCTACAAAAAATTACATTTTACAAAATTATGTGAGGGCCGAACATGGAGCAGACCTGAAACTTCTCTTAGATTGTAAAACAAGATGGAGCAGCTTGTTCATAATGTTGCAGCGTTTTTTCCTACTGAAAAACTGCGTCAAAAAGACAATGATCGATTTAAATTGACAGATGATCTCCTAACTGAAGCAGAATTTAATTTAATAAGAGAAATAGTACAAATATTAGATCCCATAAAAACAGCTGTAGAGGCACTGTGTCAACGAGATATGAATTTATATAAGGCAGATTTTGTTATGAAGTTTATGCTGTCTAAAATAGGGAAAATCCAGTCACCTTTAAGTACTCAATCAGAAATGCAACTAAAAACGAGAATCGAGCAACGAAGGCCAGCTCTATCATCGATCCTAAGTTATCTACACGCTCCTACAGAAAATAAAACAGATTAATTATTTATAATGCTTAGCAAGAAAGGAATCAAACAAGAAATTTACAATTTAATTAAAAATTATGTAAAGTCTACTTCCACTAGTGCATCAAGTGTGGAAATTGTAGATAAAAAAGAAAGTGATGATGAGCTTCCACTTGCAAATTTATTGACAAAGAAGAATGTATCCCTTAAAGAAAAATTGCAAGAGGCCCTAGAAAAAAACCACAAAACCTCAAAAACCTGTAATAAGATATAATAACATCGATTTATCTAAAATAATACTCAGAAAGGTGGAATTCTTGAAACATGTAACTGACCGAGGTTTCCATTTGCAGTTAGCCTATGACATGCTGATGACTATTCCTCCAACCAGTGTAGAATCAGAAAGGACCTTTTTAATTGCTGGAATATTGTGCAGTAAAATCTAGGTCTAAAGGTCTAGTTTGAGCGATTACTCTTGAACAGCTTATTTTTTTAAGAATTTTTTCAAAAAACAAGTAATCCACTTTTTTTCTACTGCAAGAATCGTTTTTTTATGTTATATTTTACCACCTTATAATGCTATGTTATGTTATACATAAACTCATGTTTATGTTTATGTGTTTTTTGGTTATTTACATTAAATAAAAAGAGTATGTTTTAGTTTTTTGGTTGTATATTAATGTTGTTTTTTGAAATAAAGCCTTATTAAGAAAATATAATTGGTTTTTACTTAATTAATAGAACAAATTCTAACGTAAGTAATTTTTTTTTGTGAATCCCGGGGCCAATCCCGGGATCCCGTGATTGAAAAATTATAATCCCGAAATTCCGGGATTGGAAATATCTTCCGGGATTGAATGCCCTACATAGGAAGCGTTAAAACAATGTGGGAAAAAATGTCAAAATTGAATTTTAAGTATCTCAGAACTAGAAGAGTAAATACAGATTGTATTGAAAACTTTTTTGGCAGTATTAGACAGCAAAGTGGGAATAATATCAACCCCACACCAATTCAATTCCAAAGAGCATTAAAAAAACTTTTGCCAAAATTATATGCATAGCAATGCTATGAACTGCAAGATATATGTAGACCATACATTAATGGATGTAAAATCCATAAACATACCTGAAATAATGATCGATCATCAAGAATCAAAAATCTGAAGCTGCGAATCGTCTTCCGGATTGTAATTATAGGAATGACAGCAACATTCCTACTCAAAATGCTTTCAGATATTTGTGGATATATTAAAAAAAAAAACTTTAGATAATCATGACTGTGAGAATTGTATTCTTTACAGCCAACAATTTAATCTCTGCACATATTTGGGCACAACCGCACTGGTGGATAAATATTTTAATACAGCATACTAAACTTATGCAAACACATTTTTGTTGAAAAAGTTCTGTTTTAAATCGTCTCCAAAAATTATTATAATTCACTAATAATTATCTGTACCATTTTACCAGCAAGACCAAATACATTACAAAACTGATGAAATACTAGAATACAATATAGTTCTTTACCAAATCGTCTAAGATCTTAAAACATTCCAATAATTACCTGTAAGCCTTTTTGATGTCATCTTCGCTGGCACTTCTTTCGACTCCTAGAATCTTGTAGTAGTCCTTCCTTTTGCTTTTCTTCAAAGCCATTTTAGCATCTTGCAATAGTCTTTTGTTCTCTCGGCTTTTATCCATTTTGCAGGCTTTTTCATAGTCTCTGAAAAAAATTAATATATTCATATCTTATCTGAAAGTCTCAACTTTTTCTAATAATTAATCATATTCCATAAATAACTAGTTTTTTTTTTGAGGAGTAAGTGTGCACATCAATATCTCCATTTTTAATTATTATTAATTTATTATAAACTATGCCACTTTTATAGAGAGTAAATAATAATTATTAATATAACACATTAAGAATAAAATTACAAGGAACATTTAGACTACCTAACTTATAATAAATAAAATCAAGATATTATGTATGTTACAAAAACAAGGCAGTAACACTGAATCCCACATTATGACATATTTAAAACAATTTTAGATTCCTTTTTTTTAAGCCATGTATTAATGCTAAATTAACCATAACGGAATACGGAAAGCTATTTTGACATCTCTTTTCATAAGTGTTTTGGCTATTCTGATGGTTATCTTTCCGGTATAAGTTAATGTTTTGTATTAATTTCTTAAACCCTGATAAGTTCCGAGAAATCAAAACAGACCTTACTAACTTCTTTCAGAAATTAATTAAAAACACTATCAAAGAATGAAATATTTTCACTGAGTCGGAAAAATTTAGATTCATTTTAATGAACCCTCAGGCCCCTAAATTATATTCTTTGATTAAGTTACATAAAACAGATATGCCAATTAGACCAGTGGTATCTTATTACTCGGGCCTGGCTGTTAAACTCTCCAATAAATTAATTAACATAATTAAAAATAATTGCAAATTTTTACCTAAATATAGCATTAAAAACAATTACAAACTTATAGACAAAACGCTAACTTGATCTCTTCCGATGTACAAAACTTGTTCCCAAGCAGTCCTTCAGTAGAAGTCATAGATTTAGTCGAAATTACTAACAAAAAACAAAATTAACATTATGACTAAACCAGATATTTTAGAGTATTTAACAGTTTGTTTGGATCAAAATTATTTTGAATTTTGAATAATGGGTAGAACCTTAAGTCCAATTTTAGCAGAAATATTTATGAATAATATAGAAGATCAAATCCATAATCATGGCTTGAGTAAGTGTGTTGTATATTGGTATCGATATGTTGATGACATTTTAACTTGTTTTACAGGTACAGATACAATTAAAAATGTTTTTAGAGCACGATAAACACATTACACAACAACATAAAATTTACAATAGAAATTGAACAAGATCATTCTATTAACTACCTATTTAGATTTGAAAATAACCAACAATAATAATAAACATGAATTTGAAATATTTCATAAGCCTTCTCAAACTGACACAACTATTCCACATAATTCTATCACCCATATGTAAGTGGATACCTGAACTTAAATATACGACGTACAACACACGTATCTATTTCTCTTATAAAATTAAAAGTATTTGCGGTTAAAAGTGACAAAAAAAATCCTTTTTCTTTCTCTAGCAAGCTTAAAGGGTCAGTTACATCATACGACCTTTGGCGCATTCATTTTACGCTCGCAGATCGGCCGAAATCGAAAAAGTGTGTGAAACAATAGGATCGGTATCTGCCAAACAATAAACAACAATAAATAAACATAAACATTCCATTCTATTGTGTGCTGCTGAGATCAGGTAAATAAATAAATCTGAACAGGGTACACCAAAAATCTGGATAATGGGAGAGCCTTCTAATGGGCAAATTTTTGATCTGCTACAAACGGTTTAAAAAAAAAAACAAAGAAACAAAAGAAGAACTTAAGTGCGAATTTCTTAAGGTTACCGAAAAAATAACTCACGAAATAAAAGATTTACAAACAAAAAATTCATTTCTAGAGCAGGAGAATGATAAACTAAAGTCAAGACTATTAGCAAGTGAACGAAAACTAAGGAAGTATAACTTGATATTTTTTGGAATTGAAGAGAAAGGTCACAAAGTTGACGACACAACCGTGATTTTGGATATAATCTCCTCCAAACTTGGCCTCGAGTGTAACTATTCGGACGTCAGAGATATTTTTAGAATTGGAAAAGTCACCGAAGGAAAATATCGCCCCATTATTTTTGAGTTTGTTCACTCCCAACTAAGGTACGAAATACTGGCAAACGCAAATCAGTTTAAAGGTACCGGAATTGGTGTAACTAAAGACCAGGCGCGGCTTCTCAGTAAGGTCATTTGGTCAATGACCCACCTAATTTTAATTTAATTGTATTTTTTTTAATTATCAGCTGATAATTATTTTTTAAAAAGTGGGGATGCATTTCCATGCGAAAACTCCCCAATTTGTTCAGTTGATGTTGGATGGTCGGCCGTATTTTAAATTCACCTTATGGCTTCGTACGGCAATTAGGGAACCGAAACTAAGACGGAGCGCGTAGATACGCGCTTTCTAGGCAGTTAAAAAGAGACACATAGTTAACGAAATCGTCGACGGCCGGCCTTGGCGCTCGCAGCTCCGCATGCTGCTTGACCTTTATGAAAACACACTCGAATCGCTCGGAGGATTAAAATACTATATTGCAGGACATTTGGGTTACGGGTTAGACAAAGAAAAACTAATATCAATTCGCTGATATTGACATACGCATTGCGTTGGCAAAAACTTTTATGAAATTTAGTTACGTTGACTGAATAATAAGTCACGAGTCAAGTAGAGATTTTATGTACCTACTATTCCAATGAGAACAGTAGAAAGTGATCGGTGTTTTTCAACACTAAAAAGAATTAAAATTTTTTTAAGAAATACAATGGGGGAGCCAATGTTGAGTACTTTAGCAATGTTAAGTACTGAAAACCCTTTAACTTAAATGAACTAGTGATTGATCATTTCTCCAAACAGATGGATAGAAGAATCCATTTGATTTACAAACACACAACCACAAAAAAGGTGAGTTTATTTTAATTACTTATAATTTGTTCAGATCAGGTACCTACAAAGTTTCCTAATAATGAGGACAATACCAAATCTCACAAACACAGTGCAGTTTGAACGAGCATTACCTATAAATACATTTGGTTATTTTTCTCTAAAGAAAAAAAAAACGTTTTGGGCGTGGCACCCCGAAAACTTTTCGACTTTGGCGCTATTCTGGCATGCGCCTCTGTCCACCTAGATTTGATCCACTTGCCAATAACTTCACGAGCCTCGAGTGTGCTAAAGACCTGATACCTGAGGATTATGAAAAGCAGAAAGTCTTGAGAAAATATTTAATTATTGCTAGAAAAAAACAAATTTGATGCTGTAATAAAAAATAATACTCTTATAGTTGATGGAGAGGAATATACTTATGAAAACCTTAATACCACTCACTCTGAAAGAACGGATATAGGTGTGGAAGTTGAATGTCAAGCTGATAAAACCCGACAAACCAATACCAACTTATCAGGGAGAAAAGAGAAACAAGTTACTTTCAAAGACTTTATTAAGAACCCAACTGAAAATCATGGGAAAAGAAAAACTCATTTCGACAGCCCTCCACCAACAGCAGCATCTGCCAAAAAGGCAAACACAAACAATAGGAAAGACTAACATTTGTGCTTGTTACTGTGTTTAATATTGCTCTAAAATTTATAACAAACGCTGATTTTCTTTTTCTTTTCTATTTTAATCCACCTTATAATTATGGGTTCATAACCTAATAGAGACCCTGTAAATGAAATAAGGTATTTGCATATTTATAGGACTGGGATGTTCTCTGTCCAATGCTCTGCTTATCAATAATTGGTTTTTTGTATTTGATTTGTATATTTTGTATTTTATGGGATTTGTATTGAATGAAGGTCTATTAAAAAGTTAGAACTATAAGATTTTATTTTGATCATTTCTGATGTAAACAATTAGCTTATGTGTTGGGATGGCTGTTGATTTGCTTTTGTATTTTTGTTATCTATTGTATTAGTTGTTTAACAATAACATATTTTAGGGCACATGGTTGGTATGATCATAAATAATTATTATTGGTACCCGCAATTATAAACCTAATATATCTTGCAGCTCAATCAAAATTAAGAATGCGGGCCCAAGGTTGCTCTGGCTCATTTAAATATAAGATCCTTGCTTCCAAAGCTTAATCAATTTAAGGCCTAGCTTTTGAAATCGAACTATGATATATTTGCTTTATCGGAAACATGGTTGAATGATTTAACGGATGGCAATGCACTGCAAATTGATGACTATCAACTGGTAAGATCAGACAGGCAGGGGAGGGGAGGAGGGGTTGCTATATATTTAAAAGATGTTTTAACCTACACAATTATTGACACTCCTAATACAGTTGAACAACTTTGGATCTCGGTAAAGCTAAAAAAATGTAAAATTGCTGCAGGAGTCTGTTATAGGCCACCTAATTTAAGTTATAAGGAGTCAATGTCGAGCTGTATGCAGGTCTGTGATGACATTGTATGTTTGGGCGATTTTAATTTTGATATGCTCAGAGTTGACTCTCCAGCAACCCAATATTTCTTGAACACATTGGAAAGTTTGAATTGTCACCAATTAATTAATACACCCACGAGGTGCACTCAAGACACGGCAACCATTATTGACCTAATTATAACAAATAATCGTGAACAAATCAGGAACAGCGGTGTAAAGAATGTTGTTATGTCTGATCATCGCATGATTTTTTGTTTTTTGAGCTATGAAAAACCAAAGTCCACACCTTTCTTTTATACCTACAGAGACTTTAAAAATTTTGATCAGGATATCTTTACAACAGAGTTGGGACAGCTTCCTTTGCATAGTCTGTTTTTTTATGAACGATGTTAATTTAAAATTAAATCATTTGAATTTCAGCCTTGCGAATTTATTAAATATGCACATGCATCTTAAAACAGTTAAAATTAGTAAACCTAAAGCACCTTGGCTTACGGATAACATTAAATTTATGATGTCGCTTAGGGATAAGGCCAGGATCAGGGCAAATAAAACTAAAAGACTGGAACACTTCAATTATTATAAGAGTCTCAGAAATATTACTAACCATACAATAAACCGGGAAAAGAAAGCTTATTTTGAGTATATTGGTAAAAACAAGAATCAAAGACAGATATGGAGGGAACTTAAATCATTGAAAGTTAAGGACTCTAAGAACAAAATAACTTCAGATCGTTTTCAGGATCCGAATATAATTAACAACTTTTTTATTGATAGTGTACCAAGGGTAGGTCAGGGTATTAATGGTGGTGAAATCATAGACTACTACAAAAACAACAAAATAACAGATTCTGATTTTGCATTTAAGCTTGTGTCTTCAGATGAGGTACATAGAGTAATCTCTAGCTTAAATAATTGTTCTGTTGGGTCTGATGGTATTTCAATGTTATTCATTAAGATTTGTTGTCCTTATATTTTGCCTTTCTTGGTTAATATTATTAATACGGTATTTTTAAGTAAAGTCTTTCCGGATGCATGGAAGAATGCCCTGGTTACTCCAATCCCTAAAGTACAAGATCCTAGGAATGTTGCAGACTTAAGGCCAATTAGCATTCTTCCTGCCTTATCGAAAGTGATGGAAAAGCTGATGGAGGGTCAACTACGAATATATGTGGAAAAAAACAACGTGTTACCTCCCACCCAATCAGGGTTTTGTTCGGACCATGGCTGTACCACGGCGTTGCTGAACATTACCGATGACATTGCCAGG
>MU182331.1:379473-392057 GCA_016904865.1 Pissodes strobi
CGATGGTATAAAACTGTTTGAATCTTATCTTGAAAATAGAACACAGAGAGTTCGCCTGGGTTTGTCTCTTTCGTGCAGTAGGTCAAATATTTCGGGCGTCCCCCAGGGTTCAATCCTCTCTCCAGTGCTTTTTACTTTATACACCAGTGCATTTTATAAGTATGTGAAGAACTGTGACATTCATATGTATGCTGACGACACCCAAATATATAAGAGTTTTGAAAAATCCATGACAAATATAGCAGTCGAAAATATAATTCAGGATTTAAACATTCTCTCTTCTGTTTCTTTAAAACATTCCTTAAAACTCAATCCAACCAAATCAACTGTCCTTCTATTTTGAAAAAACAAAGATCGTTCACTTGTCAAGAACAGTATTAATATTAGTATAAATAATGAAAACATCAATGTAGTCGAAAGTGCTAAGAATCTTGGATAGCTCATTGAGGTATCGTCAGCATACAGATAGGAGTGTACAAAAGGCATATGGAGCCCTTACACTTTTGTACTCACATCGTTATTATTTAACCCAAATATCAAGTCATGTTATGTGAAACCTTGGTGCTTTCCCAATTCAATTATTGCTCACCTGTATATGGGCCATGTCTTGTTGTTGACACCTCCAAAAAAATTTAGCGAATTCAAAATGCATGTGCAAGATTTATTTATGGTCTCAAAAAAATTTTAATCACATCTCGCAGAAAATAGATGAACTGGACTGGCTTACAATGAAAAATAGACGAAAACTTCATGCTTTGTGTTTATACCACAAAATATGATTGACCAAGAGGCCGGGCTATCTTTTCAATAAAATTGTATTAGGAACTGACGTGCATGATCGAAATACCAGGTTCAATAAACGGCTGAATCTTCCAATCCACAGAACTGCACTATTCGAACGCTTTTTTAGCTACAATATAGCACAAATGTACAACAAAGTACTTGAGAATCTAAAGGTTTTGAATCTGCAACTTTTTAAAAGGAAAATTAAACAGCTTCTGAGAGAGAACAAGCTTTGAGTGTATTGTCTCTTTTATTGCTGCTGTTCTGCCATGACCGAGTTTATGAATATATCTCAATTATGTTACTTATCCTGATCTTGGAAAGGAAATAAACCATAATATGTCATATGTACACCCTATTTAGACTGATTTATACCGAATATGTGAGCCTCCCTTATATTGTATTATATGATGTTGTATTATATTATATTGTATTGTATTGTATCATTATTATTGTTGTTGGTAATATTATTATTTATTGTCAATTATGTCTAATTTAAATTTAAGTTATATATGTATATGTAAGTGTACCCATGGGCAAGTGTAAGAGCACAAACTACTGTGAATTTCCCCATTTTTGGTAATAGGTCTAAGTAAATCTATATATTTATATTTTTATGTAACTACCAAAATAAAGGCATTAATAAATAAATAAATAAATAAATATGCACACAAACTCTCAGCATACAATAGTTTTATACACAGATTTAATTTAATTAAACAGGTAGCAATTAACAATGGGTATAAAACAGAATTAATAGATAAAATGTTACAAAAAAAAAACAAATGAAAAAAGCTCTAAATCTTATATTCCCCATATTAAAATCCAATGATAAACGTACCTACAAAACATTAACTTATACAGGAAAGATAACTGTCAGAATAGCCAAAACACTTATGAAAAGAGATGTCAAAATAGCTTTCCGTACTAATAATTATCTTGGCAAACTCATTAAAAATAATAAATCTAAAACCAATAAACTTTATCAGTTACAATGTGGTTCTTGTACAAAAAGGTGCATAGGCCAAACAGGGAGAACATTTAAAACGAGAATCAAATAACCTAAATCTAGTTATAGTTAAAAAAAAGGATAATTCTCATTATGCCAAACATTTGCTTAATGAGAATGATAATGTCAATCAAAATTTCAAAATCTTACATTTGGAAAACAGAAACAAAAAATTAAACTTATTAGAAATCATGGAAATTAATAAACTCAAACATACCGGAATATTACTGAACGAACAATTGGATTTTTGGTTTTCCCCACTATTAAATTTATACCCTCTTAGGCCCACCTGACGACCATAAACTTTTTTGTGAGACGTGTATCCCAATGTAATAATAATAATAATAATAAACTCTTTATTTCAAATCACATTACAAATTTCACAATGAACATGAAATGAAATGACGTCAAGTAGTCACAGAACATCTTTACAAATCCGTACAAAAATCCTTTAGACAATAGGGTTCTAGCTTCACCAATAAATTTTTAACAGACAGTTTAAATTTTTTAACCGACTCAATACTCTTTATCTGGGTAGGGAGAGCATTATATAATTTTACACACATATAATGAGGAGCCTTTTCTGTGAGCGAGAGTCTATGAGTGGGATATTTAAAATGTAATGTTCTTGTATTATAATATTGGCCTGTTTAAGCCTCAAAAAGGTATTTATTACAAAACAAAAATATTAGACATTCATATATGTATAGTGCATAGGTAGTCATAATCCCCATCCTTTTAAATACTGATCTACAGCTCTGGAGATTTTTTTTTAATAATTCTAACTAATCTTTTCTGAATTACAAAAACATTTTGCAACATGCTGTCCCTTCCCCAGAAAATAATTCCATATTTCAGTACTGACTCGAAATTTGCAAAATACAATATTTTCAGAAAGTTTTTATTAATATATCTACTAACCACCCTAATACCATAGCCAATCGAGTTAAGTTTTTTAATTACTTGTGTTATGTGATAGGACCAATCCAAATGCTCATTAATATAAATTCCTAACAATTTTGCATTTTCACTCACATCCAGGTTGTGGCCGTTTAACTCAATTTTGTAGTGGTCTGGGTATGTTAGATTGCTTTGTTTTAAACAACAAAATATTTGTTTTTTTCTCTATTCAAATTCAATCTATTCATACAGAACCACTCTGTAACCTTATTAAAGAATTCCTCAGCTTTGTTTTCCAATTCTTGTAGTGTTTTACTACCAACAATTAAATTTGTATCGTCTGCATATTTAACAATATTTTGACTACAGGAATTCAACAACAGGCACAAGTCATTAACCTTCCATTAGTCGCGTATGTATCTGACAGATACACGCATAATGTTTATGTTGATTTCTCAAAAAATAATAACAGTATAATTGTATGGCCTGTAATAATCCTTAAGTAACTAGTAGGGAATACTTTCCTAGAATTACAGATCCCGACCTTTATTTGGGATTTTATAATTTATGCAAAACGGTCCCGGCGCGGGAATTGAACCTGGGAGGTACAATGCGACTATTCCTGTTAGGGTCGAGCCGCCTCAGTCGCATTCCTAGCCTTCACGTAAAACTTGTATCTAAGTTGTGTATAATTGGTTTTTGTTCGTATTTAAGTGTGTAGTATTTATTCGAGGATTGTTTTTGCCTTTATTACTGAGAAAAATGAGTAAAAATATATATGACCTAAAAAATCCTGAGAACATTGATGAACTGAATCGTATTGCATTTTTGGATGAAGAAGAGGTTTGTCAGTTGCCTGAAGAAGATTTGGCAAGTCTGACAATCCTGAGACCGAGGACCATGTGGAAACTAGGTCAACAGATTCCTGAATGGACCATGAGATCAGTGATGGTGAATCGAAGGAGGAAGAACAGATGGAAAACGAAGAAAAGAAAAATATGCCAACCATGCCACGAACTTAATAAAAAAACTTCTTTTTCTGCATATAGCGGTAAAAAATGTAAAACGTACTTATGTTTAAAATTACACGCTAAGATAATATGTGACAAATGCCTGAATACAGATGAAGCCAGTAATGAATCTTCTGATTAATATTTATATAATTTTGATTAGTATTTAACTTCGTTAAGATATATTTTATAAAACCGTACAATAAATATTAACGATTTTTCAACCATCAGAATCCATTTTTTAAATTAAAACAGTATATTTTTTATATGTATCTGCGAGATACAAGGCGACTAACAATGTTATAAATAACCACGCGCCTAATGGAAGGTTAATAAAGATAATGAACAGTATCGGCCCCAAAATACTACCCTGTGCTATTCCTATATTATTATACAAAATTTCTGCGTACCCAGTTTTCCCATCTTTAGTCACCATTTGCCTTCTATTGTCATTATATGAGGAAAACCATTTTTTGGCATTACCTCTTATTCCATAGTTTTCTAATTTTTTAATAAGTAAATCACTATCTAGGCAATCATATGCTTTGGATAAATCCAATAACATACCAACTGCTATGTCCCCATTTTCAAAATGCTGTAGGATATCTTTAATAAAAGCAAAAATCGCTGTTTGTGTTGATTTGCCCTTTAGAAATCCATGCTGACAGTGACCAAATACATTACATTGGTTAAAAAAGTTAATCAATCTTGTGCTCATTGCTGATTCAAAAAAATTTGAGAAACCTGGTAACAAGCTTATAGGTCTATAATTATTTAAAATTGCAGGCTCTCATTTTTTATAGCAGGGTTTAATAAGAGCTAATTTCAAATTTTCAGGAAATATTCCGAATTGAAATGAGTTATTTATGACATAGCACAAAATATGTTTAACCTTCCCAGCTGCAACTTTTATAATGCTCGTTGGAATTTCGTCTATTCCGCTACTATTTTTATTTTTTAACTTCTGTGCTATGTTACAAATCTCATCCTCGGTTACTGGACTCAGAAACATTGTACCTATGTTACTACTAATCCTATTTTCAAAAGGTATTGCTACTAAACTACTTAACAAATCAGGAAGTACAGAAATTAAAAAGTTATTATATTCATTTGCAATATGTTCAGGGTCACCTTCCGCTTTGATTTCAGACGCACCGCTCACTTCACTGATTTCTTTACAGATAGACCACATGCACTTCGATTTATTGTCTGACATCTTTATTCGGTTCTCATATTGTTTAGCACGAGCATTAACTAATAAATTATCATAGTTCTTCTTTTCAATAATATATTTTTTCTTATATGCGCAATTATGATTTGACAATGTTAACAAAATATCTAATCTACGCTTACATTCTATAATATTTACATCTTTATACAATTTGGGCTTTTGTTGTTTTCCTACTAATTTTAGGGGCAAGCTTTGATTAAACAAACTTTTAAATGTATTCATGAAAATGTTCCACTGATCGTTTACATTATGCTCTTCACAGTCATAGACTTCTGTCCAATCCTGTTCTTGCAAACTATGCAAAAAATCACTCCTGCTTTTTTCTGTCAAAAGACGTTTGTACTGTAAAATGTGTTCCTTTTTATAGTTCAATTCAAAAGTGATCCTCTGCGCAGTGTGATCAGATACAAAATTCTCACATACCGATGGTTTTTTTTTTTTTTTTTTATGGCAGTGGCACACACACTAAAGGAAGACCCTATAACGCTCAACGAGCGGTGTGTGTGCGAAGATGTTGATTGACACGGCTCTTGAATATTTGTAAGTTGTAATTAGTGGGAAACAGATGTCCTGGGAGTGAGTTCCACAGTGATGCAGTGCGCCACACAAAGGAGTTCTTGTAAAGCGATGTTCTGGGTGTTTCCAGTTGTACGACGAACTGGTGCGCTCTTGCCGTCTGTCGTGACTGTCTGACAGGAGCTGCCAGGGGCGGGATGAGGCGGACCAAATCCTGGGAACATCTGCCGTGAAAGTATCGGTAAAACAGAGATATCTCGGCTACATGTCTGCGGTGCTCCAGACTATCCAGATTCCGGGTCAACTCCGGGTCGCCGACGAGACGCACAGCTCTCTTCTGAATGGAATCCAGCAGCTTTAGGGTGTGCTTTGGTGCGGCACCCCAGATATGTGAGCAATATTCTAAGCACGGTCTTATTTGCGCTTTGTAGAGCAAGAGCAACTGCTGCGGTGTATAGAGTTTTTTGTTGCGAAATAGCGCACCAAGCTTCTGGGAGGCTGATTTTGCGATGTTAGCAACGTGGTCATGCCAGGACATATTGCTGTTGACCGAGATACCCAGCAGTCCGATTGACGAGGATGTAGGGATGGTCGACCCTGCCATAATGATGTCAGGGCCCGCTGTATTGGCCCTCTTGGTAAACGTGGCTGCTTGGGTCTTTGCTGCATTGAACTGGACCAAATTTCGGTCGCCCCAAGTTTGAACTTTCTCCAGGTCTTGATTAATTGCTGTAATCTGCTCCTGTCTGCGGTGATGAGTCTCAGTCGCTGGTAAGGGTTTTTCTGATCTAAAGTGGGAGACAAGGGTACTGTCATCTGCAAA
Organism: Pissodes strobi; assembly: GCA_016904865.1. NCBI lineage: Eukaryota > Metazoa > Arthropoda > Insecta > Coleoptera > Curculionidae > Pissodes > Pissodes strobi. The sequence continues at coordinate 385,746 of MU182331.1, forward strand.
ACTGTAAACAGGATTATTTGTTTCGGTCAGCAGGTCATTAATATAGATGAGGAACAGAGTTGGTGAAAGTATTGCGCCCTGAGGCACGCCCGCGTTGATGGTGAATGTGTCCGAGATGTGTCCATCGACTGCAACGTGCAGAGATCGGCTCTTAAGGAAACTGGCAAGCCAGCTGCAGAGAGAGGCTGGCAGTCCGAAGGACGGTAGTTTGTTGAGCAGTCCGTCATGCCAAACTCTGTCGAATGCCTTTGAAATATCCAACGCAATCGCTCGAGACTCTCCGTAGTTCTCAATTGCCCTACTCCATATATGAGTGACATAGGCCAATATATCTCCTGTCGTTCTCTCTTTGCGAAAGCCGTATTGATTATCGCTGATTATTTTGTTGTTCTCGAGGTACTTGAGCAGGTGCTGATTGACTACACGTTCCATGACTTTGGAGATTATTGGAAGCAAGGCAATTGGACGATAGTTTGAGGGCGTGGTTTTCTTGCCTTTTTTTGGAACAGGTTGCACTCGAGCGACTTTCCAAGAAGATGGGTAAATCCCTTTTCCGTAAGACAGAGAAAAAAGCCTGGAAAAAACGGGTGTTAGTTCGTTGGCGCAGTTCTTTAACACGATGGCAGGTATTCCGTCCGGTCCTGATGCCTTTTGCGTATCTAGATTTTTAAGGATTTTACGAATATCACGGTGATAAAATTTGACTTCTGCCATGGTAGTGTTGATGTTCAATATGGTGGGGAGAGTCTTGCCTTGGGGGACGTCCAAGGTAGAGTGCGAAGAAAACATTTTGGCGAGCATGTTTGCTTTTTCCTTGGCTGTAGTCGCCGTGATGCCACGTTCGTCCGTCAAAGGTATATATATTAGGTAAATATATTATCCACACAGCTACCGCCATTTGCTGTTATTCTAGTATTTTCGTGTATGGTTTGATATAAATTAAATGAGTTCATTAATGCTGTAAAATTTCTGTTATCTTTATTGTCTTTTAACATTTCAATATTAAAGTCCCCTACTATAAACGTTTTTTTATTTTCATTAAAAAATTTTATTAATAACTTTTCAAGCTGTGTCATGAATATGCTTATATCCCCTCCAGGAGTTCTATATATTGAAACAACAATAACTGTATTTAATTTTGTGAAAGTACATTCTGCTACTGCACACTCAAACTCACCAATAATCGATAAATTATTTAGTTTTACCCTTGATTTGCACTGGAGTCCATTTTTGCAGTATACTGCTGAGCCTCCATGTTTACCTTCTTCCCTGCATAACGCTCATATTAAACGAAAGTTGTTAATTGCCAATTTTTTAATCTGATCTTCTGTTTTCCAGTGTTCGGTTATACAGAGAATCTCACATTTTTCATCTAAGCTTAGCGCAGCATTAATACGGTCCACTTTATTTCTCAAGGACTGCGCATTTTGGTGCATCACTGTTTTAATATGTTTGTTTCCTATGTGAGACTAGTAGTAAAAAATCTTTAGATTGAGCAGTGTCATAATTAATATTACTCTGATATTGACCAAGCCTTCGTTGGTATACAGGGCATTGAAAATCTTTTGCAGAATGTCGACACTCTTCCATTTTAAGTTTAAGTTTTGTACAGTTTGGACATCTTAATTCTTCACTGACACAGCTTCTTCCCTGCTGTTCCTCTCCGCAACTATAACAACATGCTTTTCCACTACAATATTTAGCAACATGTCCAAATCCAGAGCAGTTAAAGCACATTGCCAAGTTAAAATATTCCTGTACATAAACAACCATAAGATCTACGTAAATTTTTTGCTTCTTAAGGAAACATTTAGCTATGTCCGGTGGTGCTTGCAAAATCCAATTTTCCTTGAACTGATTTCTACAAGTTCGTTTTGTAACTATTTTTATTTTTTCAATCATTGATCTCCCGAACTCTTTTTCTATATCTTCGTTTAGGTTTAATATATCCTCCAGTAATTCCATGTTAGTTAATCCTTTTCTGAGTCCAGTCAGCATAAACATAGGTTCTACATTACCGGTATCTGTAATTTTTACATCTTTTTTATTTGTTAGTGCCATTTTTAATTTTTCTTGCTGCTGCTCGTTGTGACTTTCAACCATAACTGCTCCACTTTTTAAATATCTTACATTCTTAAATCCTCCGCCTATATTTTTGGTTGACAAGCTTTTCTTTATTTGTTGCATGGTGGTAGATGCATCGTTACTGTTTTTAATGGATATTTTGTATTCAAGATTTCTTCGAATGTTTGGTGTTGTCCACTTATGATTTGGTTCAGTTGATATGTTTTGTGGTTGTGTAGTGATCGTTCTGGTTAAGGCACTAACATCAGCATAAGATCTTATTTTGGTTTTATTTATTTCACTTTCACTATTGGGGTTGTTTCTATTTTCTGGATTGTATTTTAACATAATATTTTCTTTTTCCAATATTCCGATCTTATACAAAAGCACTGTTAGGGATTTATGGAGCTTAAGGCTTGCATTATTTATAGAATCTTGTTCGACTTGAGACTCGATATGTTGATGTGATACATCTGCAATTTTATCTAGTGATGAAAAGGCCTCAAAAATAATGTGTTCTATATCAATTTCATTTTTTTTTCACCTGCATTGTGTAATTTTCATCTATGTTATGTTGAGCTATGGGGGTTGTTCTGTCGCACTGTCATTTTGATTTTTTTTCCATTTCGGGTGTCGTAACAGATCTATTCATTTTTCCTAAATTGTCAATTTATTTTTCTTTATCATCTATGACCGTTTCTATGATTTTTGTTGAAGGGGGAGTGTGTAACATCGATTTTTTTGGTTTAAATACGTCATCAGGATCCTTACAAATGTTAATCATCTCCGAGTCGCCATTATCGGTGTAAACGTACTCAGTTGTTTTATTGGCCTGCACGTTATCAGTTGGCGTACCTTTTTTATCGGAATTCTCGGCAGCGCGTGGTAGGAATTTGTTTTCTATCTCGATACCTATGATTTTTTCAATTTGCTCTATAGTTAAATTAACCTTTGATCCCACTGAAAAACTCCTTGCTTTCATTAAATATCTCGGATTTTTCTGTGTTTTATTTTGTTTTTCGTTTTTCTCACCATCACTACTATCAGGCATAATAATTTTATGCTTTAACTATTTAAAAACTCATATAAAATAACTTAAACCGCGGATCGATATAAAACATGTCTATACGATACCAAGTTCAAGTTATATATTCAATAATAGGTATAGTGCTGTTATTATTATTAACACTTTAAAGCAAACTTTTGAAGAAGACACAGTGTGTCGAAAACTTATGTCAAGTTCAAGTTAATATAAGTGGAAATAAAACAATTTTTTTCATTATACTATTAATTATAATGAATTTCCATCAAGTAACGGCTAATTCAGTGTTATTTAATGTTTATTTAGTCTAACAGAGTTTACCTTTTAACTGTAGAAATAGTTCTTGTAATGGTAGCAGAAATGACCAAATACATTTTACTACTAATATTATTTCCAGAATAAAACTATAATATAAACTAAGAAAAATAGGAAACACTTAAATAAGTAAACCACTTAAAGATTTCCACTAACTTTATTTTAACATGACACGTGTTTCGACGGTAACGTCTTTTTCAAATGTGAATAGTTACACTAAAATATGCTAAAATTATATAGTTCCGCTGTTGCAGGTAAATTACAAAAAATAATCTTGACCCAGGCGCCTTATGATTAGCAAAGGAAACAATTTAACAATTTCTAGGAAAGGTTCAATAACGGAGAAAACCCAAAATCAGTTTGTTCGTTAAGTAATATATTCAATTTTTTATATTTATTGATTTCCATAATTTTTAACAGATTTAATTTTTTACCTTTATTTTCAATATGTAAAACATTCAAATCATTATTGAAAATGTGGTTTTCATTAATTAAATGACAAGCATAGTTAGAAGTATCCTTGCCAGTTTGACCAATATATGCTTTGGAACAGGAACCACAATTTAATTTATAGACACCATTTTTCTTACTTTTAGGTGTATAGGCCAAGCGACAGGGGGTTTCTATTTGCAAAAGGTCGAACAGAAATGAAATTTTGTGGGATGGTAGAGATAGGTCCCCTGATAGTACATTTAAGTTTGCGACCTCGAGGGGGTGCCGCTCGAGGGGTGGGGGGATGAAAACTCTGCTTCGCGGCGCTTGGAGGAAAGTAGCACCGTTGGAGTAGGTGCTATAAAAAAAAAGTTCAAATAAAATATGTAGAAAACAAAATTACGCACAACTTTGGTTTTATGCACTTTTTCGCTCCGACCAATATTTTTTGCTCTACGGCGCGCCAAACTTGGGGGGTAGTTTGCAAATTTTAACAAAATCAGAGCTTAATCGCGGATTGAAACAAATATTGGTACCAAACAATTCTGGTATATTTTTTTTCTGTAAGAGTAAGGTTTTCTAAGTAAACTGATGCTTGATTCGTTAAATTTGACCTTATATTATAAAGGATATGATTTTTTGAAGTGCGCCCTTACATACTCTGATATAGGCATTTTTAATCTATCATGATCTACGGGCGATATTTTTGAAGTGAAAACTTCTTTAGGCGCGTTTTGCAATTTTTTTTTGCGGGGTTGAATGAGACTGAGCCGTCACGCATCACGCGTCATGCTCGGATATGTAACGTAACGCTCCTTCTACTGGCATGTTCCCGTATAGGTAGAGGGCTGAAATTTTCAGGGGATGTAGCCGAGGTAAAAATAAAATCCTGGACGAAAACGGGACCCCGTACCTCCTCCCGTTTGGCCAGGAGAGGGGGGAGAAAGGAACAACTTAAATAATTAATTTTGGGAGAACGGGAAGAGGTACGGGGTCGATATTTTTATGGCAGGTGCGCCCTATAGGGGGCCACCTTAGGCCATACGGGGGGGGACCGGGGCTCTAGTTTAAAGGGGAATTTTGGGGGGAAATCCGTTTTTCGCCCATATCTCTGCAACGAAGGCTGGGATCGAAATTCTGACAAACGATAACCCCGCTAATTGAAGTTTTCTGTCGTGCGGTCTTAAGCACACACCAAAATTTTTTCATTCTTTGTAAAGTAGTGCTCGAAAATTGTCTATTGTTATATTTACTGGCTTCTTGCTCCATCGTGTTCTGTGGGGCCGTCAAAATTCATTTGCAATCATTTGTGCAAATTACATTCATTACATTACAAGGCATGATGGGCCGAATACTAGTGTTATTTTTGATGGATATCCCGAAAGTGGGACAGAAGCAGGTACGAAATCTGCTGAAAGAAACCGCCGTTCAAAGCAGCACGAATGTAATCTTCGATGAATCCATGATTCCAACTGTGTCGCAAGAAAATTTTTTATCGAACAGGTTTAACAAAAGGCGCCTCGTTGCAATGCTGCAGATAAAGTTGAAAGCAGAGAATTACACTTTTAAGCAGGCGGTCGAAGATGCAGATACATTAATTGTGCAGACTGCTATCGAACTTGCTTCCTCTTTTTCCTCCGTTTGCGTTATTGCCGAAGACGTAGATTTACTTGTGCTGTTGACTGCTAAAGCCAGAGAAATCCCAATGTTTACTTTCGCAAGCTGGGTAGAGGCAATAAGGAGGATGTGTTCTATTCACCCCAGAGCTTCCAATATAATGAATCTATTGCGAAATGTCTTTTATTTGTACATGCCTTTAGTGGTTGTGACACCACATCGGCGTTATTCAATCAAGGCAAGATTCGATTCCTTAAAACTTTGGAAAAAAATCCTACAATAACCGAGACGATTGAGGTATTTGATGACCCCAATGCAGAACTCACGAAAGTAGCAGCCGCTGGCGAACTGTTTATGCTGCGGCAGTATGGTGCAGACAGCAAACATCTCACGTTAAATTCTCTGCGGTATACCGACTTTGTACTCCAAAAACTCCTTTAATCTTGCGTCACTGCCACCAACATCCGATGCGTGCTATCATCATTCCTTACGAACCTATTGTCAAGTTCAAAACTGGCGGGGAGTCCACAAAACTCCAGAAGATCATGGATGGCGAAAAACCGCAACAGGACTAGACACTATACGCATCTTAAAGGAACCAGCTCAAGAGGTTCTGCTTAAGACTATCTCCTGTAGATGTAAGAAAGGTTGTGGTCCTGCTTGTGGTTGCCGTAAAGCAGGATTGAAATATTCGGATTTGTGTTTATACTGTACTGGGACGTCCTGCGAAAACATTAGTAACCACATTTTGCTGGAGGAAGACATCGCAGAAGATGCCGAAAACGTTTCCGATCCAACAGAGGACGATGAGGACTCAATTTAATGTCATAAAAGTCCGATAT
>MU182332.1:0-21773 GCA_016904865.1 Pissodes strobi
TAAATACATTGTATAATGAATTCGGTTTCCATACAAACTTTGTGTAATTTTTCATGCTTTATTTAAACAGAGAGCAAAAAGTCATTTTAAAAAGGCATAGTTCTGGGACCAATACCGTTTATGATATAGCGAAAGATATACCTAATTATGGGATTTTGTTTTTGCTGGTGATTTAAAAGTTAAACATAAACATTGAAAATCTGCAGAGCTGTCTTATTGTACTGAACAATTTAAACAACCTGGCTACACGGTCTAACAAGGATGATCTTAAATTTAGAACTGAAAAATATTCTGATCTTCTCTAGGAAAAGTTGCAATATAGGCTGCGATAATAAAATGAATAGTACGTCATTAGTACGAGTCAACCAGATGGGAAATTTGCTTTATATAGTGAATAATAAAGCCTCTCAAATGGATGGATTTGTTAGAAATTGTAGAGCTTTCGAAATGTCAGACGTATAAGGTAATTGCTTATGGCATAATATAACATATTATGTTAGAAGTATATTTGAGTATGGGTCGTCATCTGGTGCCTGCATGACGAAAATAATAAATATGTAGTGGGAAGATTCCAGAATAAAGAAGCTTAAAGATATTGAAATTATAGAGAAACTGGAACTTCTGATTTAATTATATCTAAGGAAATATTAAGAGAAAATATAAATTACCACATTAGTAACACACCGACAAAGGGCAATAATAATTGCTATGACTGACGATACAGTTTCTCTACAAAAATTGAATTTTGATATTGCAGGCTACAAAACAAGAAACCCATTAACCTTTTATGTGCAATTAACGTTATATGTAGGATGTTCCATGTTATTTAGTGCTTATGTCTGTTTCAATGAATTGAAAAGTAGATTAAGAAATGGTGTGTATAATTTAAATAGATTTCAGATGTACATGTCAACTCGATGTCTATTCGTTCCTGCTCTAATAAATTAATTTAATAAATAAATAAATAATACATAAATATTGATTCATCTTAAAACAAAAGCCTTTCAGAAAAGTGTTAAATAAAAGTCTTGTTCAATTGATATTTTATCAAGCAATAATATCTGAGGGATAAAGGAAAATATCGAAGCCAAAGTGTTATCCTTTTTAGAGTTAGCACGAACTAAAATGTTCTGGTCAATTAAGCTACTATTGCCGTACCAGTATTTACTTTAACTTTTCTAAATTTGTGTTACGTTTGAAAATCCTTGCCATCGTCAAATCCCTGAAATAAAATTTCGTATTTACTTTAAATTATAATAAATTTCAGCGGAATTTTCCTAGTTGGTATTTACCTTTTGCTGTAAATTTATAAAATAATTTAAACCCCCGACCAATCTTGGCTTCGTTTAATATAAATATAAAACATCTGAAAAATGAAAGGTACACATTATTATCCCGAGGAAAATATTTTTATAACCCAGCTTAAAAGTTTAATATCACATCCATGGATTTCCTTTTCAGACCTTTGTCATATATTAATTATTTAATTCAGGTACAAATAAAAGATTAATTCCCAGCACATAAAAAGTCTAAGGTAAGGAATTATTATTAAAAATTTTAACATGCTTGTTCTTAAACGAAAAACTGTTGCTTTAACATTTACCTTTCCTATAGCGTGTCATTTTTTTCTGCTTAAAAACTACATTAAATCTCTAAGAAACGAATACCTAATAAATATTCATGTGTGCAGTTCACGCGGTAGAAGTGAAACTTTCATAAAACTAAATCAGGCGGTCACCCATCCAGGTACTAACCACGACCGACGTCGCTTAAATTCAGTCATTGGACAAAAACTACTTTCTAATTTTTACTCTGTAACAACTGCATAACTGTGTTCTATCTCATTCTCTCGCAGGCTATATGGTATAGATCTCTTTTTACTGTCGCTTTTTCGTTTCATCGAGTCTCAAACCGCACCCGTGCTAAAGAATTTTTTCCTTCAAAATTAACCTGTTAGTTTTCATTATATACATATTATTAACAAATACCGCTTTGAATTAAATATAATCCATATAGATTTAGATTCTTGCCATCCAGTCAACTATTCAGCTGATAATGATTTAATAATAAACAAGTTATCGAATTTCAAAACAATTTTAATTTCAATGTTGTTTTATTTAAGAATATACATAATGTTAGTTGGTGATTTGCTTCAATAATTAAATTGTTAATTAGTTTCATTAAATTAATTTCTTATTATTCGGTTAATAGTTGTTGATTCACTTCGCTAATTACTCTTTCAATTAATTTAGTTGAATTTATATTACACTGTTTGTTTCATAGTTGGAATTAATTTCATAATTAATTTCATTAATTAATATCTTATTCGATTTCACTAAATTAATTCTTTAATGACCTTCACTGATTCGTTGTTTTTCTTGAATTAATTAATTAAGCATTGGATACTGAATAAGTTTGATTTAGGTCAGTATTATGTTGGAAAACTGATCTCGGCTTGCAGTTATAAGTGAAATACTCTATTTCTTTTTGCTTTTTACTGTTTAAATTTTATAGATCTATTGCTATATAATTACTTCATTGTTATAATCTAGATTAGTTTCTTTATGTGTTTCCTTATTTCTCACTGTATATTTGATTTACAGGGAACATCAAATCTGTCATCTGTTAAACAAAACCTATCAATGATAGTGAACGTTGTTTTTACAATAATTTTAGTTTTTCTTGTTATCTAATACCTTATCACTTACTTGCAGACGTATTTATTATTTTATTTAGCTATTAACGAGTACTATGTTGGGGTTTGGAACCTTCGGCAACATGCACTAAAACCAGCGAATATTAACTATGACAAGAAGGCCCACTTAATGGCAAGAGAGCGCTACAAAGGAATCGTCTTCGTTGCCTGGTAACGTTCGGCGAACTTCGCCGCACACAGGTTGAATTTAAATAAAAGCTGGCCATAAACTATATTTTCGTTTGCGTTATATCTAATCAAATTTATGACGAAATTATTTATAGCACTCTAATACTCTATTTGGCTTTGTAAAAACACAATTGATATCTTCTGAATTGTTTGCAGCGCCCTGTCAAACTTATTTCAAAAATCTGTTAACGTTTTTAATTAGTTATTATTGATAACAATACTCAAGGTATGTAATAACTAATATTGAAGAGATTTTGATTTTGTGTTAATGATTTCACCATATTTCCGAATACTAATATTCTGACAAAAGACATCAAGAAGAAAATGTTGCTCGAATTTGCCCCATCTTTTAATATTCAATTAAATTTTGGCGTTTTGGGTGATTTTAAAATTGGTTAAAGGTTTCGCACAATATTTTTACTGTATATTTCATTCCTATTTTGTAATACAAAACAACAAAAAAATAGCGATATTATCTCATATCGAATATTGACTCAACTATAGAATTGAGGCGTGAAAATTAATCTGACAAAAGAAAAAGATGAGCTGTCTATGGCCGCCGCGTCAAAGGTCGCCTGATTGTTTTATTTGTATGATGGCCTGCCGATATTCTGCTAGTGTTCGCGCGGGAAAAGAGACACACTGTTGACATGCCGCCGCGGAGAGTGATCCTTTTTATCATATAGTTTTGCTCAAATACATAATAAAAAGATAAAGACTGATGTACTATACTGCTAACGTGCGAACACTCCGTTGAGGTTATGTGTTGTGTTATACCTAATTGTGCAACAACTGAAGCCAGATTATCAGAAAATGGCGAGTCGAAATGATCCCTTATTGGCTAAGTTTGTAACGTGAGCAGTTTTTCCTGCTGCTGTCTTGTTTGAGCATTTACGTTTCTCTGTTTTTTTTTTGCTTCATATGTTGTACTGAAAGTATTTTCAAATGTCATTTAAATTACCATTAACGCAACGCATTATTAAATTGGAATTTTAAAAGCTATATCTGTTGTAAATTTATCGGTACGGGTGGGCAAGAAATTGGATAATCGATTAAACGCTTAATATTTTAGCAAATAACTGAATAATCGATTAATCGAAATAATCCATTATCGATATTTTCTGAAATATTAATCGATAAGTCGATTAATCGGTAATATCTTAAAAGTGAATCGAATAATCGATTATTCTCGCCCACCCCTAATCCCATAATATTGTAGTGAGTGAAACTGAAGCTGAAATTTAGGTAGAATCATTATTGCTGATGCAAGACTAATGTTATTATAAAAAGAGGTAATAAATAATTTGGCTGAATCAGCAGAAAAAAAATTATAATTTAGTTTTAATTTGTAAATATGACTTTGATATTACCTTGGGATAGTATATAATCAAGTGTTTTTGAACAACAGCTGCACTGATGCTTCTAAATTTTTTACTAGTTTCGTCCCTATTAGATTAATTTTTAAAAATAGCGATAACTCTGAAATCCATGTATGGCAAAATTGCAGGCCCTCATCAACGCGTTTCTGTCGTCCGCTTAACATTCATTTTGCTCGTAAGACTCCTGAATTAACCGTTGCAAAATCAAAATTTGCATCATCGAATTAAAAATTTAAAACCCTTTTTTACCACGAAGGAGCCCTTAATTTTCAAAATCATTTTTTAGAACGATTTAAGAACATACAAATGATCTTTATACATGATTTTTATCGTCAGTGATAATTGATACTCCCTATATATAAATATAGATGATGAGCAAAAAATTCAACAATTATTTGTCTAAAACACGATATATTAAACGTGTAATACTTAATTACTTTTATATCTTATTTCTGGTAAACCTTATTATGACCAGCTTTCCTAGAAATTCGACCAGTGTGCGCCGGGTCCAAAGGTCACATGCCAGTATCATGCTAGTTTTCGCGCGGGGAAGGAGACATACCGTTGACGTGCCGCCGCGTAGAGTGAATCTTCTTATCGTAGTTGTTATTCGCTGCTAAAACTGAGTTTTATCCACAATACCGAAACAGAATTTTTGCACTCGACGCGCGTTTCACTAACCATGTTAGCATCATCAGGAGATGAATAAAACCTTTAGTCATCTCCTGATGATGCTAACATGGTTAGCGAAACGCGCGTCGAGTGCAAAAATTATGTTTCGGTATTGTGGATATAGCTCAGTTTTAGTATTAACGAGTAGTACATGACACATGATAGGCAGTGAGCAGTTCGACTGGTAGAGAGTTGCTGGCGCACTTAACTAGACAAGTCCCTCACTGAGCAGCAAGATTTGTACACTTTCCTAATCTGCCTCTTCTTGTACAACTAATTTAAAGTTACTGGTCTTAAGCTCGTTCGACTTTTATTAATTATTCTTACTTCTTTAATATTATTTTATTTGAAATTTAACCTTAATCTCTGCTAATAAATAGAGATAAAGTGTGGCAATAGAAGGACGTTAAGCAAAAGTGCATGAAGCGAAATTAAAATAAAAACCTTAAGAACAAACTTCACTACTAAAGCCAAGAATAGAAATAAAGGTAAAAGTTAAACTAAATTTAAAAAAATATATATTTCTTTGATCATCAAAATCATGGTAACCGCTACAAAACTGGGTCATGAAAAGATTTTTGCTAATAGGTTCCTTGAACTTCTAAAGTAACATATGCTAAAGTTTTTTTATTAACTTAGCTTGTCATAATTAACATAGTTAAACAATACCATAAAAGATGTTGAAATATATTTAAATCAATAAATATTGAATGTAAAAGGAATTGTTGTCTACGTTTTCTTTCCCTCAACTGAAGGCAAGTATTATGTTAAATGTCTTTACAGCCATATAACAGAATTTCCTTTGAAAAAGGGGTCTATTATACCGTCGACTGTGTCTAGTTACCATAATCATACACTCACCGTACATTGTCAACAAAGCAAGGATTCCTCCATAGATGACCACAGAAGGAAAACAAATCAATGCAGAAGAAAATTTCAAAAGCTTCTTTGATGAGTGTTTTTGCACTTTAAATAAACGTTATAAAACAAATATTACACCTATGGACTTGTCTCTTTTGCCCAGTCCAAAGTTATCGTGAAGAGGCTCCCTTTAAACTAATACTTATAGGTCGAGGAATAAGTAATAAAGAACAACTTTAACAAAATCCTAAAATATAAACGATAGGTAGCCACACTGGAAGAAGGTATGTAGGATCTCCTACATTCTTCGAGTCCTTTAATGATTCACTTCCGTAAATTGATGTCCTTAGTCAGAACCTAAGCACTCCATATAGGCAAAGACAGTTGGTTCTATTTCAATTAGAAATTAAATAACCAACACTCCTCTTTAGGAAAAAACGCCTTTTTCCTCCTTCGAGAAGCTCTGAATGCAAGCTAGATGCAATTCTATCAATCCTATAGACAACTATACACCACTCATGGGTGTAAGAAAACGATACTAAGTATCGGTTATGATGCTTGTTTATCTAATGCCCTAAGAATCAATTTATTAAATATAATTCAAGAGATAAGATAAAATTATGAAAAATTAAGGTTAGATTAATTACAATTCCATGTGCAAAATATTAAGTCCTAATTTAAAAAGAAAAATTCCCATAGCACCACATGAAAACTATAAGCTTAGTTTAATTATTCTTATCTACAAAATATTATACGTATAAATTAAAGAGATATAATTAAAATTAAGAAAAGGGTAACACAAAAAAGACTTGTTGTTTTTGGCCATTATACAGGAAGGTGTGTTGAGAAGGTACCGTATCTTCTCAACACCCATCTCTCTATAATCGCCTAAACGACATGCCCGACAATCTCCTATCTTTTTTAATTACCAAATCCAAGTGAAGTTTCGCAAAAAGTGTATTCACGCCGGATTAATTTTCGCCGCGAAGGAGTGTTTTACTGATTCAAATCATGGAAACTAGCATAATGAAATTAATTTGCGACTGGGTTTGGATAAAAATACTTATAATACTAATATTTGTTTTAAAATAACTAACAATCCTGAAATGATATATTTTTAGAAATCCATTTCAAAGGAACCTAATATATATATATCTCTAATGTGGGTATAGAACAGCGGCATGATTAAAATTTGGTTACCTCTGTATCCTTGAATATACTGTTGCTATCGGTTCGGTTCGAATAGTAAGTTGAGACTAGGCATGAGATAAAAAGTTATTAATTCTACCAGGAATAAACATAAGTCACCTCGAAACAAAAATGACGTTAGGAAATAGTTAAACCTTTTTTAAATGCAAAATGCAAAATCTCGAAAAACTCTGACCAAAATACTTTTTTTAAAATATGTTTTGATTTCAGAAGCGTACACAATAATTTCATAAACTGTGTGAGAAGTAAGATTTGATGAATGAACTATTCTGCCGAAGGCCTGGAAAAGTCAAAATAGAGTTCTACAAACAGCGTAAATATTTGAACAGAAATGCGGATTGGAATGTTTGATTACACTATTGTTATTTTCACAATTTAATTGGCTATGATATATAGTTTTATTAGTCGCCTCATCTATTCACAGGTGACACTTAATAGAATAAAGTAGTGAAGAAATAACACCCACATTTGGTTCTAAATATATATATATGTATCTCCTTATTTTCACAATTTAATTGCGTGTGATATACAGTTTTATTAGCAGTCCCATGTATAGTTCACAGGTGACACTAAATAGCATTACGTGTTTGTGTAATTTGAAGAAATAACACGAACATAGAAAACATGAAGGTATGTCGATCACAGACTCAAAATCTTTATGATTCAAGATGAATAAAAACTTTTGGTTCTAAATATATCTGAACTTTTAACTTCTCGTTGCTCTATTATATAAGCTTTGAAATTGAATATAACAACGTCTGGGGAATTCTTGAAACTGCTGCTTACGTAATAAGTTAATTATCCAGTAAGTTATATACTTAACCTCAATGTATCAGCTTTCCAATTTGCGGTCAATTAATTTAATCAGGATTTGCTATGTTGAAGGTTGGAAACTTCGGCAAAATGCACTAAAACAAGGTTTTATCCACAAAAATTAAACATAATTTATTCGCTCGACGCGCGCTTCGCTAACCATGTTAGCACCATCAGGAGGTGACTTAAACTAAACTTAAAATCTACCTAACTCCATTTTATACTAACTGTTTCCATCATCTCCTGATGATGCTAACATGGTTAGCGGAACTCCCGTGCTGTGCATAAATTCTGTTTCGGTACTGTGGATAAAAGTTTGTTTTGGTAATCAGGATTTGTTAAGAAGTAAGAAATTTGTCTACATAGAAATTATTATCGATTACGATTTCTAGACGTTCATCACTATTTGCTGTCTATTCGAGAACTAAGAGAAGCTGCTTTACAAAGATCAAGACTAGCCATGGTGTTAGGTTTTAAATTGATTTTTGACAGTTTCTACAAAAAATCTGACTTTCTTATGTATGAGTTTGTGTTTTATTTAAAAGTGCATTAAGAATGTTGAGTAAAAATTTAGCAATGGAACGTGCTGGTGAATTTATACTGTTTAATACTGAACGCAAAGTTTAAGTTCTGGAAACATGAAAATAACATTTTCTATATCTGCTAGAAGTCTTTTTAAATTGATATCAGTTGAATTAGGTTTTACACTAAATCTCCTGCCTAGTGCTAAGAATTGTTTATTATCTGCGGGAATATTACAGTTGGATAGGTCCTTGATCCTTGAGTTGGGTATTTTCGGTACTTGAATTTAATGTTTTTTTTTACATATTTTAGATATGTAATTTTTAAAATATTTATGTCTGTCTTTCAATACGTTCTCTTGGGCCTTTATTCAGTATTCAGTAATTAACGTCATTTAAAAGAGACATTACCAATTGATCGTATGTAATCGATCAATTGGTAATGTCTCTTTTAAATGATTGAATGGATTTGAATTGAATCGCATGGATTTTGATACTGTTATCGCTTTTCAATAATTGCAATGCTCTTTGGTCTGTGTATGTTAGGTTTTGTTTAACATTAAATGGTATCGATTTTAGGTGTAACTGCGTAATAATTTAAATCTTTAGAAAGAACAAGTTTATCAGATAATACCTTATTAGGCAAATTGATTACAGTTTTGTCAATAAATTCATTATTTCTAGCTTTAGATATTTCAGTGTTTATTTTTTTTTTTTCAAATGAGATTATTATTTTTTTTATGAATAGGTCTTTGTTTATCTAAAATTATTAAGTAACGATCCTAGACACAATTTCAAATGTGATTTTGTAAGTTAAATTTTAAATTATCAATTTATTTTTCAATTTTATATTTATTTAATCTGTGACACTTCTCATAACAGATTTTAGATTAAATTTTGTTGTAAATTATCAACATTAACCTTCAATTTGATAGTGTCATATAGATGATATCATTTTCTTAACGATTTTCCTAATCATATTAACACAAAAGTACCTGCACTCTAAATCACTATAGAAAAATAAATTAATGACCAACTTTCATTCCTTGACATTCTTATCAAAACTAACCTACATTGTTTCATAACAAAAATATACAGCAAACCTACACAGACACAAACAGATAATTTTTAAATTATATCACCAAGTAATGGTTAAAAAGGGAGTTGTATATCGAATGAATATAATTTGTAATGATCAAAATTTCGGTGTAAAAAATATCTAAATAATGTTTTGATTAATAATAACTATCCCATTGATTTTATTAAAAAAAAAATGTTTTTATAGAATTTGAAGAACCAAATGTTAGACAAAATTAAAATGGACCTGTTACGAACCTCTTTATTCCCCTTATTTCTGGTTTATCAAGCAAAATATAATGAATAGGTAACAAATTTAATATTCGTACTATTTTCAAAGCCGTTAAAACTGTGAGAACTACACTAACAAAACCAATGTTACAAAATGAAAATAAAAATGCAAAAAATGTAATCTATAAGGTCCCAGGGGAATATAATAAATTTTTCCTACTACAATTTATGAAAACAAAAAAAAATCATAGATAACGTGGCTAGAAAGCGCTTTAATTCGCCTGCGTGTTGAAAAATGTATCAACATACGTGCTGGATGCTGTCAATTGGACACAATATTTGATTTGACGTTTTGACTTGACAGATGAGGATGACGTGACAAGTACTTTTTACGTGTGTTGATTAGTAGATTTCAATACTCGTGTGATATTAACAACGGTTTTCTTGAGAATATAAAGAGTGTGTCATTGTCGTAGAAAAAATAGTAGGCAGTACATTACTACAGAGGATTTCCGCACTCAGCAAAGGTCTTGTGCTAATTAACTGTATTAAACGTATAAAAGAACACCAAACCTACATTAAAAATCCACAATTCTACAAGTCACGTATTTTTTGTCCACAAGTATTTGACAACAATCACAGAATACAATGAAATCCACAAGTATGCTACTAAAAAAATGTAAAAAAGTGTTTTATTATTATTAAATAAAGATAAATATGCTGCTTCTGCTTCTGTTAATTTCAATAACACCTGGTTGCCTTTGCTAAAAACTGAAGCTGAGGAATGACACTTAAAATTAACTTAATTTTTAAACAAAATTGTTAAATTCTTCTAAAGAACATAATACTTAATTAGAAATATACAGCACCTGAAAAACGCAACGACTGTTTACCTAATAACACTTCAATATCACACTAACCCAACAAACCAGTAATTAAACATTATGACCTCATTCTGGTCATCTTGTCAAAGTCACTTCAGAAGTTCACAAGCAAAACGAGCTTTTTACTCTTTTAATTGCATAGACAACGGGAGTAGATCTGTTCCTCGAAGCGTCGCGCAATTTTCAGTTCTTTAATTTTTTTTTCGGCTTTTTAGTGTCACTAAATTAGCACATGTGCAATTTACACCTTGGAGCCACAGCCGAGGCGGCCTGATTCAAAATTCTTATAAAAGGTGGAGGAATAGGCAACAATTTGTCTCACAAACAATGGCCTGATGACTACCTTTTTAAATGCTAGAATGCATCAAAATTTGTTACCAAATCGATAGCAAATTGCATCACATATACTGTAATATTACCATGAAAAAACTAAAGGTAAGTACTAAAATTCAATGTATCCCATGAAGATCCAAGAATAACGTATGCATCACTATTCTTTTAGTGGCACAATGAGAAGGATTTGAGTCAAAAAGCATTGCTTTACCTGTTTAGGGCAATACAAAAGACCCTTTTGATGAAACAAAGAGCAATGAGTGTACCAGACATAAAACTAAAACACTGATCCCAAGACTAAATACTTGAAATAATTTTCAAATGATAACGTAGTAATAATTTAGTTGCTGATTGCAATTATTCACCCTATGAGCGAGAGCCTTAAAGCTCATTGATGGCTCACAATTAATTGGTTATGTCTGTTTTTGAATTTTTTAGTTTAAACCTCACAGTTGTACTGAACCTGTGTACATGAAGTGATTTTTAACAATAATACCGTCAATTTCGCCTGAATTTGAACTGAACAATAATAGTAACAAGATCATACTGCTAATAGAATAATAATATCATTTATTATCAGTAAATGCAATTTCCCGTCGTTAAAACATATTTTCATTAACATCCATTTTTAATCACTCATATTACAATAACCGCTATACCGTACTGGATCTGTATGTTTGACAGTGAATATAGATTAATGATTTTTATGTTTTTATTACATTACTAACTGACAAAATAGAATTATTATTAATATCATGTTAATAGCAAAGCATACACATAATATATCATGGATAAATAAAAGCAAATAATATTATGTGCCCCATTATAACTGTCACGGGAAAAATACACTTCTACTAGCATTATTATCGCCCTAATTCAAGAACAACTTTATTATACTTTGATTACAATTGCGTGTCTCTATGTAATTATTACTAATATTTAGTGATAAATTGATTGCTTCTTTATAGGCTTTTCCAAAAGTTTTGAAAATTTCATTCAACTGTTACATTTTGACAATGGATACTGGTAAGTTATTGTTTCTTTCAACTAATTACACGATAACTTTGCACTGATGTAAATTACCGAGAATTGGAACTGGTGCAAATTGTCAGCTTTCATAAAATTTTACTTAATTACAGTTTAGTTTTAGTCCTCTTCCATAATGAATTATTTCAGGAAAGTATATTCGTAATAATTTCCCAAAACAAATCCGAACATTAAAAGTACTCATTTGACAAAAAAGGGTAGAAGTTAGTACACAGGGTGGCCCAATGAAGACTTTGCACCTCTATTTCCACCCTTTTATCTACGCAACAAGAACCACCTAGCAGGGGGAAGCACAATCCCGTAATTTGAATAAGGGTCGGGCGATACATCTTTTGAAGGATCTCATCGAGGACTTTATGGCCCTAAAATTTTTCATCAGTATTTTCAATTGTAACGAAATGAGAATTCGAATAGTAAACGAGTCATTTAGAAAAAAGTATTTTAACGCGACAAGTTAATTGCTTAACAACCGGTTCTTATGGCTAGTTCACTCAACGGAGTTAATATTTATATGTGTGGGTCGGAGAGTTGATGACAGCCCGGCGAAGACGCCACTAAATTTTCTAGTATAAGTATATCAATGATTTTTAAGCATTGAAGTTAAGTTAGTAAAATTTGAAAAAATTCCCTATCTGAGAATATTGAGAAACCTGAAAATAAACTGCCTAAGCTTAACATCACCTTGACCTCAGCATACCAAAATAAACATCAAAGATATTAAATATATTCTGAGACATTACGTGCACAATAGAACATTATTTATTTCGTCTCAAACCTAATTGAGATTATAGTATCGCATTTAAAATAATTATAGGAATCTTTACATACCTACATTATAAGATCATCAGCTCTCATCCTAAATTCTAAATCATCAATACCGCCTAACTAAAATCGGAATTTATAAAGTTCTGACTAAATAACACAGAACGCCCTAAAAAGATCAATCAACTAAATAGAAAATAATTATAAATTAATCCCATGGCAGCGATAATATCAGTGAACAAATAAATAGTTAGAAAGAAATAGTAAATCAAATAAATCAACCTGAGAAGAAAATATATGGTTAATGAAAACCTACAGGGGAAAACGCAATGAGTTCAATTCGGTAACCTCGTTATGGACGAAAATCTAATGAAGTAGTTATATCTACTGACATTAGGCTTACAGCAAATTCCGGTAAGTGCGTAGCATTTAAGTGAGTATACACAATACAAATAGTAAATCAGATAATTACAATAATATTAGCAAGACATTTGCTAACCGAGATAATGCCAGACACCATAATAAAGAGAGCCAGTATTAATAAATGAAATAACGGTAAAAAAACGGTAATAGGTACGATACACGATAATAAACGACTCTTGAAGTAATTTAATGGTAAGTTCGATAAAAATAAGGCATAACATTTAGAAAACTGTAAGTACAACAAAAAAGTAAATCAGATAATTCCAGTGTAGCAAAACATTGGCTAATCAAGATAATCTCAGATACAGCAGTGAAGAAAGTTTGTATTAATTAATCAAATAACAATAAGAAACGGTAATAGAGACAATAACAATAGTAATCGATTCAAGGTCATTTAATAGTAAGTTCGATAAAAATAAGATAGGCAATTATAGGGCCTACTTGTATGTCCTTTTCATCTGGTGACACGGAACTGGAATGGCCAGCAGTGGTTGTTGGCAATTAGGGCTTTTTACTGCTTCCTGTGAAGCTGCACATCACACCATGCGGGCAGCATCACTTCGACAAAAAGGTCTCAAGCGAGCATGAATGAAACTTAGGATGTAACATACCTTTTAAAAGGGTAACCTGATTTTACATATAGTATATTTATGGGATGGCATTGCCAATAATACGAGAAAATATTAATGGCTGAATGCTTGTCAATTTATCTTATGATAAATTAATACGAAAAGTGGACCTGATGGTTATAAATTACAACGATAAAATCTTTACTTCAAGACTTGTCTTTTTAGCAACTTACGCGTTCGGCGCGCGGCAGAGAAGGCCACGTCAATTGACAAAAGATATCTTAGACATATGTCAAGAGAACGTTCGAAAATGAGGTACGACCAAGAGCACTTCGGAATTGTGTTGGGTGCGTTCCAATATTCCAAGGTATGAAATAGTTAATGTTTTAAATTTTAAGATAAAAATTCTAATGTCAGTTAAAGAGAATATCAACCACATAAAACTACCAGTGAAAAAGAAGACTGTATTTCTCGGTTCGGTAGCATTTTCAACGCTACAATATTTATTAAACATCTCTCCAATCCAGTATTTACTTAAACATCAACTCCAATCTTATCAGATTGGCAGTGTTACTGCTAATTTTTTTGGTTTTTCTTAAAAAAAGTAAACATGTATTTCTGATTTAATCAGTTCAATGTGAATTTTAAGAACGTTAGATTTGTGTAAAATCGTTCCTTAATTTTTAGTAAAATCAAAATGGTTTCTTCCGTGACTAAAAGGGTAGAAATGAACATCAAAAAAAAATAGCGATAATGCGCGAGTCATCGCGACTATGATTTTCAAGTAACGATATCTTCAAAAAATTACCAAATTATTACGTATACTTACGTATACGTATAGGCAGACATGTGGCCGAGATGTCCCTGTTTTACAGATACTTTCATGCCAGATGTTTCCAGGATTTGGCCTACATCATCCCGCCCCTGGCAACGCCTGTCACACAGTTACGATAGACGGCAAGAGAGCACCAGTTCGTCGTACAAATGGAAACACATAGAACGTCGCTTTACAGGAACTCCTTTGTCTGGCGCACTGCATCACTGTGGAACTCACTTCCAGGACATCTGTTTCCCCCTAGTTTTAACCTACAACTATTCAAGAACCGTATCAATCATCATCTTCGCACACACACCGCTCGTCGAGCGCCATAGGATCTCCCTTTAGTGTGTGTGCCACTGCCATAAAAAAATAAGAAAACTGCAACAGAAATAACAGGTTGTTTTCTGAAATCATACTCTTTTAACAGATCAACACGAGAAGAGCTAGGCAGTTTTTTTTTATCATCCACGACAACCAAATGAGAATGAAGTGCCGTTACTACCTCTTAAAGTGGAAAAAACTGTTTAAATATCGCCAACAGAGTGTGAAAGGAAGTAGCTCCCTTTCATTAACAAACCAAAATTAATTTTTTGTCGTGTATGTTTAGCCTTCTTTGGAATCAATGAAAAAAATATTTTTATTAAAGGAATGCCAAATTGGACACATGTTCATCAAAGAATAAATTAATTAAAAATCAATTGAATGGGTTAGTAAGTTATATTTTTGTGTTATGAAACTTATTTAGTATATTCTTTTATTTTCCCCTATCTTATTAACTTCACCTCTCGAGTGCTAATATTTTTGAAATCTGAAAAGAGAGAAACATATTTTTTGCCCTGAAAGAGGAACTTTTGCACTTAAAAAAGAGATTTTTGAGGTGGTACTCAAAATTATGCACCAGTGCAAATTGCCGCCAATTGGTACTGGTGCGAATTGTTAGCTTTCATAAAAACTTAGCGTTTTCTCGAAGTAGAGTATTTAAAATACATAGTTTTAGTTATCTTCTTGTTTCATTATTGCAGAAAAGTATATTATTTGTCATGATTTTCCAAAATAAATCCAATCATTAAACGTATTTATTTAAAAACAAACAGGTTTGACGCTATTATACAGGGTAGCCCTACGAAAACTTTGCACAGAAAGTTCTAAAACGAAATAAATTTCATCCTTTCTAAATACGATTAGTTCAAGAACTGAACGATGATCACATTTTAATTCTCTGAAGTTAACAATAATCGTGGTTCTACCATTTTTTTCGATGAGTGTTTATTTTACGTTAACGGCATTGTCAATATGCATTACTGCCGATATTTGTTAGATGAAAATTCCAGATTATTTTATGAAGGGGCGGGTGGGACCATTGCGACACCGGTCTAATACCCGGTAGGCCGGCCATCAAAATTGGGCTGCCGTCTGCCGTTCTTGTAAACTTTACACAAAAAATATCAGCTTCAATAATATTAGTATTCAAATTATAGATCATCAAGAGCCGGGTTCAGTTCCAGTTTTCCTTTGTTGCTCAGCCTTACTTTTTAATCATATCGCTCAAGCCCATCATCCCTATTCATCATAAGAAAACCGCACTAGAAACAACATATTATTTTTTGGAACCAGATTTTTACGACAGATCAACATGAAAAGAGCTAGGCAGTTGAGCTGAGGCGCCAAATGAGACTGAAGCGCCGTTACCACCTCTTAAAGAGGAAAATTTTTTCAAAAGATCGCCAACACATGCTGAAAGAAAATGGCTCTCTTTCATTGACAGAACAAAATCCTTTTTGTGTAGTGTTTGTTTAATCTTTTCCAGAATCAATGAAAAGAAAAATATTAAGGGAATGTCAGATTGGAGAACAATTGAACACGAAATTTCCAATCAACACACAGAGCAACAATTTGCTTGTTTGATTATATGTTTGTGTTATTGTACTCATTCAGTATATTCTGTTATTAGCCCCTATCACATTAACTTCACCTCTCGAGAGCAAATGATTTTGAAATTTGAAACACTCGAAATATATTTTTGGCCCTGAAAAAGGAAATTTTCTACCTGAAAAAGGTATTCTTGAGAGTGGCTCTCAACCGGCGCCGGCGGTATACTTCCTCCAATATGCATGATTTGTCCGGCTCAAAGGGCCGCTGCGCTATAAAAATCCAGGGGCAGTCTCACCTACCCCATCCGCCTTTGGGTAGCAACCCCAAATATTAAATGTTTGGACAAGTAAATTTGCCTCTTTTTATTCTGGCCAAATGAATCTGGAATAGTTGGAGTATACTGTTTGCAACCCTTGTTTACGTTGTAAATACTACCAAACCCAAAAATATAATTTCTTCCCTTTCACTGGTAGAGTTAGGTGGTTGATGTTCTCTTTACGTTACATTACAACTTAACATAACTATTTTGTACTTAGAATTTATATCTTAAAATTTAAAACAGTGACTAATTCATACTTTGGAATATCTGGGATCATTTATCTCATTCGATGTGGGGTTGTCAAAGGGGCGTTGTTTGTCTGGCGATAAATGTATAGGTAGAGAAATGGCAATTTACGTAAGTAATTGCACAAGTGCATCAAAATTACCGATAATTTTGCATGACAGCGTGTTGTCTAAAAGCTGCATGGGTTCATTTTCATATTTTGGAGAAAGAGCCCGACACCGAAGGTGGAGGGCTCTTTTTCCAAAATGCCTAGTATTCTTATTAATTTGTCATGAGATAAATTGGCAAACACACTGCCATTAATATTTTCTCGTATTATCGGCAATATCGTCTCATAAAAGCATTCTATGTAAAGTGAAGTTACCCTTTTCAAAAGGTATGTCATAGATTGGTGTTTCTATATTAGATAGGTAAAATTATTTATAATTTAACTAGCGCCCATTCTCCGCCCGCTCTTTCGCCAGCCTAGAGAGTTTCTCCTCCTACCAGTTTGGGACCTGTTTTGTCGAAGTGATGGAAATGGGTCCCAAACATGGCGTGACGTACAGCTTCACAGGAAGCAGTAAAACCCTAATTGGGGCCAGCCAAGTAGTCGTAAGAATTAGGGAATAGCCACCGACCACCTAGACCCTATAATTATTTATTTTACTTCACATTGAAGAAGGTGTCATATTAAGTGGCCACCAAGGATTCCTGTTTGATCCCAAACTGAAACTCACTCTCGCTAAAACGATTCAGTGATCTCTCTCTTTGAAAGGTCTTTAGGTCATCGTCTTAACGTCTGTAGTTATTGTGATTAATTAATTATTAACTAGAAGCTTTTTCCCATACATTTTGGCAAGATATCAACGGCGATAACAACAGCGACCTGAAATTTGGAAGCTACAATCGGGGTAAAAATACTTTCAAAATGAGTATCACTTGGCACCCCCTAACATTAAAAAATTTGGGGGATAACTGTCACTTCTGCTTAGCGGTTGAAGTGAAGGGTCGGAAACTCAACACAAAGCTGCCCTCCTAAAATTAATAATTGACGGATCCTAGCGTTTTTTCAGATATTCATTTTAAATACTGGTGCAAAATGCCCGTAGGACTTCCAATCGAAACTAACCCAAACTTACTTCATTTTCATAAGTTTATTTAAAATTTCATTCATCCTTCGAATTTCACGTTTTGTCAATCGAAATCTATCAGCATCATTAGAGCAAATTATCAGCTTTTTAAAGGTTTACCTAGAGTTTTCAGGAAATTGAGTATTAAATAACGCAGTCTTAACACTTTTCGGTTGTTAATTATTATTTAAGAAAGTATATTTGCCACGAATTCATTTTTCCAAAAGGAATACTAATCGGAACATTAAACAGAGTACTATTTAATAAAAACTGCAGATTTGAATTTATTAACTCCTCTGTCAAAGTTTTGATACTGGAATGCTTTTAAGACATTCAACCAATCACGCACTATTTTCTAGTAGCGCAATAGTGCAAATTATCACACAAGTGTACTTAGAGTTTTCTGAAAGTTAAGTATTAAAACAACAAAGATTTAGGTCCTTCTCCTATGTAAAACAGATTTCATTGCGTGATAGGTGGTATTATCTGACAATCATATAAAATTTCACTTTATATTAAGGGTAGGTTAAAAGTTTCATGAAATTTTGTTATAAAATAAATTTTGAAGAATGCCAAATGGAAGTTCTCTCTCATGCACGCTAAATTGAGAAGGTACTTCACTTGCATTTGTGCTCTAACCCAAACTAAACCAAAAGTTATAAATATTTTTTTGCATTTATTACATTGCTTTGTATTAGCATTTACAGTTTTATTAGCATTCCCATGTACTATTTACAGGCGAGCTTGACCCTAATCATGTGGTTCTAAAGTGAGAAGAGATAGTTAGCCGAAAAGCACTTAAAAATATACAGAGATGTAGTCAGCGCTAACCCAAACTATGAGAAACACGATGAGAATTATAATAATTAGGGGGATTTACATGTCCTGAATGTAGGCGAATTTGCCTATTCCTGTGTTGGTTAAAGGAACTCGTGTATAATGGATTATCTACCTTAGTGGCTAATTATACATTGAGCATATACTAGTGGATTTTTATTGCATAAGTAGTCAAAAGACTCAACACTAAATTGACTGAACATGAAGCAAAACAAACCTTTTCCCGATGTTCTGTTTACTTGCCTCATAATTTTATAAATGTGTAAGGTGTGAAAATAGTGTAATTTTTAAAATTATTTTTACATAAAATTTAAATTTTATTATACAGTTCTATTAGCAGGAATGACCCTTTATGTAAATTGAAAGGTCCCAAGATAAAAATAAAATATTCTCCAGCTGGGTAATGGCCATCAAATTAAATCTCCATGTATGGGGAGCAAAGCGCGATAAAGATAGAACGGCATTGTTAGAAAGATTAGTATTTCAACTTGAAATAGACCAGATCAAAGTTAATGTCATGGAGAAACGATAGCAATAAAGATGGTTATTCCCTTGGGTAAGGCTGACTTCAAACGAATATTCTCTCATATTTTATACCCGTGTCTACTTTAATGACTGTTTTGATATGAAATAAACCGCAGTATCAAATAAAATCCATATCAAATTTTTCTTACTGAGGATTTTTCACACTTTGTCTGACTAAATTGGGCCGAAAAAAGGTTTACGACAGTGGGGAAATTCCGATATGGTTTCAAATATCCCTTTTCTCTATTTTCAATCCTTACCATTATTTGACCTCTACTTTTGAAATGACTGTTTTCGGAGACAATTTATTTAATCTTTCACTCAGAATGTCGATTTAATATTCCATTTTCTTCAGTATTCCTTTAGGAAAAAATATATTCAGTATTCCGGAAATTCTCAAATTTTATAGAATATTGCTAAAGCATTTATACGGAGACGAACATTTTAGCTCATTACTGCAACTTGCTTTATGAAAGTATTATTGTTTTTCGATTAGCTGACTAATCGGTGGTTACTTTATATCTTATTTATACTTGGAAAACGTTTGATGATGTGAAGAACATACGAATTACTTTTTAATTATTAATTCATTGGCCTGTCTTTGAGGAACTAAATTAATAACCTAAATTGAATAGCCAGAGGTAACCATAAATAAAATTCAACATATCTCTAAAAAACGTTATTTAAACAGTGACCACCAAAATTAAAACAACAATGTCATTTTATTGTTTATAGCATTTCGAAACATTTTTAAAGATTAAAACGAGATAAAAATATAAATCCAGCGTTCGTTACAGTTATATGAAATAGTTTAAACTGTAGTGTTGTAGAACCATATTAACCAATATTTATATCATAGAGCTACTTGTAGCCTTAATGTTTACTGTATGAGTGAACGCCAAATTTTAAGATTTCAATACTTAGCGCTGTTAAATTCAGTAATAATCCGCATTTTAGATCGTTTTTTGATTGTGAAAACTCATATTACCTAATATTTGTATTATACAGGTTATTCTAGCTACATCATATATCGTTTATTGAGTTAATTACCCCTAGCCTAATTGTGTATTTTAAACATAATGTTAATAAGAATGTGAACAGCTGGTCAAAACGTTGTTCAAAGCTTGGCACGCTAGAAGTCAAATTTCATAGCGTATATACAACTTACTATTTCTCTTTAATTATTTTATTCTAGAAGAAAGAATGATGAATGCTGAACATATTATGTCCGCAATTTAGGAAGGAAAATATATATTTTAAACGTAATGCTGATTTTCCACCGGAGGATTGAGTGGTTAAGCGACAGCGCTACTGACTAGTCAATACTGTTTATTAGCGTCATTCCAAAAGTTTATACTCGAAAATTGAAATAAATCAATTTACAGGTTTGCTCCAATTTAATTGAAAATATTTTTCGTAATTCAAATTTCATTAGCCATCTATCATTATTTTTATCAAAAACCTGATGAAAATTGACGTGAAGTATATTAATTTTCGACTACTGAATGCCAAACAACGAACTACGTTAAACATTATTTACTATAGCGCTTTGGAGGTAAAACAGTTTATTATGCTTCATAATAAAAGTATTATTAATCAAAAATACGGTAGGTATTTATTCCTCATGCGAGTCGGTACAATGTTTTGTAATTTAATACTCTACTCTACACACTATTTTGTTAAGCCCTCGAAATAATGACACAATTTAATTAATTTAGTTATTTAAATTGTACTATTTTGTTCATGGGTTTCTACTCATTCCACGAGAAATAATAAATTTAATTACTGGTACAATTTGCGCATCAGTAGGCTTCAAAGAAGCAAAAAGAATATTTTTAAGAAATGTTTCCCAAATAAAGAATTAATATTGGAGATCTCAAATCGCAAAGGGAATTTAAAATGCAAAAGAGGCAATTTATTTGCATATAATGTGAGATCAATAAATGAGAATATTAAATGACTTATTTACTGAAAAATATCTTATTCTCGAATTTACGCCATACAATTTGAAGTAGTAAAATTTTAAATCTAAATAATATGGTGCAGCAATATTATAAATTTAAGGTAAGTATTTTTCTGTTACATAATTTTAAAACTTCGTATACATCTGCAAGATGAATAAATAAGTCAATTTGAATTCAAATTCTTACTGAAAAGTTTGCTGAGAGTATTTGGTATACTATAAACAGCATTTTAAGATCCTTTACACAAATAGTGCACTATGTAAAAATCGACCTCTCCTATTGGTCGATCCATCTCGTATTACAATATGTCTTCGTGATGCAATCAATTTCTGTTAAGAGCTCTCGTGGTGTAGAGGTTTAGACAGCTGGGTCTCACCTGGACGGCCCGGGTTCAAACCCCGTTGCTTTTTTTT
>MU182332.1:51773-79454 GCA_016904865.1 Pissodes strobi
TTTGAGAATGTCCTCAACACGTTCAACATGGAAGAGGATCGAGTAAAGAAATGATATTAGAATAAAGGTCAATTATAAAATTAGATTGAATACAGAGTACCGAACATTCTCTAATTGTCGATCATAATCTCATCAACTGAAATTTATTCTCCCACATTGCAATATACAAATATACAATTTGGTTATAGCATTCAAGCTAAGATGTGATCAAATAATTATGTGAAGGTTAAAAGCCAATTCTAAGATAAATTCGTCTTAAAATACTTATATCTAATGAAAATTCATGAATTTTCCCCCTTATTTTAGATTAAGATTAAATTGATATCAAATTCAGATTATATGTATTTTAATTAAAATATACTGGCCGTGATGTGTCTCCTATATGGATCCCCAGATCTCTAGTGTACAGGACTACACATTCCTCACGCCGAGTGATAAGCTCCTATATGGATCCCCAGATCTCTAGTGTACAGGACTACACATTCCTCACGCCGAGTGATAAGCCAGACGGGATCATTCCCAGGTCGTGTGACTACAAGATAACATCTCCAATTCGAATCAGAGCATCAGTGATCAGTGATACCAGGAACTTAGTGATGAGGAATCCTCCAAAATGTTCAGGAATTAACTTACGTTAATCATGGCCTAAATGGCGTTTAATAAACTAGATCATCTAGGCGAAAGATGGAACCAACTGCAATAACAGAATTCCAAAATCAGATATGAAAAACATGTGACTGAAAAGTTTACTTACAGCAGGCATTTGCAAATCCGGCGTCATCGGATAAATTACCACGAACAAAGTCACCAGGACTACATTATCAACCCTAATTAGGTTGGCGAGCCATCACAAATTGATATTACTCAAATCCCTTTTACAAGGCGAAGGATATATATATCCTTATTCAATTTGGCCTCTGTCACAGGTCTGACCGCTCCGGTCGTCGCGCCGTGTAGAAGTGTCAAGTCAGTCGCAGATGAAGAAAAACCAATATCCTCTGACAATCCGTCAAAATACAAAAGTACGTTCCGAATCTTGATTCACTGAAGCTGGACTCCGATTTACTCCGAGCTCTACGCGTTCTGTACCATGATACTCACGAGAAATCGCCTCAAGCTTTCCGAAGACAAGTCCGGCCACACTTTAAGAAAAGAAGACGAACACCTGTCAGATCCCAGCTGACCACTGATAAAAATGAAAACAACGAGCGATTTGCCGGTCATTTATCACTTAATTCAAATAAGCAATTAAATAATAATTCCATGTAGGGAATTAAAGATAGAAGAGTTATCCATCACGATAATGCAGGTATGTATACAATAATAAAATATCTTAAGTTAACAAATATACAAGCATTCTAAAACTAATTACATGTTTACGTTTTGTCAATTAACAATTCGTTGATTTTTAGGCCCTGTATATTATTAAAACTAATCATATTACAATGCAATCGATGATATATGCGAGCAAGAGATATGGATTACTTGCTATACTATAACATTAGAATTAACACACGAAGGATGCCTCGACTGAATGAAAAGTTTGGAATAACTAGTAAGGTAAGATATTATTAATTTGAGTAGCAACCATTGTGCAGTCAATCTATGCTAATAGGTGTCAGAGGTGTACTCCTAACTTGTGACTATGCACCTAAAACAAACTTTTAATTGACATGTTCAATTTTAGCATATACTGGACTCGATTAAATCAAGATGAGAATACCGTCTTGGACATTACCGAAGAAATGACACCAACATGTTTCACAAAGCAATGAGAACCAGTTCAAATGTAATCAAATTAATAAATTATGAATCATTCATAGATCTGTGTATCCCTTAACCTTCACTAAAATTATAAGAAAATAAATAGCATTATTCTAAACATAGAGGTGAGTAATCACATGCTATAATATATATATATATATATATATATAGAAATCTAAAGATATATTCCAAATTCCTGCCATTGGGAAGAAGAAGCGCGTTCTTAAACATCTTGAGCTAATAAAGGTGGCACTCGCGGAATGACACATTAACAACGCAAAAGCCAACAGTAGATCGTAACATTCTGCGTTATAAAAGTAGCGCATCTCTTTTAGTCCTTCATTGAAGGCTTGAGAAATTTTCAAGTCCATTATATCTCCAGAAATATGTTCCTTAATCATAAAATATGCTAACCAAAAAGGTAAAAAGCAACGGACGAACGTAACTGAAAATTAGCAGAGAAACGTCCACCTCGCAAACCAACCCCAAAAATGTTGATTACAATTACTGAAATAGAAATCGATGCATTTTTAGGAAATCTTGCTGCTACTGACTCACACGAGTCTAATAGGAAACAATTACCTGAAATGTGGATGCCAGGGTCCTTAACTTTATTTCGTGCGACCATATCTCGTGATCCGTATAGAATATTTCTCAGATTTATTGGCTTGCCAAAGCAGATAAAGCTGCTTCAATTCGAGACATTTGGACTATGTTAAATTCAAACTTGCCCAATAACTACAAACCAAAGGAATTTATAACAGTAGACAAACAATTGTTTCCTTATAAAAAACATATGTTCTAAAAAATGGGCATGTAATCCGGAAAATGCTTACCCTTTACAAGATCAACTATATACTAGAAAATCACCCCGTGGTGAACGTCAGGCAAATGTTGATGAGCGTACAGTTTTTGATCTGATCCAAAATGTAAAGGATCAGGAAAAAATCTAACAATAGATTTTTTCTATGTTGGGGTTTGGAAAATGCGCTACAACGGAGTTTTAGCCACAATACCGAAACAGAATTATTGCACTCTACGCGCATTTCGCTAGCCACGTTAGCATCATCAGGAGATGATTAAAACTCACTTTTAATCATCTCCTGATGATGCTAACATGGTTAGCGACACGCGAGTCGAGTGCAATAATTCTGTTTCGGTATTGTGGATAAAACTCCCTTTTAGAACAGATGTTTTACAAGTCTGTAACTGGCCCGTACTTTAAATTTATGGAACATGACTTTGGTAGGTACTCTGAAAACATATAGAGCATTTTTATATTATAGCAGGCATCTAAAGATAAATCTATCAACTTAACCATTTTCGATTTAAACATAAATGCAACATTGTATTTCTATGTTCAAAAGAAGGACAAATCTGTTATTTTTACCAGGTCAAGTAGATGATATTTCCGTTGCAGAGGCTGAAATAATAAAATATTATAATCAAATAAAAGGATGGTTGACACCATGGGCAAGATGCTTGGCGAGTATATAGTAAAAGTACACCTAATCGTTGCATTTTTCAACACGATCGGTGTTGGTGGTTTAGCTTCTTTTTGTATTTACAACCAAACAGAATCCAAACTTTAGAATAATTGATCAACTTCAAAAATCTAAGACTTTGCTAATGTCCTGTGCTTTGTCCGCTCAAAAATTGGATTTCTTGTTCTAAAAGTTGTTGGTAATTATTTCACACGTTGGTTGGCAAATAATCGAGCCCATTGCTATCTACTCTAGCTAGTAAACTACCTAGACGTGATACTTTTGGACTTATTGTGATGGTTGGAAAATGTCAAATTTAATGGGAACAAATGATGACTCATAATGCGTCTAAAGCCTGCCGCAAATTTTCTGTTCTAAAAATTTTCTTTTCTAAAATTCTGATGTAGGTACTTATACTAATTCCTAGAGCGCTTCGAGTTTTTCTTAATATGATTTTTGAATGACTAAGCTAGCCAAATGTTGGTAGAGTTATAAAAAAGAACAACTTTTGGTTTCAACTACATCATCATAAAAATGCATAGTACTAAGCAACATGACACATTTATTCTCATTCTCATTCTCATTCTCTGCGATGTTAGCAACGTGGTCATGCCAGGATATACCGAGACAACCAGTAGTCCGACTGACGAGGATGAAGGAATAGTCGATCCTGCAATAATGATGTCAGGGCCCGCCGTATTGGCCCTCTTGGTAAAGGTGGCTGCTTGTACTTTTGCTGCATTGAACTGGACCAAATTTCTGTCGCCCCAAGTTTGAACTTTATCCAGGTCTTGTTTCATTGCTGTAATATGCTCCTGTCTGGTAAAGGATTTTCTGATCTAAATTGGGAGATAAGGGTACTGTCATCTGCAAAACTGTAAAGGATTATTCGTTTCGGTCAGCAGGTTATTAATAGAGATGATTGAGCAGGCAGTCTCTGGTATGTGTATATAACCATGGGTGGTATGCTTTCGCCATTAGCAGTGAAAGTGAACATGGATGTTAAATTGACTTTTGGATGGTGCTGGATTTCGTATACGCTTCTGGCTCCCTTTGGGGCTAAAACTTTTCTATTTTGAGGACATGTTTCATCCCCACTAAAAACACGACTGGGGTCACTAAGGATATCAAAATAATATTTATCCCTCAGGTAATGATCAATGCCAACAAACCATTTTCGAATATTGGTTTCTGAAACAACAGAGCTTGCAGCGGTTACTCCTTCTGTTGTTCTTAAAGATATAGCTGGATGTCGCTTTAAAAAAGCTCTTTGCTAACTGACACCAGGCTTGTTTTCTTTAAATGTGTTTTCCTCGGGTTGTCATCTAAAAACTTCTTTACGCAAGCATCTTCCAGTCTAAGAGGAAATCCTTTTTTATGTAAATCAGTTATCCATTGTTCTATAAGTTTCTCTTCATTTGTAGTTAAAACTGGATTTGGGCCACCACGTTTTCTCAGAAAATTTGGTACTAAGCCTAAAGTGTATAGTAGCCCTAGGAACTCTTTTTCATTAGATTCTTCATCACTTTCTCAATCTCTGGATTCTTGCATTTCCAAAGTTCCTCTTCAGTTAAAAAGCATTTCGAAGGGTTCATTTTGATTCGTCTATGAATAAACATATATATAAAATATTTAAAAATATGTTTAGTTCCTTACCAAAATAAAAATGTATCGTTAACTACACCCTGGGGTCAAATACGACCTGAGTCGCTCTAATGGAAAAACTATAACACATCTGCGTTTCGCTGCATCAGTAAGAGTACAAACAATACTGAAGATATCGTGAATATCAGCGTATTTGATGTAGTAGCGCTGCCACTAGCGGCGAAAATTTAAAACACTGGATCGCCGGCGACCCCACCACACCGGGGTTAAGTATGGTCAGCTCACTAAGCATCCCAAAATATCTAGAGAGATCAAGAAGAAATGCTATTACCCAGTATTACAGACCTAGCAGGTAGTCGGGATGTCAAGTTTTTTGATGGTCTTCGAGAGAAGGGAATTTTGACTTTACAGCAACAGGTAGCTTTTAATTCTGCATTAGCACAAACAGTTACACAGGACCCAGATTTAGATTCCAATCTAACCTCATTTCGTGGAATAACAGACGAAAACAATTAAAGAAATTATAGAAATTAAAGTAGTTTTGAGGGCCTACCCTCGTAAGTCAACTTGCTATTTTTTACGTAGTTATGACAAACTGGTGCTGGTTACGAAGCGGACATAATTAATGTCTTATAGCCTTAAACTTTATTTAAATTTTACAACCATTTTGGACGCAACTTCATAACCTTCCAGAAATAAATAGTTCTACCGATGGACACATAGACAGAAGCTTTCGTTGTTTTCTTAAACGTTTTTCCTGACATATGATTTTTTTTTGTACGCGAAAATAATATTCACTTTTTATGCGAGATAACAAGATATTGAAAGCATAACGATATAATGACAGGAAATGAAAGAGACCATAGGTTTTAAAATTACCTTAATTAATACTATCTAAGCACGACAGTTTTTAGCTCCCATTCAGGAGGGCTGCATGAGCGTGATCTTCATTTGGGCCAACACAGCAGGTGACGAATGGTTGTTATAATAAAACTAATTAACTAAAAAAACCTTTTTGTCGGGACAAATCCAAGCAATACTAGCTTTTTTTCATTAAATTAATGAGTTTTTCGGAGGTTGTCGGTCTTTTAAGCATCGCACGTTTGCGAAACCTTTTTAAAATTACTCTTAAGTCTTATCGGACATAGGTATGGTAAAATAATCTGCTTGGAAATTTATATCGGACGATAGTAATAACGTCATTTTATAATCCTAATAATAATGCTATTACGATGCCTTATTTTACTGCAGCAAATTTCATTCTAGTAATTAATTAGGCTAGTAAAATGTCTATTTTGTCGTAACTTTATTGAATTGGTAGGCCGTCATATAGGCAATAAATATCGTATATTGAGAAAACAGTAGGTATTTATTATAGGGATACAGATTATATTATAGGAGCACTGGACAATTCAAAGAAAGTGGATACAACATTTATTCGAAATTATTTGCCGCATTGCATTGCCGTAATATCCGTTAAATAAGAAGTTAATAGCTCGATGACACCGGAATTAACATTTGTTACCAGAAATGATGTTTCTTCGTAATTGCAGATGAATCAAATAATAAAGCATCAGAAATATTATGACTCCAAATATGTCAAGTTCTTTCCAATAAATAGTCATACTTGAATGATGCTCAGATAGCCACGATACCCTCTTCAAAATTGTATGAGGAATATTATGAGCACCATGACGCTTCAAATGTTAACTGGTCTGCCACCTCTGCACCTATTACTGATCAAAAGATCAACTGAAGGAGAGTAATAGCCCGATGGGACATATTCAAATCAGGAAGAGGACGGCTGTAGGGGTGCCTATCATCATTGGATCATGATCAATTCAGTATGAATCATTTGAAATCTTGTATGCCCCTTACATCTCACTTAATTGGTAAAATACAAACTACTCCACGCTCGGCTTAAAAGATCGTTTAGTCCCAAAATAGACAACGGAACGGAAGAATCTATACGGAGAAACCATAAGAGCGAGTCATCTTGAAATGTTGGTACGGAGATCTGAAAAGAGCTTCAGAGTGATCTAGTCAGACAGCCGACATCCGTCTTAGAAACTGGTAGAGTTGACTCAGCACTGGTGCCCGACTCTAGAGAGACAGACCTTGGTGATCTTGGCCAAGGACGATGTATCGTGGATGATCCGCAAAGTAGGTGGCGCTTGGAGGACAAAGGATAGTCCATTCATCTCGTTTTGCACTCTCAGGGTTGACTAGAATTAGAGAAATATACCTCGTAAGTTATATCAGGAGAACACAGAGATCATTTAGCCCTGAAAGTTGTGCATCTTTACCAGGAAAGGCGGATACTCGGCTGAATTAACTTCATAGGTCCTAGCTCTAATCACTATCCTTAAATTTCAGCCATCACTCTTACTCAAAAGTAGATATCTCTGTTCACTGCTATGCCTTTTGCATTGAATTCAGACACTACTAACTCTAAACATACATCTATTTTACCTTTTGTCCATCTACTGCCCAGCCTTTTCGCCACTCGTGTGAATATTTTAAGGAATTAAATATTAAAAAAATAACTCCATTATGCAATTTTTGGCTGTTTTACTGTTATCGTAGTGTTTTTTCTGTTTTATTTTTCTTTTTATGTGTTGATCTTTTGAAACCAGCCAGGTTTTCGAGTTAGTTTATTCATTCCTTGATGTGTCAAAAATCTGCAAGCCGGCAAGTTGCGGTACCAAATTTATTCTGTAAACTTTGGCGGAACCTCCGTCGATCCAACTTAGATTATCTATTCGTGTTGTAAAATAGTGATCGAAAGTGGATTGCGGAGATCTACCCTTTTAATTTAAAATTGATATTTGCTTGGATTCCTTTCGCGCAGATTTCTTTTTGTTTTAGTTTACTAGTTAGTTAGCTCGTACTATTTGGGAACGTCGAGTTGCCATTGGTGTTTTTGACGGGATGGGAATTGAGACTTATTCTGGTACGTTTCACTTATTAGACTGTGTTTTGATTGGCTAGTCGCAATTTTTGTTGTACCCGTCAGCCTTTTGAGTAGTAGTGATCGTGTCATGGTGGAAGTTTATAGTAGATCTATTCCTTCTGGGATTTTCCACCACACCCGTTGTTGAGTAACAGTTTCCGATGCACAATCATGTAAAAACGAATCATGCGTGACCGGTTGTCTTTTTGAGCTATAAATGCATTTCTAAGTGTATAAAGTTAGATCCAAGGTATAAATCTGGAAGAGTGGTGGCAATGGCGCACAACGACAACAAGCTAACGGCCTATACATGCAAGGGTTCTTCCGCCCGCCTTGTCTAATTTGTTAATTCAATTATGAGCAATTTATAGAGATTTTGTGTCCCAAACTTGTAAGGTAAGTTTTTAGAGTTTATAGCAAGGCATACTATTGATAAATTAAAAAAATAATAATTTCAAGAGTAGTGCTATAGTTTACCTAATTAAAAAGAATGGTATTATGTCAATGCATATTTGTATGCTGGAATCTCTTACAAGTATAAAAATTCGGCACAAAACCTTATGTAGCGGTCCTAAATGGGTTTAGTTACTACAAACTAGTATAGTACAGCACAAAACTAAACGACTAATTTTAAATATACCTGGCAGGTCATATCTCAAAGATGACGGATGTGAGGTGTAAGCAATAGGCAAATTGCAAGTAAACTAAATTCCTTAAAATTAAATTTCATATCTTGTCTACTCTAACAACCCCTGTATTCGGAAACATTTTACTTAATTATTTTTTCAAGTAGAATCCTTATGAAATCCCGATGGTTTATGGCTTAAGCTTTCAAACCACTAATCGGACACTAATCGAGTACAGAAAGGTAGGGAAAGGAGGAAAAATTGAAAATTACTTGCTTCTGGGGAGAGCATCAGACATGTGGTTGGGATCGAAATCCTTTCTCGGTATATCCCTAAAGCATTAATTATTTGTCTATGTAGAGATGTCTACGTTCGCGAACCTAGGACAGAAACTAAACCGCTTATAACCCACGATCTTCA
Organism: Pissodes strobi; assembly: GCA_016904865.1. Lineage (NCBI taxonomy): Eukaryota > Metazoa > Arthropoda > Insecta > Coleoptera > Curculionidae > Pissodes > Pissodes strobi. The sequence continues at coordinate 60,626 of MU182332.1, forward strand.
GGCGGTAACATTTATGTTATATTAATTGAGAACATATGTGAAAGCGTTAGTAATTAAAACTACTTATGATTTTTTTTTAATTCAACATCTACAGGGAAAAGTTATCATGACTTATATGTATGACAAACCCATTTGTTTCCAGTACGTTCGGAGTTATATGCCAAAGTGACATGTTACCAACCGAAACGAAGCAATAGAGTCGCAGTCGAGCTAGCAAATGTACTTACCGGTAATTTGACAGATTTAGTTTATTTATAAATAATTTCAAAGGCATTTATTAAGTGTCAAGCAAATCACGACGCGACGGTTGGTTTCAAATTAAAACAGTTTCTACCTCTCCCTTAACATTTCATGTTTCAAATAATGTGAGGGCCTAATATAGAATTTAGAACAATTAAAAATGTTCACTCCAAATTGAAATAGACACCTAATAATTGTGTTTATTATTATAGAGATTTGCGAGGATTACTGAAATAATAAAGTTATACACGCTGGCAGAAACAATCCGATATATTTGATTTTTAAACGGATAATTTTATTTTATCTCGCAGCCCAATGTTTCATGAATATAAAATAAACGTTTACACGTATTCTAGCTATCTATTGTTACGAAATAATTCCGAAATCGATGCAATATTGTAGCAGACAATTGTATGAACTACGGATTCCGACTTTCGATTTGCCGCTATTTGGAATCTTTGATTGAATGAAGAAATACGCGGATTTCTAAAAATCAATTAGCAAATAGGAATTATTTCAATTCTGCTTAATAATAATTTTCATCTACATTTAGTGATATGCAGTATTTGCCAATGATTTATATGTAGATGCAGACTGCGTGCCATATTAAAGTACAGACTGCATTTCACACAAGATAAATATTTGTTGGGTTTTTAAAGCGCTATAGATTTATAATTAACCCTTTAACGTCTGCATTTTTGGTCTCGACACAATCAGTTTTAATTAAGTTTTTTAATTGATTGTGATTTAAAAAGAGCCTAAAAATTGAAAAAAAAAAATTATTTTTAAAAAAAGGCCGGGTTCATACGGTCACGCTAGGTGCTAATGAGGGACAAAATATATTCAAAAGTAATTTATTTAATATTGTAAACTTACATAAGATGAAAGCTTCTAAAACACTCAATATACAGTCCAACATTGCATTTACAACACCGAGTACGTACAGTATTTTTGCATCCAGTTCCTGCACATCTGCGTCTATTACATTACTCAATAAAATGCTGAATATTATCTAGTCAAATTTCGTTTGATATTTTGCTATCCAAATCAGCTCTTGTTCCTCGTGGACGTCCTGGACATTGAATCTGCTTAATATGCCTTCTGCACTTAAGTTGTGTCATTTCACTTCCAGGTTTTCTTTTGAGTAACCAAGCATTGTGTACAGCAGCATCTAAGAGCCACGTAAATATTAGACACCACCAGTTTTTGCCCCTAATGGTACACTGTAGGATGAAATGTTTTGATCCATCCTATCTGTGCCACCCATATACTTATTTTAGAAAATAAATATTGATGGACGGGTAACACGAATCGTCTTCTTCTGCGGTTGTAAGTACCTGTGTACACCATATGTTGTAGATGCTGCTGCCACGACATGGTTATTAATCTACTTGATAATAATAACACCATTTTTCCGATCTAACTGAAATGCATATTCACACCGACTTTCTTTTGTCATAAGCTTGTTGCTTTTTGTATCACAACTTTTAGGAATTCTGTTTTCACGGATGGTTCCTATGCTATGACAGCTTCTCTTTCCTAATTCATTTGGTAAAAGTATACTTGTGAAAAACATTGTCAAAATTTCAGGAAAAAGCGTTAAGCATTTACCAAACTTTCCTTCGTAGTCGCTATTAGTATTAGGATTTTTACCTTGGCACATATCTAGATTTATAAGATATCCATCAGGGGTATTTGAGCTTCATAACTTGTATCTGAACCTGATTGGTGTATTGCAAATGCATCGCTTACAACCATGCCGGTCAAAATATTTAATAATAGATTCGTTAGCCTAAAGACGCCGTCATTAAACAAAAGATCTCGTAAGGGCTCATATCTTGATATTTGTCATAGGAAGGAGCTGGAAATGGCATTGTGGATGGCACTAAACCTCCTTTTATCCATTCTGTTTCCACTTTTGATCTCTTTACTTTTCTTTCAACAATCTGTGATTAACTCAATTTTATTTTGTTGTTAAGATTTTTTTCCTCATCTTTTTCATCATTGTCTTCTTCCTCGCCTTCTTCTCTCCCTTCCTCATTATCTTTTCCTCTGTCTTGGACTCTATAAGCAATTTCTGCCTTAGCTCGCAACTGTCTTCCAGTCAAATTATCAATTAGACCCCCACCTTCATCCCCGGAATCTTCATCTGTTAACACGTTAGGTTCAGGAGGCTCTACATAGATTTCTTTGTCATCTCCTTCAACCATAGATAAGGCTTCTTCCATGGTTATACCTTTAAAAAATAATAAACTCAGTGACTACATTAGCGCCTAGCATGATCATATGATCACGGTGATTTTTTGCAGCTAATTCTTGAAAAGCGAAAATATTTGGACTAGAACTAAACATGTCTAAACATACATACATATATATTCTTTCATATGTGTATTAAAAATTTATCTTAGCAAGTTATAACAGAAATGTTTTATACTGGCACAAATCTCATACAGTGAGTCATGTGGTCTATTTTTACGGCATCATAGCTTCAACAAGATGTAACTGGGACTTTACGTGGTAACAGTACTAAAGGTGGCTTCCCACGGCCTGTGTTAGCACAGGCCGGACTCGCGCGGCGGACAAGCACAGGTGAAGCACGGATCAGGCTTGGCCGCGTGTAAGGTCTTCCCACGACCTGCTGTTCTTCATCAGTTTAAAGCTAGGATTCAATTTAAAAATAATAAAAGTATCGCGTGAATGAAAAGGAGTGGCAGTTGCTGCCCCAGTTCTTGTCATGTTTAGTAGCTCATATTTATTCAACAAGAAAAAAAAAACCAAAAGGCGCCGGTGGATGTCACCATTAAATAAAGGTCGATTAAGGTAAAGTTTTAGTTACTAGATTATGAGTAAAGTATGAGTAATAGATACAACCTCACAACTTCACACCACAAGGGTGCAAATAACACTGTTGGAGGCAGCTAAATATTTAGCAGCACACTTGCTGTGAATCACAGATAACAGCAGACTCCGACAGATCGCGACAGGTCGGGCCAGGCCGCGCCTTTGAAGTTATGGCGGATATTTTGGAGAATAATTTTTATCGTCCTATGTCGAAATACCGAAACAAAAACACTGTATAACTATTTCACATAACTCATAGTAAATTAAAAGAAAAGTAATAAACTAAATATCACGCCGCGCTGTCGGGGATTTACTCATTCAATAACTATTAAAATAAAATCTTTGACATAATGATCCCATAACTAGTCATTCTAAACAAAATTCGACGCTTGCGGCCTCAATTGTTAAACGCGTAAGCGTATATTTTGACCTTTCGTTACAGACATGGTTAGGTATCCGTGAAAAACCTAGTGGCTTTTATCTCAAAACCCAAAAAACACGTCTTGGGAGTCTTAGGAACACGTCAGGTCTGCGACTTGTTTGTATAAAAAAATAAAACAAGAAACTGCATGATGATTAATATTTTATTTATTTATGACCATGATATTTATCTATGTTTATGGCTTTATGTATCTTTGGCCTGTGGTGAGGTTTTTTGTGCAGTTAATTGATAAAGTGTAACAATACAGCGAAATTTGCAATTGAGGTGCAGCAGTGTAGCTTCGTATTGAAATGTGTAGCATTCTACACAATTTTGTAGCTTGTAACAACACTGCCTTTTTGTATTTTAAGAATTACATTGATTGATATTTCGCCGATATGAAATCATTCAAAAATATAGTAAGTTATTTTTAAAATACAGAAATAACATTTAATTATGACAACATTTTTTAAGGTTTAAGCAGCAAAGTTTTTCCTGTATTTATTTATTTATATATATATATTATGTATTTATTAGCGCCTGTAGCAAGCGAAGCGAGCGGAGAGCCATGTAAAACCCTAATAATTATATGTAAATAATATGTTTAAGAAACAATTTTAATAAATTACGTTAAAATTATCTTTATGTTTTCTCTAATTTAATATTTTAGAAAAACGGTCCTTTCGAATATTTGTCTTCTCGAATAATTGTCCATTCGAAAAACTGTCCTTCGAAGAACTTTCTTTCGGAAAATTGTCATTCGAAAAACAGTCCTAGATTCATAAAATATATAGTGGTACAAATTATGTTAATAAAAATATTATAAGTTTCATTTTACCGCCTTGTAATGACATATTGCAACACAGAAGCAAAACAATTCACCAAAATAAACCGTACACTCCGCTGGCTTCTGACTCTCTATTTTTTCGTTCTCGAGCAATACCTTTCGGATATCCTCCAAAAAACCTCGCAAATACTCGACTTCAATTTATGACTTGATTTATCTTTTACATGTTATTTTAAGAATTACATTGATTGATATTTCGCCGATATGAAATCATTCAAAAATATAGTAAGTTATTTTTAAAATACAGAAATAACATTTAATTATGACAACATTTTTTAAGGTTTATCCAGCAAAGTTTTTCCTGTCTTTAATTTAATTCTATTTAATTAATAATATAATAAAGTGTGGTATAGTTTACCTAATTAAAGAGAGTAGTATTATGTCAATGTATCTTTGTATGCTGGAATCTCTACAAGTATCAAACTTTTAGCTCAAAGCTTTATGTAGCGGTCCTAAATTGGATTAATTAATGCAAACCAGTATAGTATAGCACGAAACTAAACGGCTAGCTTTAAATACACCTGGCAGGTCAATCAGGTCATCTTTCAAAGATGATGGATGTAACTGATGTGAGGTATAAGTTACTGGCAACTTACAGGTAAACTAATTTCCTAAAATTTAATTTCATGTCTTGACTACTCTAACAACCTCTGTTTTCGGAAACATTTTATTTACTGTGTTTTTATTAAAATCCTTATGAAATCCCGAAGGGTTTATGGCTTAAGCTATCAAACCTCAAATCGGACACTAATCGAGCACATAATGGTAGAGAAAGGAGGAAAAATTGAAAATTACTGGTTCCTGGGAAAGCTTTAGACATGTGGTTAGGATCGAAATCCTTTCTCGGTGTATCCCCTAAAGCATAAATTATTAGCCTATGTAGAGATTTCTACATTCGCGAAACTATGACAGCAACTAAACCGCTTATAAGGCATGATGTTCAAGCGGAAATATTTATGTTATATGATTTAGGATATCATTGTGAAAGCGTCAGTAATCAAAACTAAATATTTCTGAATTAATATATATTTTTTTAAATTTAATATCTAAAGGAAAATTTATCAAGACATGGCAAGCAATTTGTTTTCAATATCTTCGGGGTTATATGCGCAAGTGATATGTTATCAATCGAAACGAAGCCATAGGGTCGCAGTCGAACTAACAAATGTACTTCTCGCTAATTTGGCAGATTTAATTTATTTATAAATAATTTATTAAATGTCAAGCAAATCACGACGCGACGGTTGGTTTCAAATTAAAACAGCTTCAACCTATCGCTTCACATTTACTGTTTCAAATAATGTCTGGACTAATAATAGCAATTAGAACAATTAAAAATGTACATTTTCCAAATTGAAATGGACACCTAATAATTATGTTTATTATTATGAAGATTTGCGTGGATTACTGAAATAATAAAGTTACACGGGCTGGCAGAAACAATCCGATATACTAATTTTTAAACGGATAATTTTATTTTTATCTCGCAATCCAATGTTTCATGAATATAAAATAAACGTTCACAGGTATTCTACCTATCCATTATTAGGAAATAATTCCGAAATCGATGCAATATTGTAGAAATAAATTGACAATTGTATGAACTCCGGATTTCTACTTTCAATTTGCCGCTATTTTTAATCTTTGAAATGAATCTTTCAGGCTCAACAATTAAGGCCGTGGGCCATATTTTCTGACGGATAGCCGCGGGCTATTCAGTAAATTCTATCATCTCTCGAGCGATTAAAAGGCTGTGAGCCAACAGTAAATTTTTTTAACATTGTCGTGAACCTATTTATTTAAAACTGCAATCATGGACTCCTTATTGTCTACAAAATTACTGTACACTTTACAGGGTGTGACTTGTTTTGACTAAAATATCACATGCAGACTATTGTCTGAAAAAAAGCTTTATACTTTACAGAGTGTTAGCTATTTTGACTAAAATATCTGCATACTCTACAGGGTGTAAGTTGTTATGACTAAGATAACATCCGCAGATTATTGTCTGCAAAATAGTTGCATCCTTTACAGGCTGTAAGTTGCTTTGACTAAAATATCACCTGCAGACAATTGACAATTGTCTGCAAAATATCTGTATACTTTACAAGGTGTTAGTGGTTTTGACTAAATATCTCCCGCATATTATTGTGTGCAAATTTAATTATTTGCGAAGGTTCCTACATCACCAATTGTGGCATAAGCTAACAGCTGTAGGAGCCGTTAGCTAACAATACCAACCATTTGTTATGCTTGGCTGATGCATCTTTACTGTTTTGCAATATGTATAATGCCCTATAAATGTTTCGCAAACAAAGTGTTCTACCGTTATTGAACGCGGAGTCACGGACAGTAGGTTATGCTAGCCAGATAGACGCCTATTTATTTCGGGAAAAGTTCTGACAAACAAATTTTAAAAGGCCAGTGAAGAACTAAAGAATAAGCCAAGCCACTACTCTCGACCAGGACCATCTTCTGTACCGCCATCGTTTAAGTATTCGTCGTTCGGTCCATCTTCTAACAATTACTCCGAAGATTGAAGCTACCGGCGGGGCGAGAGGAACTTTCAAATGAAACCCGAAAAATATGGAAAGCCGGAACAGCCGCGAACATCCCAGGACACAACAGTATTGGTAAAGTAAAAAATTGTTATATAACGAATATGAAAGAAGCTCATTTTCTTTTAGTTGATAATTCAAAGTATAAAAAATATTTTAGATTTATACTAGAAGGTAAAATATTTGAGTTTAATTGCTTTCCATTTTGCCTACAGTTTGCACCTTATATTTATACAAAAATCATGAAACAAGTTGTTAGACACTTACGCATTAAAAACATTTTATTGGTATTATATTTGGATGATATCTTAATAATGGCTAGAAATACTAATATAACAATTCGTCTCCTAAATAATTTCGGATTTATTATCAATACACAAAAAGTCAGTTAATACCATCACAAAAAACAACTTACCTAGGATTTACTTATGACTTAATTCAGATGATCGTTTCTGTCCTCTTAAGAAAATAATTCAATAAAAAAGGTAATTAAAAAATATATTAACAAGTCAGGTAAATGATTGAAAAATATAGCAGATGATTTTTAAAATCGATAAATAAAGCCAGGCATTTGTTTAGTTTCGTTCAGCGAACGAATGCAACTCGCAACCTGTCAACCTGTATTTTTTTTTAATAAATATTTAATTATGTCAACTTTTTTTTTGCTTAGGTTTATTTCATTGTCATAGTTTCATAGTAAAAGTGCTAGTTTAAGGCTTAAGAAGCAAAGTTTTTTCCCCCAAAGAGTGGGATCGATTTAATTAATAATAATAATAATAATAATAATAATAATAATAATAATAATAAAACATCTTTATTTTCGGAATTATGTAAACATAAAATGAAATAGTGTCAATAATAAATTGTGGTAATTAAAAAGAATGGTATTATGCAGAGCTGTCACCATCAGTGAGATTTAAACCATTTTTGTGATTTAAATACATTTTATTTAAATACTTTGAGTTTAAATATTTTTTCTGAAAGTGATTTTTAACTTATGATTTAAATATTTCTAATGGGATTTAAATCAGTAAAAAGATTTCAAACTTCAAAAAAATTTAAATCCTTAAACAGATTTAGATTTAAATCATTAAAAATATTTAAATCATCAAAAAGAGTTTAAGAGGATAGAATACCGGCCTTTGTTGATATTACGTTTTATTCCAAAACGAAAAAAGTTGGAATCACGAAATTTGGTGTGCGGCTTGTACATTCGATTGACTAGAAGGCATAATGTTTAAAAATGTTATTAAATTTTGAACTGGTTTTTTGGTGAAACCGTGAAAATACGGTTTCACCAAAAATCCTGTTCAAAATTTGTTATAAAAAAAAAATAATGACATTTTTAAACACCATGCCTTGTAGTCAATCGAATGCACACTAAATTTCGTGATTGGAATAAAACGTAATATCCATAAAGGTCGGTAGTCGGTAGTACATCCTAAGTGTTTTAGTTCTATGTTTATTTTGTATTTCGTAATGAAAATTTTTTAAAGCGTGTTACTTAATTTTCCTTAAACTTTTGTATAATTGATTTCTTAAAAATACTTATATATTCCCGATAATTTCGATGGAAGTTTTTGCGTCATAAATAAACCCCTTACGAAGTAATCTCTCTGTAAAAAAGCAAACAAAATGCCATAAAAAAACCTAGCTAAAGAGTAAAATAGATTTTTCCGCCAGAAAAATATTTCTAGGAAAAATCAAATCAAAAATATAAAAAAAAGATAATTTAAATAATAGGATTTTGTCAAATTTCAACTTGATTTTATCAAAAAGTAATCGTCAAAAAAAAAATAAAGCTTACATTTTAATGGAATTTTTGACACATTGTCAAATATTTAAAAGCTGCTAGCATGCACATAATGAGCTATTTTGTATGTTTGAGTGTTTTCATTTTAATTAATATAATCGGTTAACATGATAGGAAGTGCAAAGTTACCAATTATGTTAATGCTAAGGGCTTTTAAACATTCGACAATGTGTCAAAAATTCCATTAAAAAAAAACAAGGTTTAAATAACATTTTAATTTGGTTTTTGTATGTTATTTTGACGTACCTACTTAAGATTGTATTGTTTTTAAAATTTAGATTGGGTGACGTCACACTTTAGCTTTTTTACATAATTTATAAAAATAAGATTTTGATTACGTTCTAGGGGTTTTTAATGGTACCAACGACGCCAATTCGTTGTACATAACGTAATGATATCAATCTTTTTCACATTTTAGATCATTTTATGACGTACCTATTTAAATCTTTTCAAAAGATTTAGATTTTAAAAATTATTTAAATCTTTTGAAAAGATTTAAATAGTTCCTAAAATGATTTAAAATGTAAAAAAGATTTGAATATAAAAAAGATTTATTATTTAAATCTTTCTTTATATACATAATGATCTTTAATTTAAATCATTTGTCCAAATGAAAAGTATCTTTGATCTTTGATTTAAATAATATTTTAAATGATCTTAAACAGCTTTGGTATTATGTCGATGCATCTTTTTATGCTAGAATCTCTAAAAAGTATTAAGAAATTGGCTCATAGCTTTATGTACTGTCCTAAATGGGTTTAATTAATACAAACCAGTATGGTATAATACCCATGGCAGGTTATGTCTCAAATATGACGGACGTGAGGTGTAAGCTACAAGCAACTTACTAAAAAACTAAATCTAATAAAATTGAATTTCTGCTCATCTCCTCGCTAGCAACTCCCGATTTGGGAATCAATTTATTTCATTTGTTTCAATAAAATTCTTTTGAAACCCCAATGGTTTATGGCCTAAGCTTTCAAACCACTAATCGGACACTAATCGAGTACAGAATGGTAGAGAATGGAGGAAAAATTGAAAACTATTGACTTTCGAGGAAAGCTTCAGATATGTGGTTGCGATCGATGTCCTTTCTCGGTGTGTCCCTAAAGCATAAATTATTTGTCTATATATAGAATTCTACATTCGCGAACCTTAGGACAGAAACTAAACCGCGTATTACGCACGATCTTTAAGCGGTAATATTTAAGTTATATCATTTGGGATAACTTTGTGAAAGCGTCAAAAATTAAAACTAAATGTTTATGAAATACGAGATTTTGTTTAATTCGATATTTAAAGGGAAAAGTTATCATGACTTACATGTATGGCAAACCCATTTGTTTCCAGTATCTTCGCAGTTATATGCCTAAGTGACATGTTACCAACCGCAATAGAGTCGTAGTCGAACTAGCAAATGTACTTATCGGTAATTTGGCAGATTCAGTTTATTTCTAAATAATTTCAAAGTATTTATTAAGTGTCAAGCAAATCACGACGAAAGGTTGGTTTCAAATTAAAACCGTTTCTACCTCTCGCTTCATATTTAATGTTTCAAATAATATCTGAGCCTAATCTACCATTTAGAACAATTAAAAATTTATCCTTTCCAAATTGAAATGGACACTTAATAATTATGTTTATTATAGTAGAGATGTGCAGCGATTACTGAAATAACAAAGTTACACGGGCTGGCAGAAACAATACGATATATTTGAACGAATTATTTTATTTTATCTCACAGTCCAATCTTTCATGAATATAAAATAAACGTTCACACGTATTCCAGCTATCCATTGTTACGAAATAATTCCGAAATCGATGCAATATTGTAGCAATGAATAGGCAATTGTGTGAATTGCAGATTCCTACTTTCGATTTGCCGCCGTTTGAAATCTTTGAATGAATAAAAAGAAACGCGGATTTCTAAAAATCAATTAGCAAATAGGAACAATTTCAATTCTGATTAATAGTATATTATTTTATATGGAGGAAAAGTAATACTTTTCATGGCGCGCTCGTGTTTAACAGCCGAACGGAGTGAGGCTGGTAATAGAGAGCAAGCCATGAAAAGTAACTTTTCCTCCAAATAAAATATGCTGTTTTTTCTTCAAATGTCGACAAATTAATGCAAAAAGTCTATTTTTAATAGTAATAATAATTATTATTAAAGATAAGTGGGTTCGCAAGGCGGCTTAGACCGGTGCGGTGTCGGTGAATAGGCTCAGGTTGTTGCTATAGTAATGTACCAAAAAGCTGTCAGTGGACACTGTCAACAATAATTATAATTTTTAAAATTGCGTTTTCGATTGCGTTTTAATTCCGTATTGATAAGCACTTATTGAGTAAGTTCGATTAAATAATAACCAATTTGTTCCTAAATTAGTGATTTTTAGAAATGCTGTCACACACTGAGTGATAAATACAAATTTTAGTTTAATAACTCTTGAGTTGTTGACGCTTATTTTGATGTTTGTTTGTATTGCATCTATGTTGCTATGATAACACTTTTACCTCCGCCGGCGGAAAAGTGAAAAGTGAAGCTCCGGCGGAGGAAAAACGAAACTTCACTGCCGCCTACACAGTCGAGTAATGACGGATTTACTGACGTTTGAAGAAAAAAATTATTTTCATTATCATTTAGTGGCATGCAATAAATGCTAATTATTTTATATGTACCATATCGAAGTACAAGTTGCATTTCATAACAGATAAATAATTTTTAAAGCTATAGATTCATAATTAAGTCTTATGTTTTCTGATGGATTTTAATAATTTTCGTATAATAAAAAAGCTAATTTTTTTGTGTTCAATTGTCATTTGTAGTACGAGCATTATTAAAATTAGCTAAATCACCAGTGCCGGATTTAAAAAAGGGCGCAAGGCATGGGGCGCCTTGCGTGGGCCCCACAGCGTACGCAAAATAAAATTATTTTTTTTTACTTATTGTTTATTAAAAAATTATATGCTTTTTTGTTGCATCTTTTGGAACTTTATGCTACCTACGTAAACAAAGCTAATCTTTTCTAATAAAAAATATCAAATATCAAGTAAAAACTCGATAACATTTTACTAAGGCAACTTTAAAATGTATTATTATTATTTTTAATCTATATGTAGTATAACCCACCCAAACTAACCCAAACTAACCCACCCGGGTCAGTTCAACATAGTTGAATGAGACAGGTTGTTATTTGCCTTTATTTTGCCAATGATGGTCAAAATAGATTAAAAAGAAAATCAATACCTACGTTATGTTATTATTATATCTTACACAATTTTTAATTAGACGGATTGCGCTTCGACCAAACACTATTAGGGAAATTTGAAGGAAAGGTGCGTCATGTAAATCAAACCACAGATTCGTAATACGCCTAATTTATTAAAGAAAAGCGTGTCATACTCCACCTGGAATTCACGAGGGAAAAGAGCATGGCAGAGAAAACCTCGATCACAATTCCTAAACCGAGTTATGCTGTACAACCTTTATTAGTATAGCACCGCAATTTGTCGTTCCACACTTGTGACAATACTAAAATACATTCAAAACTGAAGAGTTTAGTATTAGTTAGCCAGATGTTGCCAGCAGGTACTGAGGACCCATACGGGAGGCTACTCAGCTATAGTTGCAAATTGAGCCAATATCTCTAGTAAGACCTGCAGGCCGATTAATATATATTTCATTCGTCATCGCTTAGCGATCGATTATATTATGTAAACACTTTTGTGATTGAATAGTATTTCTCTTGTAGGCTGTAAGATTATAGGATACGGAAGAACGATTCAAATAGCTTATACCTTTACTGTTGCTTATTGCTAATAGTCATTTCGATATAATATATTTCAATTCCAAATATATGGTTTTATTCTGTGTAATTGTGCACAGGCTACAGATCTTTTATCATTTCGGGTGCTTATAAGCAATTGGCATCAAGTCAAAATCAAGGTTACAAATTAATGTTAATTTAAATTTCACATAGGTTTCATACAAAAGCAAATCATTAAAAATATTACATTTGTTAAAAGAACGACTTAGGGTGCTTTGCTCGCAAGCTCACGATTTATAACTAGGATATTCGCTCAGTCAGGGAGGAAATGTTAGTGGATTCATCAAGTCCCGTACTTACATTACAATCACAGTCATACTAAAACTAAAATTTCAGCACGAAAAGAAAGCAAACAATACCGTGCTATTCACAGCATAAAACGATTTCATTAAACATATACACATATTATACCATCAAATATAAATTATCCATGACAATAAATGAAATGTGTGCAAATTATGTTTATAACAATATCAAAATATATACACATGTTGTGCCATCAAATATGAATTATTATCAATCAGAATAAAATAAATATACTTCTGCAAATTATGTTATTAACAATGTTAAATTATACACATATGTTATGCTATCCAATATGAACTATCCATGAAAATAGAAGAAATATTTATGCACATTATGTTAATAACAATATCAAAATATATACACACGTTATACCATCAAATATGAATTATCAATGAGTATAAAATATATAATGGTACAAATTATGTTAATAACAATATTATAAGTTTCATTTTACCGACTTGTAATGACATATTACAACACAGAAGCAAAACAATCCACCAAAATAAACCGTACACCCCGCTGGCTTCTGAGTCTCTATTTTTCGTTCTCGAGCAATACCTTTCGGATATCCTCCAAAAAACCTCGCAAAAACTCGACTTCAATTTATGACTTGATTTATCTTTTACATGTATTATAAAGGGTGTCTCAAAATATGTACATATATAGGGTGTCTCAAAAATGAGTGTACCAAGTCTAATGAAATAGTATTTAAAAGAAGTGGGTTATCTCATATCATAATATGATGCTTTATTATAAAGAACACTTACATTATAACAAATAAAATTTCGACCTGCTTTGACAACGTGCCGAAAAAGAGGCGAAAAAGTAGCGGAGCAGGTTCACTATTTATTTAGAATTATACATTGATTGATATTTTGCAGATATTAAATGATTGAAAAATATAACAGATGATTTTTAAAATATGGAAATAAAGCTAGACACTTGTTTAGTTTAGTTCAGCGAACACATGCAAGTCGCAACCTGTCAACCAGTGTTATTAAAAAAAAAAATTTAAAGTGAATATTAATTTATGACAGTTGTTTTTGTTTAGGTTCATTTCATTGTCATGGTTTCATAGTAAAAGTGCTAGTTTAAGGCTTAAGAAGCAAAGTTTTTTCTGCATTTAAAGAATGGGATCGATTTAATTAATAAAAATAATAAATTGTGGTATAGCTTACATAATTAAAAACAATGGTATTATGTAAATGAATCTTTTTATGCTGGAATATCTAACAAGTGTCAAAAGTTTGGTTCAAAGCTTTATACAGCGGTCCTAAATGGGTTTAATTAATACAAACTAGTACAGTAGAGCACGAAACTAAACGGCTAACTTTAAATACAACTGGCAGGTCATGTTTCAAAGATGACGGATGTGAGGTATAAGTTAGGGACAACTTACAGGTTACATAATCTCCCGTTTTCGGAAACATTTTGTTTAATTTTTTTTCTAGTAAAATCCTTATGAAACCCTGAGGGTTTATGGCTTAAGCTTTCAAACCTCTAATCGGACACTAATCGAGTACAGGAAGGTAGAGAATGGAGAAAAAATTGAAAATTACTAGCTTCTGGGAAAAGTTTCAGACATGTTGTTAGGATCGGAATCCTTTATCGCTGTATCCCTAAAGTATAAATTATGCGAACCTAGGACAGCAACTAAACCGCTTATGTAATATCATAAATAGAATAGATAGATAGATACATAGATACTGTATTGGTAATAATTACACAAAAGCGCTTTCACAAGCCAAAGTGCCAGTATAAAAAATGCAGTTCCTGTATAGAAACCTACTTAAAATAATAAAAAAGATTAAACTAATGGTATAACCACACTATTGAACATTTATAGTTACATAAGTCAATCTTACAAGACAAAGACAAAAAAGGTAAAACAAAAAACAATCATTACAGTTAATACATTATAAAAATTTAGATACAAAGGAGATTCAATACACTAAACTATATCATTAAAATCATTACTGAGGTAAACTTCAAAAGAATAAAATGATTTTAAAATTAAATATTGCTTTATTTTCCTTAGGAATTGACCCTCCTCAAGGTCTCTCATAACTGGGGGTAAAATATTAAAGAACATTAAACAGTAATAGTCTGTGCCCCTTCTAGTTCGCGCAAGCCTGCGAAAATTTGGGATGATGTTGTTTCTCGCTGAAAAGTCATGCACCTCTCAAATTTTGCCGAAGGTTCCAAATCCCAACATAGCTCTTCTCTTTTAATTGGACATTTTTTTCTCTCATGTGATATTTATAGAAGACTTTATTGTAGGTAGAGGGGCATAATAACGAGCAACCATCTCATGCCCTACTTGATAAAATTGCAATAAATTTCACTGCTTTCTTCATAAAGCTGCAAAACATATGCAAGCATGCATACAAAAATATCTCTGACTTGAGGTACTACGTGGAACCTAGTAACTCATCTAGCCCCCACCTTATTTATTTCCAACTCATAGTGTAGAATAGCCATAATTTTAATATTTCAATGTTTACTTTTCGAGAAAAAGTTCCTTTTAAATTTAGCTTAGAATAGTTATTGGTAATAAAAGGAACACTCTAGAAGTTTTCATCTAATAATATTAGTTAAGCAAAAGAGAAGAGACAATCCGAGCATTCTAAACATAATTTTAATTTAGTGGAACACTTTATTGGTTTAATTATTTCGGGTAGAGTTGCGAAAGTTTTCCAGACAAATAGAAGATGACTGAATGCTGACTTTACAGTTTGATGGAAAACAAAGTTATTTAGACTAGTTGAGAGAACGTTCGTATTTACTTACCTGTCGAAATTTTAGCTTGTTCTAGGTTTCTTTTTGAATGCTTTTCTATCTAAGCATATTCATTTGAATTAAATCAAAAGGCGATGTGTAAATCGAAAATAATAACCCTTAATTGGCAGGATAATTGAGAAATGAAACGGGTGGTTTTTTTTCAAAAAGATTAGGTATCCATACTCAGCAGTAGAACCTATTTGTAATCCGTGTTTTTTAATAATTAATTTGTTAGAGTAGGAGTGATAGAGGATTGTTATAAATTCTTCAAAGGGTTTAGATGTTCCTACTCATTTTTCAGAACGACTTCATTTTTGATATTGATATTATTTACTATATTTTAAATATAGTGATTTTGCATATAACTGCAGTCTCATGCACTGTTGACTTTAAAATTTTATGAAAAACGAAGTTATTTAGAGTAGTCGTGAAATCGCTAGTATCTAATTACTAGTAGATACTAATTTTCTTTTTGAACGCCTTATCTATTTTAGCATATTCATTTGAGTCAATCAAAAGACTATGTGCAAACAGAAAGTAATAATTCTTATTAAGCCATATAATTGAGGAAGTAAATGGTGCAACAATTTAGGTGTCAATATTCATCAGTACAACTTATTTGTAATCTGTACGTTTTAATAATTATCTTGTTAAAATACTACTCGTATTTACGTAAGTAAGAGAAGATTGCCTTAGATTATTGGTTATTCCTTACTCTCATCTATCAGAAAGATTAATAAAACGAGTCCTTTATTTGATGTTTGCTCTAGAATATATCTTAAATTAAGTGACATGGCATAGTACTACAATCTCATGCGCTGCTTAGTTAAAATCAAATAACTTTAGCACTTTTCACTTAAACTCCAATAAAGATGCATGAAGAACGTCCTTGTTGTAGAATATCTAGAAACCCATCTATATTCTCAGCTAATAATGTAGTATAAAACTATTCTTATTATATCAATATTTGCATTCATGATAAGTGTGACGGGTCAAAGAGCACACCGCGATTGTACATAGAAAAGGAAAATTCCTGAAGTTTTCCTCTTATAATATAAGTTAAACAAATTGTCTTTAAACGTGTTTTAAAGAGAAGAGAAAATCTAAACCGTATACACATAATTCGAATTTAATGCAATACAGATACAGCAACAAAAAATATGTTTCTTGCGCTTTAAGTGGAATTGGAATACTTTATCCGTTTAATTATTTCGAATAGAATTAGGAAAGTTTTCCGGGCGAGTAGAAGATGACTAAATGTTGATTTTGCATTTTAATAGAAAACAAAGTTATTTAGATTAGTAGAAAAATCGTTAATATTTACAAGATGTTACCCTAAATATTCAAACGGTTTATCAAAAATGCTACGTAATATTTGCTATAACCTACATTTTAGATAAACGGAATTGAAAAAACACATGAAAAACATCCCTGTAATATAATAATAGCATATATCTCAGTAGAATATAGGAACCCATTCAAAGTACAACTTAGCATAGGCAACTAACAGTGTATTATACATTAAAATATAAGTTTTTCATTCTTTCACCCTTTGATAAATGAAGTTTCCTTGGGATTTATCGAAAGGAAAACTCTATAAGTTTTCCTCTAGTATTATAAGTTCAACAAAATGAGATTTAAAAAGAAGTAAAAATGTAAACATTATAAACATAATTTTAATTTATGGCAATTAAAGTACGGCAACAACAAAAAAGTTTCTTGCAATTTAAGTAGAATCAGAACACTTGGAAGCTCTTGACTAATTATTGATTGCGGTTTAATTACGTTTTCTCAATTACCAAACAAAACAATAATAAATGGCCTTTGACTTATATTCTTTAAACTTTGAAGTTAACAATAATTCAATATTCTGCAATTTGCATGCCGGTGCTTAGCACACAATATGATGCATTCCATGGCACGCAACCTCACAACATTTTCAAATTTGGAACACACAACAACAAATTGAAAAACACAGCACACATTAAATTAAAATTATTAGGACAGAGTAAATTAAATTTATGGCATAGGACATAGCAAATTTGAGATTTAAGCACGCAGCAAATTAAAATTTTCAGCCCACAGCAATTTTCAGCACGTACCAAATTAAAGTTATCAGCACACAGCGAATTAAAATTTTTAGCATAAAGCATATTAAAATTATTAGCAAACTCGAGATTAAAGTTTTTGCATAATTTTGCATAATTTTCTTGTCACACAGCAAATTAAATTTTTTGTCACATAGCAAGTTAAAATTTTTATCTCACAGAAATTTTAAATGTATATCACAGAGCCAATACAAATTTTTAGGGCACAGCAAAAAAAATTTTTATCACTCCAAGTTAAAGTTTATATTACAGCAAATTAAAATTTTAGGCACACCGCAAATCAAATTTTTTATCACAGCAATTAAAATTAAAAGCACACGGCAAATTCAAAGTTCAATTACCCAGGTAATTAAACTTTTTATCACACAGCAAATTAAAGTTTTTAGCACAAAGCAAATTAAATTCTTTATCACACAGCAAATTTAAATTTTAGTTACACAAATTAAAATTTCTAGCACTCAGCAAATTTACATTTTTAGCACACGGCGAATTAATTTTTTTATCGCATAGCGAACTAAAATTTTCATCACAGAGCCAATTAAAACCTTTAGCACACAGTAAATTAAAATTCATAATACACAGCAATTTAAAATTTTTATCATACAACTAAATACAAATTTTAGCGCACCGCAAATTAAAATGTTTGCATAGCAGGCAGCAAATTCAAGTTTTTAGCACACAGGAAATTAAAATTTTAGCAAACAGCAAATTGAATATTTTTACTACACAGAAAATGGAAATAATTAGCATACCTACACCAAATTCAAATTTTTAGCACACGGCAATTTGAAATATTGTAAACTACTAGAAACATTTAAACTACTAATTAATTATCACGCTGTCCTAAGCTTGAACTGAACTTGAAAAATGTTATGTAAACATTCAACATATATTATAAATATCGCGTGCGAACAGTGCAGGCAATTATAAACCTTAAAGTTGCAATGGTTAGCAGATTTTATGATATAAATAGTGTCACGGGCCGATTTGGCTATTGTATATCGAAGCGTAAATAACCTTTGAACCCGTCACCGTTTCTATCGCTTCAAGCGCAATTAGATTTATTAGCGCAAAACCCTCGTCCGGC
>MU182332.1:79464-102567 GCA_016904865.1 Pissodes strobi
TGCTATCGTCGAGCATCGCTAACGACAGGGTTTTCCTTGGCTACGCCTGTCCAACTATACTACCTATAGAGTCTTGCTGCCCTTCGCCTGTCAAGGAAGTATCTTCTTCCCGTGAGCAGTTCTTTTCTGGAAGCCGCCTGAGGAGTGCAATTAACCTACGAACTCTAATTACTACTTTTTTGCTTTGATTTCGAACAAAGATTAACTTTTTAACTTTTTCTTCTTAACTAAGGTAACATTTATTGTATTCTTATTTTCTTTTAAATGAACTTTAAATATTGGGCCAATTTTGTCTAGCCTAAGACGCCTAATTTTATTTAATCGAATTCTAAAATTCAGTTAAATTCGTTTGAACTAGAACCAATCCGATTTTGGATTAAATTTTGAACTATTGATTGACTGATGCAATAATGTTGTAAGTCGAACTAGTTTTTTTATTATCATTCTCATTTTTTCACGATTTCTGGCTTACGTTAGATACCTGTGGATCAGATAACTACTATTGTTGTTACACTTTGCGTTATTCTTAATTTTTATTGTGGCCTTTGATATATTTTTTATTCAATCAATCTGTTCATTACCTTTATCCTACCGGTAACTTGACCGGGGAGTACTTACGCTTAAGTTGACGTACCTTAAATTCTCTAATTGATTGGTTGCTTCAATGCCGCCATGCTATACTAGTTATTTTTCATTTTTGCGGCTGTTACCAACATATCATCACTGATACCCAGATAAACATAGTTAGTTAGTAATACGGCCCTGTAACAATTCATGATTTGACGTCCGTTAATTAGCCATTTATTAAGTGATTGAGTTACTTGAATTTACCTATAACGAGTAGGTATTTGCAGTATCGCTGACCTTCGTTCCTATTTTCCTGACGTTTTTTTTTATTAATGCTTAACGCGTTCATCTTAAATTATAATTGAATATATCGGCGTTTGTTTAGATTAATCGTGTGATTTGTTTTATCAAGTAACCGAGTAAAGCGTACTATTTCTCGTTGAAATACAGTTGTTACCATAAATTAATCTGCTCGAATTACTCATATCTTCCTCTTGATCAGCCATGATATATTTCATTTAACAGCAATAAACCGATTCTTTGATTGTCTATTTACCTGTTTTATTTAATTAGCTTTTGATTAATATTCTAAAGGAAAAGGTCGCTAAACGCGGTAGGTATTTGATTTTTTTTATTACTTGCACTCAATAATTGAAACGTTCCGGATTTACTTTTAAATAATATTTGAGTATTTGTTTATCACTGACTTTAGTTATTTTTTATTTATATTTGAGTGTTTGTTTATCACCGACTTTGATTTTTGATTAATTTTTTTGAGTAATTATGTTTCCATTATTAATACTAATAAATTTCCGGCAATTAAACCTGATCTAATTTTCTAACTTATTTTTCTTGTTTTATTGGTCAGTTTTCTTGATAGAAAAGATAACAAATTTTTGGTTATCCTTTTATTTTGTCGCGAAGCTTAAGCTAAAACGAGTTCCATATTTCAACTTTGGGGTATATCTCGCTTGTGCCGTCTACAAGCCCGTGGTGCCTTATAAATAAAACTCACCCCTACCCTCTGACATTTGAGCTAGGGCCTAATTTGTACGCTGGGCGACAACTCGTTCTAGCCTACGCATCGACATACGTAAATTCATTCAATTTCTAATTTTAAATTCTCAAACTTAATTTTTTTCTTTCAATTTGAGATTATTCACTCCCAGTTCCTTCTAAGCTGGAGTGAAGGTTTTGCGCCCATTAGAAGGACAGAAAGAGCGTAATAATAGTCAAGCGGAACATCAGTCAGGCAGGCTTTTGTCTCTCACCTAATCCGCTCACCTACTGCAGTCCCCAGGGACGTGGCACGTGTTCTAACCATATCGTAATCTACAGACTCAACTCGGGAAGTGCAGTTGAGAGAAACGTATTTCATGGAGGATACCTGCGTGAAAAGTACTCAAGTCGAATCTATGAAAATTCTGCCTACATTCCAATTCATGTGGTTTTTAGTGCCTTAAAGTGCTGAGTGAAAATAAGATAAACTTCAATAATTAATAACCAAACGTAAACATAAATTAAAAATCAACACCACTCTTAAAGAATTTATTACAATACAGGGAATAAGACCTAAAATCAATTTAAACCATACCTCAAACCGAAAGCACATGCGTGATTTAGTAATTGGGTATAGTGTAAACTCATCAAACTGATCAATAGACGTTGTTATTGTATTCTTATTAAGTCGTTGACCAATAGACGTCGTTATTGTTTTCAAAAGTTCCTTCTTTATTATCTCTTCTCCCCTGACCTAGATCGATCCTTAAATCTGAGCTATAACCTGCAGCCCATCCAAGGCGTGGCATCACGGATAAACTAAACGTGACAATTTTTTACACAGAGCAGATTAAAATATTTAGCATACATCAAATTAAAATTTTCATCACATAGCAAATTTAAATTTGTAGCACACAGCAATTTATTTGTGGGAGAATTAGGCATGACAAGCGAGAGAAAGCTAAATGTTAGCTGTAGCATACCCAACTGTTTTCGAGCTATAGGAACAATAATATGGAAAATCGGACTTTTTACCAATATATCTCATTACCTTTTGATGATAAAGGAAAATTAACTTTCCTATGCTAACATTTATACATCTATTCAATGTTGCTTGCAGATGGAATTATTAAAAATATCACAAAATTTATACGACCGAAAAATAAATAAACCTAACCAGCTTACTGAATTTTTAATAACAATTATCCAAATGACACATTTTAACGTAACAAATTCTGAAACTTCCTGGCACTATCCTAACGGATCGCTGAACTCTTGTTGCACGTTTTAAATGTAAGAAGATGGGATTTGTCGAATTTCATCTCTTATACGATTTTTCAGCGCATCGATCTAAGGAGGTTTGTTGAAATAAACTTCAATTTTTAAATGTCCCCACGGAAAATAATCTATGGGAGTGAAATCCGGAACCTTCGATCATTTGACAAGACCACGACGTCCTATCCACTTGTAAGGAAATATCTCATTGAGATACTGCCGAACGGGTAGCGCATAGTGCGGTAGTGCTTCATCTTTTTGAATCCAAATTGTTGGAGTGCGTATATCGGACTTATTACCTGGATAAAATTGAGCTGATGCAGGAATAAACTCCACTTGCAAAACGTGAAAATAAATTTCCCAAGTTTACGTCGAAAAAATATGGATCTATACTAATGTCTTGAAATATTCCAACCCAAACATTGTTTTTTTCGAGATGTTGCGTATGAGCCCAATAAGTATTCTTTGTTGACCAACCAGTATTTACAGTTGTGTCGGTTGGTAATACTATTAAGAAAATACGGCTTCATCGAAAAATAAATTATTTCTACAAAAAAATACATCCAGATTGCACTGCTCTTCGCAATTTCAAAAAACTGGAGTAGGTGGTTATAGTGGTTATTTACTTTATGTATTACATACGATACGTTTTACCGCTGATTGGCTAAGAATTAAATCTAATGTTACTTGATTTGTAGGTAGTAAATGTGGATTTTTCTTATAACTGCATAAAAGATCTAATTTCACCTTATCATCTGGTTTTGGCCTATCTGTTCTGGGAAGATTTTTTACAGAACCATGTTCACGAAAATTTTTGACAATTTCGCTGACTGAATATTTTGTAATTGCATGTCTCTTTCTGGATGTGAGTTTTTTAAAGGTTCACAAACTTCCTTAAATTGTCTTTGGCGATCTCCCCCCAACCCAATCTAACCCAAGCTAAACCAAACTAACCCAAACATAATAAGAAATTCGATTCTGCTCGCTCTAAAAGCATTTTTAATAAGATAAAAGTAACTCTCCTACGGTATGTTGAAAATTGACCCAGTTGTAATTACAGGACCTGCTAGTTTCCAAGGCATTCCTAAAAGAAACCCCTAGATTTCGCGTTACATCAGTTCGTCTTAAAAAAGCTGGACAAAATAAGTCGTTCAGATGAAAAAATGATTGACTAAATAAGTATAAAGGGTATGCTACACAAAATCAGATTTTTACCGAGAATCGATAAATGAAATAATTTGCAGAATGTTTCATTTAAGATTCTGAAACTTTAGCGTGTAACTTTATTTTCGGTCACCCGCTATTCAGATTTTTTTCAATCATAGATTATAAATAAATAAGTATACAACTTCAATTTCAAACTTCTTTGCCTATCTCGTATGGTTTTTTATATATCTCAAGGTTTCCTGGCTTTATTTCCTTACTGTATACTTTCTCGTCGGTATTCTTAGCTTTTTGTAAATTTCCTTTTAAATTTTAGACCTATTTCAGCAAAATATCAATGAAAAGGCGGTGACAAATCGAAAATAATACTCTTAGCTAGCTGTATAAATGAGGGAGTAAATAGTTTTTTGTAGATACCTGTCTTTCCAAAAGACGTTCCAGGCAAGTTGATTAGAGGAAAATCACCGAAACTCACTTATTCATTTGTTGCGTAATTGCAAATTTACTCTCAGGATGCTTCACGAAATAGATTTTTGAAGCAGACTTAGTAGAAACCGGGTTTGGGGAAATGAACTTGAATACTAGAAAACTGGTCCGGAAACATTTCAAAACGGTATGTAACGGGACAGATTTCCGAGTTCGTTTGTTCATTCACCGAACTGTCGAGATTCAAAAAAGCTGTGTTTACGATAGTGTCGGTATTTCATTATTATCGATCTAAATGAAATTGTATATGATGACATCTGCCGCACGGTAGATGAAATGGCGATCGAAAGATTTTAATTTAAAACTAATATTGGCTTGGTTTTCTTTCATGCAGTTTTCCTTTAGTGGTATTAACGCGTACTAATTCTGGAACGTCGTGTCGCTATTCGTTCGTTTTGACAGGGCGGGAGTTTCTTTTTATTTTAACATGCTCTTTTTTAATCAATGTCTGGCGGAATAAGTATTTTCATTCAGCTAACTCGTGTAATTAATTAAAATCGACTTCGGTATGTCAAAATCCGGGGTTACTACCTTTGAAATCGACTAGAAAAATTGTTGGATTAGACATGTGATATACGGGTTGTGTTTCGATTGGTCGGTCGAAAGCAAAGTTGGAAATGAAAATATCTGGGGGAATAAGTATTTTCTTTCTACTAACTCGGTTAATTAATTAAAATAGACTTCGGTATGGCAAAATCCGGGGATACTACCTTCGAAATCGAATAGAAAAATTGTTGGATTAGACATGTGATATGCGGGTTGTATTTCGATTGGTCGGTCGAAAGCAAAGTTCATTTGCCTTCCACGTTGGTGCCTTGATTTTTCAAGAGCGTAACTCTTCATTAATTGAAGTTGAAATATTTTTGTCGTGGTGGAAATTTTTGATTGATTTTAGCCTTGAATATTTTACTCTTGTATGATTTCTCACCCGGCCCATTTATTAGTTTTAGGCCTTACCTTTACCATACTTTTATTTAATTGTTTGTTTGGTGCGCGAAACTCGCTCCTTAATGGGATTTGGTACCGGTTTTGTCGGGTGAGTTAATTTTGTTTTTTTAGTGTCGCCATGTTATGAAAATTTTAACCCACGTGAATAGGCCCTAACTCGATTTTAATTATCTTTACAGCAGCTTTTATCGCCACCTTTTGAAGCTACCTGGCCGATTTCGGCATTAACCAAACAACAACTCTTCACAGATAAAATATTTATTTTTCTGATTATTTTATTTGGTATTTTAGTTTATTTGGCACTGCAAGTAAAGAATATTATTTAGGGTATTTGCTTAGACAAATCATTTGGCATGACCATTTGGTTTTTCTGTACAGTAACCAAGTAAAATTAGTCTTTTTTTTAATATAATCATTATTGTCAAGCACAAGCGGCCTAGGGTAACAAAGGTACTATATTTTCCTGCATTTTTTTATTTGACTTGAAGTCAAGTCCTTTTGGCATTTCAACCAATCACTTGGTAGTTCTCCGTATTGTAACTAATACCATTTTATGGTAACAAACCGATTTTCTGTTTACCTATCTGCCTGTTTCATTTAATTATCTTATAGCATTAGTGCTCCAAAATGGAGGTAAGTAGAAAACGCATTTGATTCGTATTAGTTAGGTTCAGTAATTGAATCGTTTTGAACTATCGATTTATCTTTATTATTGACTTAACTTCTGTTTTCATTATTGGTTATATTTTGTCTTATTATTATTGGTAATATTTTAGAACAAGAACGTTTATCATGTACTTGCATATTCTGCGGATCTTCTTGAAAAAAAAAACAGAGAAATGCATTGCAACTTAACCAAGTAGAACATGTTAGACTTATTTTATTAAGTAGTATTTCTGACAAATGACAACAGTGATTGTCCAAACCCTTTAAATATTTAGGGTAACATCGGGTAACTCTTACCCTATTAGACCAATTTAATAAATCGGATGAATTACAAGTATGTTTTTCTATATAAAATGGACACCTTATCTCTTTTGGTCTGAATTAAGCTGCATTTACATTCAATTTGAAGTCCAAGTCAAAGTGCAATTCGCAAATATGTCATTTACATTGAACGAATTTTTAGGTTACGTAATTATACGTATGGAATGTTTTCTTTTGCTTGTTGTAAATTGCCAGATAATTACAAATCATTTTTAAGAACAGTTCCTCGTTGAAATCGTTTTTTTTTTTAATTACATTGCCTTCAAAAAAATCATTTTCATCAAAGTGGGGCCCTTCAAAGTCCATTTTACATGTGTCCGAATTGTTTGATACAAATGTTAATTTATTCCAATACAAAATTGAAATTTACCTAATCCATAGATAAATTAGACCTATCCTAAACAAAGCGACATTAAGAATATTAAGATAAACAAAAATAATCTAACCTATAAATTTATTTTCTGCTTGCGTTTGGCAAGCAGCTTGACAAAATTCAAAGTGCACTTCAAAGTCAACTTCGAATTTTGTCCAATGTAAATGCTACGTGCTGTTACCATATGACAAGCAGGCAAATTTCAGCTTGAATTTGACTTCAAATTGAATGTAAATGCGGCTTTAATCGTTTACGTTCTCAACTATGCAACTAAGAATTAGTATTTTAAGTTTACAATAGTTTACATATCACTTTTTGATTGATTCAAATGAATATGATGAAATAGGTTGAACACTTAAGCGTGAAATTAGAAGCTGGAATTTCGAGGAGTAGGTAAATATTAACCATCTCGAGGCTAATCTAAAGAACTTTGTTTTCTATCAAATTGCAAAGTTTGATAGAAGTCTATTTGCCCGGAAAAGTTTCCAAATTCTATCCGAGATAACTGAAAGAGGAAATTATTCCAATCTCACCTAAAACGCAAAAAACATATTTTTGTTGCTGAATTTGTATTGTATTAAATTCAGGTTATATTTGAAATGTTTCGATTTTCCCTTTTATTAAAAGCTCGTTGAAATTAATTTCTTTAATTTATATTATGAGCACGGTGTTCTCGTTGATCCGTTGCATTTATCAGAAGTGAAAATATTGAACAAGAGCAGTTTTTAACACATTTTTATTTAAGGATAAAGAAGGTAAGTTGTAGATAGGTTTCTAAATTCTAAATAAATATTGCATATCAAGGACATTTTTCAGGGGCATTTATTGAACCTTTATGTGGAAAGCGGTAAAATTTATTGAATTCTAAGAAAATACAGAAGAGATTGTAGTTCTTGCCTTGTAAATGTGTCTAAAATATAATCTATAGCAAATATCAAATAAAGAAGCCTCTTTTATTAAGTGTCTTTCTGATAATAAATGAAAGCAGGAAGAATCTAAGGCAGTCTTCTGTTAGTCGCATCTTAACAAGCTAATTACGTACGTACAAATTACAAATAGATTATACTGCTTAATATGGACATCTATTTTTTTGCACCATTTACTTCCTTAATTATACAGTTAGCTAAGAGTTATTATTTTCCGTTTGCTCATCGCCTTTTAATTGATTTAAATCGATATGCTGAAAGAGATAAAGCTTCCAAAAATAAAATATGAACCAGCTAGGCTTCCAATGATTAACTAAGTACTAGCGACTTCCTAAATATAAATAGCTTTGCTCTCTATCAAACTTTATAATGAACACTTAGTTAGATTCTATTGGTCCGGAAAAATTCCCTACAAAATAATTAAAACATTAAGTGTTACAAATTTACTTAAACCTCAACACGCTTAATTTTTTTTGCCGTAAGGGCAGTAAGATATAAGCATGAAATACTGTAACTATCCTATCTGTCATTTGCTTAACAAACGGTTTTACTCAGCGGTTTCAACAATAATTAAAGGTGTGGGTCTGTGTCTTGACCGTTAGGTGAAGGCGCCACTAAATTTTTAACTAGGACTATATCAATGATTTTTGCACTTCGAAATCAGGGCAGCAAAATTTAGGAACATACCCTAGACAAGAATATTATGAAAATTGACTTTAGCTTACCAAAATAAATATCTGGATTCTAATAAAACTATTTATCCAAATATAAAAAACGTACGTAAATACTTTAAAGCCCATTAATTAAGTTGAGTATAGGTTATCGCCCATAAACTAATGAGAAAAGTTGTATCTCGTCTAGATTATCAGACTATTGAATCAAATTAAACTGAGTTTCTAAGGTATAATCTAAGTCCTATATCCTCAAGAATACCTAATTCTTATTTGGAAATAGTTTTAACTGAACCTTGAATTCTAGAAGTCCTGACTAATCTCAGTTGGTCATAAAGTACCAAAAATATGCTATTTTTCTTAAACAATAAAATCAATATGTCAATAAGTACTTTATAGAGATCTAATAAATCAATGAATTACTCTATAATATAAGTATATAATATATACCTACGGGGAACAAGAATTCAGCTCAGTTCGATACCAGTATTGAGGCGAAAAATTAAAGTTGCAAATAGAAGTCATATGAAATAAATTACTGCCATGAGGCTTACAGCCAATTACAGTAAAAATAAATCCATTAATTATCATGACGTTAACAAAATGAATTCTCTATTTGCGATAATATCAGATATGAAAATGAAGACAATAAGAATCTCCACAGCAATTTTGATAATTAGCAGAAATAGATATGATATGCGATATTTGATAAACTACAGCTATTTATCGGAAAGTTCTAAAAACGGTAAGATCAGTAAACGAAAAAGGAGAACTCACAATAATATATACGATATAGAAAGCAAATGACCTACAGTCGTTTAACAGTAAATTCATTAATCAAAATTATATATAGCGATAATATTTACGATATGGAAAACAAACGACCTACAGTCATCTTACAGAAAATTCATTTATCAAAAAGTCAAATAACGAGACTAGCAATAATAAGAGGTTATTAATACAAAAAAAATAGATTCTACTTGTATCTAGGAAAATTGCAGACACTGGCGTTTCATGCAGAGCTACGTCTCCACCATGTGGTCGTATTATCTTGCCAAAAGGCTTCTGTATGACCAAATGAAACCAAGAAATCGCTAGGCTGACATAGAAAGACCGCTGATGAATGTTCAGGCTCAAAGGGTGGAAATTCTATCCCACGTAAGGACGTTCGTCTCACGGCAGGTCACGGAAGGTCACGAAAGATTCCTAATTAAATTATAAATTTATTCAATATAGACACACTAAAATGTTACAAATCTTTTTTTTATCGGAAGGGTAACCACACTATCGTTAAACATCTTTACCAGTATCAGACAATACGGCCGATAATTTCAGAAACTGCACCTGGCAGTTTGTTTGCTGATTGATTTCACTACAACATCAGACAGTACTAGACCTGGCGGTTCAAAAATCAACGAAAATTTCAGATATTGAAAGCCGGTTGTTTTTCACCTTCTACACACTTGAGCGTGTAGGAGAGAAGGCCCATCAATTCCCCCAAAAAAGCATATAAACCACATCTGTCAAGAGAGTGTTCCAAATGGATTCATCTTTTGAGCGACTCGGAACAGCAGAAGTAGGGTAGCGGTAAGAAGGTAGCGAGAGTATCGACAACACGGATCGACCAGTAAAAGAGAAAATTCGCACTACCTGATTTTGTAACATTTACCACGTTACAAATGTAATTCATTACCTTCTAATTTAACTAGCGTATTAAATTCATCTAAAAGGCTTGTTTAATCAGGCTGGACTTGATTTTGGTTGATCGATTTGTTAAGCTTGAGTGCAGGAGTATTTCTTGCAGGATATGCTAGCACTTGGGCATTGAAAAGGGGATGAATAGGTTTTAGAAAACCCTATCTATAGTGATCTTTCGGCAATTTATATATATCCTTAGTGTTTGAAAAATGTGAGAATTGTTCAACGTTAGCTGATTTTAATTTTTCAACTCGGTCGAAGTAGTTACCTACTAGACGAGAGCTGTAAGTGTAAATACTCCAAATTTTAATCTCTATGGTTGCTCTTGGAGCATCAAATATTATTCTCAGTACCTATTCTTTTCATCTGGTCACTCTGACATATGCTCCATGTGTGGGGCTTGCATTGCATATAGTATAAATGATCTCCTAAACGTATTTTAAAAAAAGGATTAGAGTTATAGTATTTATTTTACTTTTCAAATTTAGAAGAGAATATAAAGGGGAAATTTGACTATTTGATTTGTCTACTATGAGGTTTGTATTTTCACACCAATTCGATCTCTTAGCTAGTATCAAGCCCAGATATTTAGCTTGCTTTAGCCAGCTTATGTTAAATCTTAGTAACGCAAAGTGGTTTCGGGAATAGCTAGATGTTATTTAGAAAATTAAAGTGCCATTATCTTCCAATAAAGTAACCATTTCTCTGCATTTAAGCTTGAAGTTATTCTTGGTTTCTTCGCTGTTGCTGTGTAGCGGTATCATCAGTAAATAAATTCATTTTAATTAAGCTAGTTTTAGGGATATAATTTGTGAAAATATTGTAAAATACTATCAAGAGAGGGAGCCTTGTAGCACTGGGATATTCTGTGATATAGTGTTCAAGTAGTTTTCCGGACAGGTCTTCTAGAATTCAGATTTACTTTACCTAATCAGTTCCTGATAAATCTGCTTCAAAACTCTATTCCGTAAGTCATCCTGAGAGAAATTTGATGACGTACTGTAGAGGCTTGAATAAGCAACGGAAAAATATCGGGATTTGGGTAGTTTTCCTCTCACGAGCTTACCCGATACGTTTTTTGTAGAAACCCTTTTATAAAGATTTCAGTTCAATTTTCATATCGCTCCCAATCAAGATTACTGCATGACCAATTGCTGTCTCACTGACATTTTGCTATAAATTTGTCACTGCTGCCGTGCTCTCAACTAAGTTTTGGTTCTATTTTAATTATTTGTTTAATTGTTTATTTTAACTCAGATCACTTGGAAATTGTATTAATCGATTACTTTGGAGTAAATGTCTTTCATAATTTGGATATATCATCTACATCTATGTACGACTTATAAATTAGAATGTTATAGTTACAAAGAAATTGGTCCGTATTTTCTTCCTTGGGTATGTTTTACAGAAACCCATTTTCTAAATACCTAATTTAGCCTGCTGTTAAAATTTAATTTAGTTCGAAGCTACGTCCGAATTGCCAGGGGACTGTGTTTGTAATATGTTTCGCGACCAGCTTTAGAAATTTACCTGTTATACCCCAAACAATCGTAAGTTGGACAGTTCATTCGCAAAGACCAAATATAGCTTTATGTACAACTTGGTCTCCAAGCAATAACTAGAAACTCTGTTGGAGATGCTTTTACCACGGTTACATATGGAGATTGTTTAAGGTAATTGTAAATAAATTGTTATTATGTTGCTTTGTATTTCAATAATATGACTTTCTCGTTTAATTATTATGTATTAGATAAACTTTCATACATTTTAGAGGACCTTATTCAACGAACTAATTAACTGATCCCATAATTATATTTGCGAAGAAAATTGAAATTATTTTAGATCATATTGTTAGTAATCAAGATTAGTAATCATAACCATTTAATAATAATTTCACAAAAGTACTAATAAATTATCTAAAAACTTGACACTATAAGTACGTTAAATAAGCCAATCTAATTCGCTGAGTCCTAATTTGACTTAATAATTCTAACGGGAACATGCTTAAATGATATATCACTGTGGTTTGTAATTTTTCTGACATATGCTGCACATCGCAAGTAAGAAATTAAGAAATTACTATTTTGAAAAGAAACAAGGCAAACGCTAAGAAAAGCTGCTCTTTAATCTCTCAAGTCGGGTAATATAAGTTTTATCTTTTTATGTATTTGAAGACGGCTTATAAATCTCAATAAATGTCTGTAGCATTAAAATCCTGCCTCATTTGCTAAAGCGTAAGACACTCCATTTCAAAAAACTGATACATTGTTAGGAAAAAAGTAGTGATCTGCTTCATCGGATATTCATTATGCAAGAATTGGCTTCCTTTTTCCTTCTTTACTCTTCGTTTCCATGCATATTTATTATAGGTGAAAATTTAATTTTATTTCACGGAACTGCCCTATATTGAAAAAATACTAAATGCTTTTTTTCGTAGGATTACAATTGTTTTGACCAGTTTAATAAATGTAATTGACATTATTGACTGTCGCATTTTTCACAATTCTTTTGAATATGACACACCCAAAATATTTCTGTTATAACACAGTGTGTTGCAAAAAAGGTCCGTACAAAGCACTAGTAATAATTCCTGTTGTATGATATGAGGATCTAACCCAATTTAGCTTAGTCCAAAAGCTGATAGTTATTATTTTTTTAAAACTATTTGTCAATATTTATCTTGATAGTAGCATGATTTACACGAACTTTGGTTCTTACGTACTTTTAGGATAATATATCGAGATCTAGTCACAGTTTCAATGCACATTTCAGAGGGCACCACCAGCAGAATATCGCCATATCTGAACTTCATAACTTTCCGTTCCTTGGTTTATTAAAATTTGAAAACTCTCACTCCTTGTCACCTTTTGTCCAAAAAGCTATAAGCAGCCGTTTCTGAGATAATCGAATTTAAATGTTTTATTGCGTACTTAAACTGAGCGAGTTAACAATGATAAGTGTCTAGTTATAAAACATATTGTCAAATGATTCAATCTGACAAAGCTTTAACGTGCTACAAAGACAGATAGACCAAGCCGCTTTTAAAATGCTTCTTCGAGCAACTGGTAGTCTGCTCCTGCAACGGGAATTTATAGCCGGAATGGTGCGAGTAGGATACCGGAGATTAAAGAAATTTCAGAACGAATTCAAGAAGATTCAATTCTGAGCACCAGACATCGAGGTTTGCAGCCTAAAGTTTATAAAAATACAGTAAATTGGACTTTATCAGATCAGCTGTTGTATCGATTCCCAGCAGTTACCTCTCGACCTGGAATTGAGACTTGGCTTCTGTCGATTAATTATAATTGAACCGAGAGTACAAGTTGAAAATTGTCAAAAAATATATTTACCAATGGGTGTTACAAAAACGCGCATGATAAATTTATAATTTACCTAATGGGCATGTTATTGCTGGCCTAAAGCCGCATGTAATAAAAATTGTTGACTATCAACATGAATTCCAAATTAACGTATAGGCAATAAATCACTAACAGGTATATTAGTCATCATTTCTTTTAAATGGTTTTGCAGTGCACCTTCATACTAAATGTCAGAAACCATTTAAATGAAAAGCTTCAAGCTCGATGGATCGGAGAGAGAAGAAATAATACGTCTGTAAACTGCCCAATCTACTCACGGAATTTAATGCCTCTAGATTGCTTTTTATGGGGATCTCTTAAAAATACGGTATACAGATCTATAATATGCAACGACGAAGATTCGTGGACAATGCAAATATGATGGAATGAGTGTAGTTCAGCTTTATTCTTAAAATTAATCTTTGTGTCCATGAAAACAGAAGTAGGTTTAAACATTTACCTAATGCAACAATTTATTTATTTGTTATTGACCTGTGTGTGTTATTCCTATTATTTTTGCCAGTGCTTCCTTTCATTGTTGGCTCGTTGTCACGTATTTTTTTTTTGTTTTACTGTTAGCCCTTAAACGCGCTACAATTGTTTTTGGAACCCTAAACCTGATTAAAGTATGAAGGGGGTTTCAATAAATTTCAGTGCTCAATAAAACATCTAAATTCGATTACATTAAAACCGGCTGCTCGAAGCGACACCTACTAGGTATACCATTTTGGACAAAAGATGCCAAAGGGTAAGAATTTAAGAATTAATAGACCAAGGTGCAAAACAGTTATGAAGCTTAGATGTGGTGATGTTCAGCTGGTGACGCTCTCTGCTATGTACATTGAAACTGTGACCAGATCTCCATTTTTCATCCTAAAGACCTCTAAGTACCAAATTTGACAGCCGGTATCTTGGAAAATATAAACTTTTGGACTAAGCCAAAATAGGCTAGATCCTCATATTATACTACGGGAATTTGTACTAGCGTTTTGTACAGATCTATTAAAGACACAGTATTTTTATAGAATTATTCCTGGTGTGTCATATTCAAAATAATTGTGTTATGTATATCTATTTTGGCTGAAAAACGCAAATGAATAAGAATTTTTAAATAATAATTTAATATACTGAAGCACAAAGCTGTAGGCTGTGGTGACGCCCTTTGCAATGCTCATCAAAACCGTAATCAGATTTCGATTACTCATCCTAAAGAAGCCCTAGTCAACAAATTTTATGCAAATCTTGCTATTATTGAGATAAATATTTACAAAAAAGTTTTAAAAAAATAATAACTTTGACACTCTGTGTCTCGGAGGCCTTGAACTTTTGATTAAACTAAACTGGGCAATATACTCATATTTTCTCTCAGAAATTCTTGCTAGCATTTTCCACAGACCTTTTAGAGACATCCTGTGTATACCTAACTTTGATTATCCACAAACGAACGCTGACGCATTTTTTTATGATTTCTATAGATTATATTTTCTCAATAAAGGGGTCCAATAATTTTCCTTTAAACAGGGAAATACAGTAACCAAATATTATGTGTAAAATCTGATATGAATGAATAATATAGCTTTTTATGGTACTCTGAAAGTTTATTTGTGAAAACAGTCCGATATGAATGTTTAAATTGAGCTAATAAATAATTGCAAAATAAACCTAAATTATCGTTCGTTTTATTGAACTTTCCGGAAGTAATTGCTGTTTTAGCTTTAAAATAGATTATGGTAGGTACAAAACAACATTACACAAATAAACCCGAATCAGGAATACAACAATGCCAAATTTCTAGTAGAAGGTTAATCTATAGACTTTAGGCCAATTATCAATATTACAATAAGCGTACCTAAGTAACAGTAATAATAAAAACACTGTCTGGATTGGAAATTAAATGTAACATCGACAATAACATAGATACGGTTAGTTAAAACAAGATATACACTCACCAAATAGGTAATTATTTAATTTGTATAAGAGAGGAAACATTTCAAGTGTTTTAATTTCGATTTTATTAAATGCACTTTAAATGATCTTGCGTTGTTTATGACAAACATACATAGTGAAAATATACAGGGGTCCTATAGGAAATATTAAAATATTTTTCAAAAAGTGCATACATACTAGATATAAGAATTTTATGCCTTTAAGGCACTTAATTTCATGAAAAAAGTTAAAGTTTCTTTGAGTTTCAGTGAGTATAAGGCCTTTCTAAATATATCACATATTTAAAAACTACATGCCTTGTTTTGTGCGCTAAAAAATACTAGTGAAATATTTTACCAGCTGTTTTAAGTAGCAATAATCGCTGGCATAACAGGTATAATGTTACGAATTTCCGCTCGTGGTATCAAAATACAACTTAAAACTCAGCTTGGTTATGCTAGTTGGATGCCGAGGAGTTATTATCCACCTACGTCGGTGAGAGAGACGATAAAGAAGACACTTTGGTAAAAACCATAACAAAATCTAATGCCCAAAACTTAATAAATTTTTACTCTGCACCATAATTTTAATACATATGTTCCTTCGTTTGAGGTATTCGTGAATTATTTATTTTATGAGCCTAGGCCACTACTTACAATAAAGTTCTTAAGAGTTCTGTTGTATCTTATTTACGTTTTCTAAGTTTAGCTTTGGTTATTCAATTAAGGGAATTACACTCAGTTTCCCTCAGAGATCACTTGACAAGTTTAACCGCGGTATTTCTTTAAGCTAGAATTTCGATAGATTTGCCCGACTTTGTTACTTTGGGAGGACCATCCCAAGTTGATGTATATGGGTACTGGGGCAGACGTTTAGGTTTTGTGGACTCAATCTAGAGATGGACTTTTCAGAATAATTGGACTTGGCCTCCAGACTGAGTTTCGAGTTACAGATTTAGGGTATCCAGAGGGGCCTCCGCAAGTTTAGGCATATGAGCACTTGTCAGACATATTCTGCCAGATGGTTCGGTCTAGAATTTATATCAGAAAATTTGTTGACCGTGCAAGTTAAGGCTCATTATCTCTTGCCTTATATGGGTACATAACATATTTCAAGTTGAAGCTCAAGCTTGGGACATAATTGCAATTATTTGGTAGTTAATACACAATTCCATACGAAGCAAGAAATAAATTCTGAAAAAAAGATGTTTTATGCATGTATATATATATGATATCACTGAATAGAATTTGAAAAGATGCTACTGATCTATAATGTATTATTGTAAGCTAAAAAGAAACCTCCGAAAAAATACTAGAAACCTGGTCTAAATTCCAGAAGATGTCCAGCATAAGTCGAAAGCTGGTCTAGGTTCCTAAAGATGAACAACATTAGCCCATATCGAAATAAGATGATAGATGCTAGACTTCCCAGGCTTTAAAAATTACATAGCTCACGTCGCCGTAAATTACGTTGCTTATGCTGCTGAATATTGTCAGGAATTCATTTGGATGCACACGTCTTATGGCCTGCAGTGTATGACCTTTAAAGAAAACAACAACACTTTACTAATATGAAGCATATCTGTGAAAAAAACAACCCTATCCCTATATTTTTAAAATCCTCTGCAAATCAAATTGATGTGTTCTCTGGCAAGAGGAAAAACATGTATTTTGCCCAACAAATTTTATATTTTTGGCAACTAGATATACTTATTGATTTTCTATTCGCAACCCTTTTACAATATTTAGAAAGAGAAAAAAAATAAATTGGGAATTGGAGCCTTCGGCAAAACGAACTATACTACCGTTTTATCCACAATACTGAAACAATTTTTTCCACTCAACGCGCGATTCGGTAACTGTTTTAGCATCACCAAGAGATAAATTAAAACTAATCATCTTCTAATGATGGTTAGCGGGACTGGTTAACTGTGCTGTGGAAAAATGTACAAAAGAAAATTCTATAGGGCAGTGTGGCTCCTAATGCCAGCTGGTAGAATATGAAGAAGAAATCATAAATGGTGTGTCTTCGACTACACATTTTGTTTCTAAACCATCTAGTATCGATTACACCACCCTAGGAATCTTCAACTACATGCCAACTTTAGATGCATGCGTGGCATGACGTACTATAGATTGGTATGGTAAATATTCCTGCCATCAGTCCTTAAATGGTTTTTATAAGTGCACTGAAAAAATACCTTGAGACTATTTCTTATAATCTTGTATAATAATTTTTGTTGCAAGTGGTGCTACAATTAGAGTACTATTTTTAATAACACAATGGTAAACCCTCCTATACGATTGCATTAACCGATATGCATTTATTATTACCATAAACCATATATAAGTGCTAATGAATGAGAGTATTATTATCCATAGTTTTACACACTATTCTTCCCGCTTAATTTTACAGCAAAGTTATAATAAAATCAAGATGATAAATATAGGCTAAAATATTCTAGTTTATTTACAATAGTGAAGTGAACATTTTTCTAAAACTTGTATTACAATGCATGACAAAGCTTAGTCTCCGTTAAATTTTTTAGAAATGATAATTAGTAAACGACGCGCCCGACTGGTAACGCTTCGACTAGTGGCGTTCCCAATCGGGCGCTTCCTATTGGAATGTAAATCTTACTAAAATTTGTATTACAATGCATTATAAACATAACTTCCCGCTATATTGTACTACAATTTGTAAAAAATAGTATTTTGTTAAAGAGACGTTCGATTGGTAACACCGCTCTCTTTTCTGTTTCTATGTAATTACTTCATAAACGAAGTAAGCCTGGTCGAGGTCTATAGTGAAACAGGTCGACCTTAGGTAAGCAAATTAACAAAGAAATGTTGTAAAATAATAAAATTTGCCGACAAAATTGGAATACACGAGAAATTATAAAATATCTCTTAAAACGTACTTTTACATGTAAACCTTCGAGAAGCAGGTAAAAGGAGTCGAGCCGGGAGCTGCGCTGGAAATTCACACAGCAAACTTATTTACGTCCCTTTTTAATAAATAGATTTGCGTCTGAGATTCGAATTTTAATAATTTCTTGTCACACCCACACATCAAATGGGGACTGTCTCACATTATAAAAATACCCACAGCAAGAAGCAGAGAGGTCTCTTTAAATTTCACCCATTTTGGCTAGAGACTGGTCCAGTTCCACACGACAAAGCTTGAGGCTGGACCAAATTTCCATATATTCTGACGTCCCCGCGCTTTAGCTAGAGACGAGTTTATTTATTTATTTATTTATTTATTTAGTTATATATTCAACGCATACACATTTACAAGATATTTATATACAGGGTGGTCCTTAAGTAATGGGACACAGAGCAGCAGTAAATTGTTCACCTCAAAACATAACGATTTAGCGCAATTTTTATAATCCGAAAATTTATATTAAGACAGATACAGGGTGTCAAAGTTCAAAAAATTATTTCGAGTTTTTTAGATATTTTCAAAAGTTTAAGGAGCATTGGGTTAAAATTTGGTGTAGGGGGGTTTTTTGGGGCGGGAAATAATAATCTGGGCTCATTTTTCTTCTATCGGATAGAGGGCGCTACGAGCAGCACTTTTCTTACTTTTGAACTGCAATAACTTGTTGTCACTAGGTATAATAAGACTTATCACTCCTAACTAATAATCTCACGACTTTTTTACGTAAAAAAGATACTCTTGTCAAATAACGCTAAAGTTGATAGTTTTCGAAATATTTGCTATTTTATTGTAACATGTAAGGTAATACTTCTTATTTTATCATATAACGTTGGCATTTTTAAAATGATTTTGTAAAAGTTTAAGCAAAAAAATCGTTTTCCTCTTGTAAAAGATTATAAACAAAAGTTTGAAATTTTGTGTTTTATTTACCCGTCAATTATTCAAAAACAACTTGTATTGAAGAATTCTTCCTGCTGGATCTCAAACAACGGACCGGTCATTGAGTATTAAAATAGCAAATATTTCGAAAACTATCAACTTTAGCGTTATTTGACAAGAGTACCTTTTTTACGTAAAAAAGTCGTAAGATTATTAATTAGGAGTGATAAGTCTTATTATACCTAGTGACAACAAGTTATTGCAGTTCAAAAGTAAGAAAAGTGCTGCTCGTAGCGCCCTCTATCCGATAGAAGAAAAATGAGCACAGATTGTTATTTCCC
Organism: Pissodes strobi; assembly: GCA_016904865.1. Lineage (NCBI taxonomy): Eukaryota > Metazoa > Arthropoda > Insecta > Coleoptera > Curculionidae > Pissodes > Pissodes strobi. The sequence goes on from MU182332.1 coordinate 99,010, forward strand.
GCCCCAAAAAACCCCCCTACACCAAATTTTAACCCAATTCTCCGTAAACTTTTGAAAATATCTAAAAAACTCGAAACAATTTTTTTAACTTTGACACCCTGTATCTGTCTTAATATAAATTTTCGGATTACAAAAATTGCGCTAAATCGTTATGTTTTGAAGTGAATAATTTACTGCTGCTCTGTGTCCCATTACTTAAGGACCACCCTGTATAAGCAACCTATTTTAATATAACTTTCTGAGCTATATTTTTAAACCTGTCTTTAGATGCACAAAAATGTTCAGCCCATCACAGTTAGTATCCACATTAATGCAGATTCTATTAACTGGGTTGTACATAAAGTAGAGTTCGACATTGAGTTAGATGCATTAGAGGAGTAGGAGTGAGGCATTCAGGACTGGAAATATGATTATTTAATATGTTAAATATAAAGCAAACATCATAATACCCTCTTCTGCATTTTAAAGTGTGGATATTTAAATAAGACATTGTCTGTGTAATTGAAAGATCAATTCCCATTCTACTCAGCTTATACCAGGCAAATTTTAGTGAATTTAAGTTGAATACCTTCAAGACGTTCAATGCAGACCTGAAAAAAGGGTGACCAAACAACATTCCAAATAAAACGTTCTTCCCACACTTTATATTGTTTCTCAATTATCCGATAAATTGAGCATATCAGTAATTTTCCTGAGCTAAATGAAATTAAGATCAAATCCTAAAACCACAGGCGCAACTCTCAGGGGAGTCGAGACAGCCCCCTTACAGATAGGTAAATTCTTTGGTTTTACCGAAATTCTTTACTGATTTAGTAGCTAGATATCATTTTAAGGGAGGGTTGCGCCCTTAAAACTAGTGTTGTAGTATAATCAGATTCTCGTAAATTGCGCGATTTTGATTAGGTTCCGGACTGGGAGGTGATTGTGACCCAATATGTTCAAGTAAACCTTAACTCACTTATCCCCGAATAACAATCGAATAACAAGTTGGGCTAATGGTGGTTAGATCCTTAAAGAATACAAAACATAGAAATGGGGTACAACGGACCTGCAAGACACGAAAATAGCCTACGGGACACGAAAAAAGTCTTCGGGACAACCCCTCAAAAGAACCTTGTGGCGTAATCTCCGTGGGGGGTATCTTAAAATATACATATGTTGTATATGCCCTGGTCAGATCTGCACTCTCAACTTGTTACAAATTGTCGTCTTTAGTATGTGCATGTATACTAGGTGGTATGCATATGTTTCCTATACGGGTAATGTGAATGTATCGAGAGTAGAGCACAGTGTAAGGGCACATACTTTGGGTGTATTTTTTTGTTAGACGGTGACGGTTTGCTTCTTGGTGCGAAGGCCTGAATGAAACGTAGTAACTTCTTGTAAATAATTTTCCCTTCTTATGTAGATTTTTCCTTTCACATATAAATTCATCTCATTTTGTTATAATTTTTAGTATACGTTAATGGCTGTGTTATGTAAATTAATATTGCGTTTCCCTTAAAATGAACAAGTAATAAAAATAGATGTATAAAAAATTACCATTTAGGTTTTATTGCCAGTATTGATTAGATACTTTAGAAATTGTAATCATTCAACATAATCGGTTAACAAACATGTACTTTAGAACCTACTATCAAACATCGTCAATTTAACAGGGTCTTAAGTGGTGATAAATCATTCACCATTGATACGATCACGACCACGGCCTTTAGGTACATCGCAAGTGCCTGGGGCACGGTGTTATTATCTTATTGGGAAAGATCTGTGCGTACATAAATAACTTTATGTTTGACACAAAAACAAAATATTGTTTCCTGAATGCATAAGTTTTAATTCGATATTAACAAAGACCTTGTAAAGCGCTTGAACCCGCTTGCATCGTTATCGGTCGGATAGTAGTTACATATGGTTTTAATCAACAGTTTTGTTATCCAATTATTATATCCCGTGCGTCAGCCTTTCGATTAATGTGGTATATTATGATCCACATGCACCGGACAACTTGTTATAGTTGATAAACGGCAATCTAGGGGTCAATACGCATGTTAGGAGCTGGTTGTCGGCTACCTTTTGAAAACTCTCTTTTTATTAGCGGAACAGGAATCAGAAATAAAATAAACAATCTAAAAACAAACGAAAGGATTATTTCTATTGTAAACCTGGAAAACAAGTTATGATTAACGGAATGCCTTTTTGAAACTTATGCTAACCTAATAGCCTGATAATGCCTACAACGGTAAAAGCTTATCACGATGACGGTACTATCGATTAGGGATACTCGCGGCTAGATGGCGACAACAGTAGAGGATGAAATGAGGATGATAACGATAAACTTTGGAACGATAATGGTATTTAAGAACGGTGCGACCTGATGAGGCTTCCTGTAAAGTTAAAATATAAATCGCGAAATGCGCGTGCGCGAATACGTCACAGCTTTCCGGTCGTACTTCGCTATGACGAGTGGAGTGAGAGAGAGGTAGGTTTTGCTGCAAACGGTGGCAGTAAACGAACCTAGCATCAGTTTCGGATAGAAAAAGACAGGGAAAGGTAGGGTTTGCTGCAAACGCACCTAGCACCAACCCGAAAAGAAAACGGAAGAGAGAGTAGACAACGAAGAACGTAGCGATATTAATACCTATAAATTAACAGCGAATGTGAACAAGATAAGAAATCAAATAATGGCTAGCGCCAATTTGGCTCCTTATATTAGGAACTTTTTCACAATGCTAGTAAAATGTTCTACAATTTATATTCAGGGTGACAAACAAACAGTGTTAATTATTATAGAATTTCAACTGATATTTTAAACACAAATTTTTTTTAATGCAAAATACAGAATCGAAAACTTAAAAGCCACAAAATAAAAGTTCTTGTATTATTCAGGAATATATAATTAAGGTAATCACTAGGGTTAGTTTAAGCGTTTGCGAAGTTTTGTGGCGACTTTATGATATCCGTGCCTTGGCGCGTCTTGTCCAATAAACAAAAAAATAATTTTAACAAATAAAATAATAAAATAAATTCTTTTCATATTTGGAAAAACTTTGAACACAACTTTAAAGATCAAATTTAATTTAACCTACATTACTTATATGAACAATATACAAAACATACAAATCAATTCAACACGATAATTAAAATTATATTAATTCTATGCTTAACAATCTACAAATCGAGCATTATGAAAATTACTGAATACAAATATTGGAAATCCAACTAGCAACACAAATAATGTCATATTGAAAATATTAGATAATTATTATCTAGACAACGCAAATAAAGCGTTGGACAAAATCGCTTCATCGACCAATTTTTAAATGTGATTTTAAAGTTGATTGTTTTGAAAACCGGAATAAAAATTCAGATACTCTCGACATTTTAAAGGAAATTTATTTGTCAAATAACTGTTTTAATTAGATTTTTTTAAATTTTAAACATCTTGCAGTGCACTACGGAAGCGCTGAAGGATCATGACGATATATTTTTTTTAACTCGACCGGTCGACTTATTATGTCGACTTATTTATGTCGACTTATTTATGTCGACATATTTATG
>MU182332.1:125435-137966 GCA_016904865.1 Pissodes strobi
TTTGGCAAACTAATTAGTTTGTTAAAAAGCAAATCTCAAGGATACAAACCCAAGAAGTCCAAAACATTGGAAAGAAATTAAATAGAACAGTTTTTGAGTGAGGCTCCTGATAGTGAATTTCGGCTAATGAAAGTAGCTTTGATTACGAGTACTGCCGGGGCTTGTAGATGAGATGAGCTAACACATTTAAAAATTGAAAATATTCAAGACAAAAGTAATTACATTTTCGTTGTTTTGCCTGATACAAAAACTTAAAATACAAGAAGTTTTACTATTCTTGAAGAAGGATTTCCAGTAAACCCAGTTGATTTGTGCAAAAAATACATTTCATTAAGACCAAAAAATACCGGTCACAGCCTCTTTTTTGTCTTTTATAAAAATGGCAAATGTACAAGTCAGTGTGTGGGTATCAATACTATGTCAAAAATACCCTCCAAAATTGCTGCTTACTTAAACCTTGAAAATCAAGAACTGTACATCGGACATTGTTTGAGAAGATCTTCCGCTACCCTGCTAGTTAATGCCGGGGCCAGCCTGATAACACTTAAGCGCCATGAAGGATGGAAATCCTCATCGGTAGCGAAGGGCTACATCGAAGAATCCATTCAAAACAAAATTAAAATTGCGGAGAAATTTCAAGGGATCAGCAAAATATCAAACAACTGCCAGGTGGAACAAATGCCCTCAACTTTCAATGACATGGAAAATATGACAATATTCAGTTCATCCAAAACAATGCCGGTTTCCTTTAATATTAATTTTAATTTAAATACCTGTAATAATATTGAAAATAAATAGTAGGTACTTAAAAAAAGAGCGTGAGTTATTTGATAGTTTGTTTAGTTGTCTAAAATGACATGAATAATGATACTCAAAATTGGCATGTGTTGGATAATAGTATATTATATACCTAGGTTGAGAAGTAAGCCATTATTTACCGAGCACTTTTGTAATGTGCGAGGTTAATAATGGCCTTCTCAACCGAGGTATATATAGAATTTTTTTTACTACTAACACTGATATATTACCATATTTGATTTTTATATTAGTCATTTTCTACTTATTTTTCAAATAGTTCGAAATATCAAGTAGCCTGGAAGTTCAGTTGTCTAACTGACAGATATCGTAACAAGAAGCGTTTTTTCGCGAGCTAACTACAATTAACCACGGCATACTACAGGATACTACTTTGTTTTCACGAGGATTAATTTAATTGTGGTAAGTGAGGGGAAGTTTCGTGACGTCACTATTACATCATCATTTTTCAACTACGGCTTACTACAACTTACATACGTGACGAGGTGTGGTACTCGAGGTTTGATGGAGTCATGGCGGATTAATTTTGAAACGTTAAACATGTGAAATGTTTGTTTTTCCATTCTGAACAAGTTTGTACATTATACGTTCATGAAATTCTTCTATAGAAGCCTCATACGCATCGGAATTCCTAAACAAATGTGCCCCAAATGGGATTTGGGCAGCATAAAGTATCCTGGACATATTCATCGAAAAAATACCATTAGTTTGCTTATCTCCAGAGGCCACCATTCTGTCATTAAAAATATGAGTAAACGTTCTGCACTGATCAAACTGATCATTTTCACATAAATATGCAAAATATCTATATTCTTTTCTAGCAATGCAAGATCTAACTACGGTATTTTGGCGAAGACAGAAGCAGACAGTACAATTTGTGGTGGGGGTGCCCGCTTGGCACTTACTTCAGTATTACTTGTAGTTAACCGTGGTTACTCGCCAAAAAACGCTAATAATCTCCTGACAGCTCCATATATACAAAGTACCTTCTTTCCATCTAAATTTGGTAAAATCGCATTAATAATAAGAATATTATGTGGAGTCATGAAAAGTGAGTCATACTGTATATAATTTTTTTACTAATAGCACTGATACAATCCTTATCATTATTTGAATTGATTAGATTTTGAAATTAGTCATTTCCTACTCATTTTTCAAATAATCCGAAATGCCAACTAGTTGTCAAACTAACAAGTTTGACATTTTGACATTTTCCGTTTCCGTTTCATTATTGACCTAGGTTTTTTTTTAATATTATTATTTACCTAGGGTGAGAAATGTTACTTCTCTTTTGAGGAATGGAGTAAATAATGGGGATTTATCATGTTAGTAGTAAAAAAAAGTATTTATTATATTCTGTAATGTGAACAATATTTGATGATATAAATCTCATGTGTGCCTTTATTTTAAAATTTAGTTAACATTTTAACAAAATCCATGACGAAAATTATGTGACAGATACAGACTTAGTTCGCGTTAGGAGTAAGTATTTTCCATTTCCTTCACAAATGTAAAACGTTTATGTCATGTAAAAAATTTAATAAAATTGACGCCATTTGCGCAAATATTCTGCTCTGAGTTAAAATATTTAAAATTTTTAAAGATTCTTATCGAACCTCTTTACCATGAAATCAACCTGTATGCCAAAATTCACCTTTGCATTAAAATTTAAAAATTGCTATGAGTTTTGTCAATATGTTTTTGTCAGTAATAAATTCAAACTAATTTTTAAAACGAGATAATTTTGAACTCTTTGCATTGAAAATGCAAAATATAGTATACTATGTAAAATATTAATTCAACGTGTCTCGCGGTTTCCCAAAGAAGCAAATTTTTCTTCCCTTTTTCCTATCATTATTGAGGCAGGTTAAATAATTTTACTCTGCTTTATCATAAACGTGGAATTTTTCACAATTCGTTCGGATATGACACAAGATATGTAATTTTCAGAAAATCGGAGTATCAGAATGATGTTACTGATTTGGAAAAATATTCCGTGCGAACAACAATATCAAGTTTTGTTAATCTCTGATTATAGTGATATTAAAAGCTTTATATAAAACACCTCAGTTCCATTCATATTTTAAATACAGGGTATTTAATTCGTATAATTAAAAGTTATGTTGACTACTGCTTCTGTATACTTTATTAGCAGTAGACTTCTCGGTTGAACTTAAAATATTTGAGATATATTATTGACGAAAAGAAAACATCGTGCATTTCTAATTATCTTCATTAAATCGTCTTAAAGAAACTAAATATATTCATAAATGCTGCCATGGAAAATAAGAGCTGCTTTTCTAAAGTCAACCAATCTGTCTAATTGGCATAAAATTGCAAATACCCTTCATGTGTTTGCTTTTCCCGAAGTCTCGGTGGGGGTCGTTAAGGTACGCTCTTGCTAAACAAGCAGCGAAATTTTACCTATTCGTAAGTATATTAAAAAGTGTTTGTAAAGCAATTTGATTTCAAATTATCACATGTATTGCTTTATTTGCTTATCTCTTACCGTGTGTATTCTCGTATATTTTCTAACGCAAGTAAGAGCACATGAGAATAACGACCGGGATTTTATTTATTCAAGTTATATTGTTAACTCTATAAGCATTGATCGATTAAATTTATGTTAATGGATTTAAAACTAATTGTTAGGCCATAACATTTATTACAGGATTTTAAAAATCGTCCAAGTATACCTATCTAAGTTTATACAATATGGGTACGCGCTTACATTATTCTGTTATCCTTTACTAGCTAGGTAAATAAACCTATTTTTTAACTTTGCATAACGTTGTTTGTTCTTTCGCAATATTAGTTTCATAATAAATTTATAATAACTTTTCTGAAATTTCTGCTAATACAAAAATAGAGAATTTAACTTCTAAGACAAAATAAATAACAGATTAATAAATGGAAAACTAATTGGTTAAATTTAAGTTTAAATATGTTTAAACCTTGTGAAGCTTAATTAATGTAAGTAAGTTTTATCTTCCATCGATGCTCTTCTGGCAAGTTTTCTTAAACTTTTTATTTTCCTCTTGAAAACGGAGCTCAAGAACTTTAAAAATTCTTCGGAAAATTTTAAAGTATATAAAAGGCTTTGGGGTTACAGTCTAATTAGAAAGTAATGAAACCTTCATATAGAGAAAAATTAGATTTTTATCGGAACGTATTAATAACATAACGCGGTTTTCTCCACGGAAATTTAATCTCAAGGGCCAGATTTAATTGGGTCTAAGGACGGAAGTTTCTTGCATAATATATTCTTGAAGTAACACATCAATAACATAGATAAGTTGACTAAATTACCATTTGAATTTAATTTTGACGGCTTTGCTACAAGTACCAATCCTTTGAAGATACATCGAAGTCGGATATTATTGATTGCTTTGCATAACTATATTGAATTTTTTCTTAAGCATTTACATTATTTTGTGTATTTGATATAGAAAAGTTCGAACTAATCTTATTGGCGCAATTTATTTCTGTTTACCATCAATAGATCGAATAAAGCCATCTTTACAGGTAGGTTATTGGTCCTCGTCGTCAGCATTCTCCGAGGATTATTTTTTATAATATAGTTCTCCTTCAAAGCCGTGCCTGCCATGTCTATAAAGCATTATCGACATCTTGAAGATGCTGATAATCCCTGTGAAATGCATCTGGACTATAAGTTACTCATAGCAATTTGAAACCAGCTATTGGGCAATCCTAGTAAAACGTCAGGTCTCTGGTGCAATATTTTCCATAAGACTTCAGTAATATATTTTCATTTACCTACCTCAGATTGGCTTCAAAACTGGGAAAGCATGTTGATCTGTCAGCTTTATGCCGTTGTAAAGCCTTGGAATACATGCACCACCTCATATTACGTTTTAATATTAACCCAAACTAAGGTATCATAATTTAAAAAAGAAGCCGATATTTTAAATAAAAGCTGTGGTAATTTTCCTATAATTAAATTAAACTCAATAATGGATATTACACGGACCCTAAAGGAAAAAGAAAATCTAAATATTCTAATCCTAATCTGACTTTAATGCAATGAAAATAGAGCAACAAAAAGTAAGCTATTTGCGTCTTAAGTAGAAGTAGGATACTTTACTGGTTCAATTATTTAGCGGATAATTAAGAAAGTTTTCAGGACAAATAAAAGATGGATGAATGTTGACTTTACAGTTCGCTAGGAAAGAAAATTATTTTGACTAGTCGAGAGAGCAGTCTTATTTTTAGTCCGAAATTCTTGCTAGTTAAAGTTATGCGAGCAGTAACACTATTAAATATAAATGATTCCTTAATTTAATAATCTTCTACTAGAAATGCATTTTCAAATTACGGTTAATTAGTAACTAACTCAGCAAATCAATCAATTTTAACCACATGGGTGAAATAATGGTAATTTAATTTTTAGTACCCATAGAGTTAAAAAATCTATTTTAATTTTTTTATGGCAATGACACACACACTTAAAGGAGATCCTATCGCACTCGACGATCGGTGTTGTTACATGTCACTTTAGCATGAAAACATGTAACAGATAGAGGTCAAATAAAGTCAGTCATTCCACCCTTAATCCTGCGTCTATTATGCTAGCTTGGCTAGCTGACTATAAATTTGATTTTCTCTGTTTGATATCACTGGCTTGGTACATAATCAATCACTAAATCGTACCGTATTCTGCCACTTGCTATCGAGAAAAACGTTCAAGTTATAGGCCGTATAGCAAAGCAGTTCAAAACGTTCAATTAAATCTCTTACCTTGCGAATGATTTCCTTTTCAATGATAATATACATTAAAAACGGTCTCAGGGATGTCAGAAACATTGGTTTCGGCATTTGTCGGTTATTTTTCCTGAGTTTATTTCAATATTTAATTGGGAAAATTTAAATTCGATCAATGTTTACTTTTGATATAACTTTCAAACGTCAGATGGAAGGCGAACGTAATAGTAATTAAAAATAAGAATTGTTGGTTGCCTATGGACGAATACAATAAATGGAAGGGATATTCTTGGAACGTTGCCAGATGTTATATTCGAATGCGGTCGTCGTGCGATTTTGACGTGGTTACGATTCAAGCCAACAAGAAAATACATAATTGATTGATATGCTACAGTCAGTTTGATGATAATCGACGATTTTTTCGCTTTCGCTTTTAATATACGCCGACAAGATGTTTTGTGATTTCGTGTATATCCTAACTTGGCAACGTCGCTCGAATTGCTTCGCCAATGTTCCAGCCAGAAAACCGGCACTAGCTTAAGGTACGTTTAGGTCCGATTGATTGCAAATGCGTTGAACAGATTTGGTGTTAGGAGTTTTAAATGGCGCCGGCCGGAACGAATTGGTTTTTGGTTGTTTGGGCATTGTCAATGATGGATGTATCGTTATATTTCTTTGTTCTGCCAGCAGTATATAATACCATGCAGCCTTTTAGGTACGTTTCATTGCATATTGCAGATGTTGATAGATTTGGCGACAACCGGCTGGTAGTATTTTACGAAGGTTGCTGGACAGTGTAAAGCGGGCCTGTAGGCCGAGTTTTTGCTAGCTTTTTAACATTGAATTTCGCGATCTAGGTAGTTGATTTTGACCAGATTTCGTTTTCTTTCTTAAAAAACACTCAACGGAGATAGTGCGTATGCCTGATAAAAAGTTTAAGAGTTTTTAATTCACCCTAAGGGGGACTATACTTATTTCGGGTAAAAAGTGGCATTGTTGCTGGGTAGCTGTAGTAAATTGCTTGACTGGATTGGATGGATTTTGCCTGAGAGTCAATATTTTTGGTTGGTGACTTGCCACGTGCAGTAGATTCTGGAACAAAGTACACCATTTCCTTCCTCGAGGAGTGCTTGTAGGAGGAGAGAGTTGCTCTCAATTCGTCATTACCATCGAAAAACCCTGCGTAGCTAGTTTTTTTTATCGGGAGCCAGTTTTTTTTTACCGGGAGCCAGTTTTTCCTGGGAGCTATCGGTTTAGACGGAGCTATACTTTTGGCTGGAGCTGTTTATTTGGAGTTAGTTTTGGTTTCGAGCAAGCTTTGCTTGGAGAGAGTTTAAGTAGCTAACCAAGTAGCTATCAGTCAATAAAGTTGATTGTGTTTTATTGGTACCGGCTGTAGTCATAGAGGTATGGCATTACCTCAAATACCACTGAGAGTTTATGGGTCCCAAGGTGCATAGTAGTAGTCCACGTGCAGAAGGCCGTAGGTGATATCGGCGAAGATCAGTAAAGATAAGTGTAGGTTCCTGATATTTTCCAGCGTGTATTTTCAGCGTGTTATCAGTATTTTTCAGCGTGTATTAGATTGCGTGTTTTAGAGTTTTCCAGCATTGTATCATATCGCGTGTTTTAGTTTTCTGCGTGGTATTGATAAAACTATACTCGGTACTGTTACGGTGTAAGCACAGCTTACCAATGAGAATCTAATTAGATGCTGTATTTACTAGTGTGGATCTATTGAAGCTCATAGTTTTTATATTACATTTCTTATTCTTACAATTTGATTTATATTCTCTTAAATGATCAACATTGTCGTACTCATTTATTGGCTATTCAGTTATAATAATTTTACATAACGGTATTTAATGATCTAATTCAGTAAGGTTTATTTATGTACAAATGCGAGTCGTCTACCATGGAACGCGCACAAAGTTAGTAGCTACTATTAGACGGATAACTCTTAATTACTAGTATGATGAGACGATAGATGTCTTAGGTATATTGTGATTATTGATTAATTTGTTGAACTTGGTTTTGGTCTTTCGTAATCCTTTGGTATTTTATTGTTACTTCCGTTATAACACATTTAAAAGGGTTTTACGAGCAAAAGTGTTTGTGCGAAAATATTGATTGACATGGTTCTTGGATAGCTGTAGGTTAAAATTTGGGGGAAGCATATGTCCTGGGAGTGAGTTCCCCAGCGATGCAGTGCGCCAGATAAAGGAGTCCTTGTAAAGCGACATTCTAGGTGTTTCCAGTTGTACAACGAACGGGTGCGTTCTTGCCGCCTGTAGTGACAGTCTGACAGGTGTTGTGAAAATATCTGTAAAACAAGGACATCTCGGCCACATGTCTGCGGTGTTCCAGATTATCCAGATTCCGGGTCAACTCCGGGTCGCCGACGAGACGCACAGCTCTCTTCCGAATGGAATCCAGCAGCTTTCGGATGTGCTTTGGTGCAGCACCCCAGATGTGTGAGCAATATTCTAAGCAATTTTTTATTTGCGCTTTGTAGAGCTGGAGCAACTGCTGCAGTTTTTTGTTGCGAAATAGCGCACCAAGCTACTGGGAGGATAATTTTGCGATGTTAGCAACTTGCCAGGACATATAGCTGTTGACCGAGACACCCAGTAGTAGTCCGATTGACGAGGATAAAGGAATGTTCGATCCTGCCACAATGATGTCAGGGCTCGCCCATTTTGTCCCTCTTGGTAAACGTGGCTGCTTGGGCCTTTGATGCATTGAACTGGACCAAATTTCCGTCGCATCAAGTTTAAACTTTCTCCAGGTCTTGACTAATTGCTGTAACCTGCTCCTGTCTGCGCTGATAAGTCTCAGTCGCTGGTAAATGTTTTTCTGATCTAAATTGAGAGACAAAAGTACTGTCATCTGCAAAACTGTAAACAGGATTATTCGTTTCGGTCAACAGGTCATTAATATAGATGAGGAACAGAGTTGGTGAAAGTATTGCGTCCTGAGGCACGCCCGCATTAATGGTGAATGTGTCTGAGATGCGTCCATCAACTGCAACGTGCAGAGATCGATTTTTAAGGAAACTGACAAGCCAGGTGCAGATAGAGGCTGGCAGTCCGAAGAACGGCAGTTTGTTGAGCATTAATTAGACATAAAAAATGTCTTAGAAGTCAAGAGTTGAATGATTTTTGAAGTAAGGATATTCGCTTGCTTACTGGCAGTTTAACTAAGACCATGTGTTCAAAATTATTTCAATTCTTAAATATAGATTAGATTTATTTTGCCTCTGAATATAATGTTTCTCCTTCTATACTTTAATTGATTTATAATGAAGCTCATTATGATACTGACTTTTTATTATTAAACTGGGTTATAACCAATCAAAATTCAACATCGCTGTGATATTCGGTCAATATCAAAAATAGCATTGATCTTGCCAGATTTTAAATTTATAAGTTTTGACAGTTCATAAACAACTACTTAGTAAATTTTAAAGATTAAACATTATTTTTGATTATTATGGCTGGTCGTAGAAATATAGTGGATGCAACTCACATTTAATGGCTATTAAGACCCTCGTATTCGTTACAGCACTCGCCTACGGCTCGTACTAACTCTCATGCTCGTGTTTAAATAATCATCATTAAATGCTCATTGCATAATATTCTATTTTTAGTGTTAAATATGGTGTGCTATTTGCTACCTTTTATTGGGCTGTACAAATATTGATATCATGAAAACGTATTTTAGACCAGCGCAGCGTAACAAACTGATGGCTCTGTCAATCACTTGAATTATCCTCCGTTCATCCAAGGGGGATTAAACCCATGCTTTTAGATTTCCTGTACACTATTTAAAATATATCTTAAAATCGCTTTTCTAAATTACCTGCTTTTTAACCCCGTTTAAGATACAATCGGAATCGTCTGGATTCTGTGTTAGTAATACGTCTAAGCGCCAGCATGATAAAATACTCTATAATACCCCAAACTATTGCAAGTTGGACAGTTCACACGCTATGACCAAAGACGGGTTTATACAACCTACTCTCAAACCAATAACAATACATTTTACGGGGATTATTTAAAGCAATTGAGCAAGTTGCGATATTGTGTTCTGTGTTGAAACTAGACTTTTTCAGTTCAACTATAATAATTATTATCTGGTCATTCAATATCTTACATTTTTTTATATTCGCATTGTATATTTCCTAAAATTAATGCAAATGCAACACATGAAATAGTGACTGGTTAATAAATAGGAATTTTGTAACAAATTGCTCTCAATTTAGAAACTTACACGAGATTTCATGCCATATTAAATAAAACGTGCATTATCGATAAGATATGAGATATTAAGTATCCAATTTAACCTGTACACGGGTATGTACCTTAACAGCACAACATTTTATATGTAAAGTAGGTTTAATAAAGCAATCGACTTGACGGAGGTATAATTTGACCGAAAGGCACCCACTAAAACAAGCTTAAATGATATATTGCTCAGGCATCTGTGGTTAGTAATTTTTCCTGTAATTCGCTATATATAGCACGTAATAAATTATTGTTTGGAAATAAACAAGACATTCGTTAAGAATATTTTCTGGTTTTCTTTTCAGCTCTAGTAAGTTATGGTTTATCTTTATCGAAAAATATATTCTAAGATTACTTATAAATCTCCAGGCGTTCACGAGCTAGTATGTATTTTAACAATCCAGTTTCTTTTGTGAAAATATATGAATTTATCTTATGTAAAATTGGATATCAGAATTGATATAACGTTAGAAAAGCGATACATTGTATTGGTGTTTCAACATGTAGTATTTGCCTCGTTTTTTCCATTACATATCGTTCCTTCTTATCTATTGATGAAAAACATTTACATATTATTTGGAGGATTGATATGTTTGAAATAAAAACATTTGTTGCATGATTGTCATCGATATGCACATTTTTATTATCCTCATTTATTTTAAATATGAAAATGTTTTCCTCATTATAACTTTTTATATAAAAGAACCAGTATTTAAACTATCACAGCATACAGACTGCCACCAGAACTGCTTCTATGGCTTTCCAATTTCTTACGGGATCTGGTCTTGATGGACATTTCTCGGGGAAATTTAAAATCAATGCCGGAGTTCCTCAAGGGCATATATTATCTCCCACGCTGTTTCTGCTCCTTATCAAGGGCTTATTATAAAGGACAAACAATTTTACTTATAGCTTTGCAGACGACAGCACTCCAATTACCAATGAAGCACCCAATAGAGCAAAAAAGTTGTATACATTTCATCAACTCTTACTGCTCTATAAGGCCCAGATAAGAGCATCTCTGGAATATTATTCCAATGTATGGAGCTCGGCACCCACATTCGCTCAAGATATTGGGCGCTATAGATGACAGCAGTGAGTCTTATGGATGACCCAGAGTTGACTAAAAATCTTGATAGCCTTGAACGTCGAAGAAAAGTAGCGGAGCTATCTCTTTACTACCAATACTACTGCGAGAGGTGTTCGAACGAGTTGGCACTTATGCTTCCGCCCAGAGTTGAGCCAAATTGAAACACCTGTCAGACAAAAACTGTTCGTCAACATACGACTGAATTACGAACACTTATGACGTCGCTGTTACGGAACTCCTTTTCTTGGATGACTGCCTCACCCTGTAATGGACTTCCGAGTAACGTCTTTCTCGAAAACAACTCACAATACTTCAAGTCTAAAGTCCACCGTCATCTCCGCACAGGCACTGCTCGTTGAGTGGTATAAAACTTTCCTTTTGTGTATGTGTCGAAAATAAAACACACACACACGTTTAAGAGTCATAGCTGTTAGGTCTGCATTTGCTTTACAAAATCAAATGGTTTAGGATCTATCTAGCGCTCACTATAATCACTATATTGGACATCTACGTCATCCGATAAATATTTTAGACAAACTTTACGATTTCCATTTAGAATGATGATACCTACACATTTATTAGCATCAATATGTTAAGAACATTTCAGAGACCTTGCTATTACCTTAAAGCTAAATTCAAGATTAGCTTCATGGGACAATAAAGAATGCAAATTTCTATTTTAAAATTGAAAATATTCAAGCCGTTAATAGACAATAAACGTTATTCTGAGACGTTGCGAGCAATATAGCCTGGATAATTAACACTGAAACATAAAATATTCATCGTATTAAAATTTCAAATTTCGTTGGCGCTGCATTAGCTGAACCTAATTCAATAATCAGGGAAAATTGGAATTTTATTAAATTCCATTATTCAAAAGACCTTTTCTGTATTTCGTTACATAAAAGCCAGCGGTAATGAAACTATGCTAATACACATACAGCAGTTTGAAATGGATTAATTATTACAAATAAAGTTAGACGAATCCAGATTCTTTTGTATTAGACATCAAAATGGATTAGGATATGGCAAAACATGATAATAAAATACCGTGTAGGTCAGCGACGCTCTAAAGCTATTTCCAATCAAATGACTTAGGGGTAGCGTAAAGAAATGGCAAAAAAAGAGACCGAAAACAAAACAATATGTTGTCTGAAGAAAAAACGTGCATAGTTTTGCAATTATCTGACTATCACTTTTAATCCACCAGCTGCTCCACCTACAATTTTAATAATTAATAACATACTGATCATAATGTGTAACATCTCTCAAAATAATATTAGACACGTCAAGTGAGAATTCTAAAACCATCAGTCTTTAGTTTTTGTGTGCGACCGGTTGAAGCAAAATTGGATCAATTTTCCTTAAAACCGAAGCTGAATATTCTTCATTTTTCTTATACTTTTGGTGAGATATTAGTTCCCCACTGTTTGTTGCCGTATTTATCTAAGACCCTATTTACATGATTGATCTATGGCATAACCCCATTTTTCAGCTTTATTTGTTTTTGCCCTTATAGATATTTTACCTAGCTAAAACTTTGAGCACACAGATAAATCGTGACATGCTTAAAATCGATGTAGAAATATTATTTTATGCTAAGAGCTTCAACATTCG
>MU182332.1:167966-245404 GCA_016904865.1 Pissodes strobi
CTCTGGAGAGTCAGACCGCTCATTTGCATTTCGTAATGCTGTACTAAAACTTCTGCCCAAGCGAATGTTAGCATCGATGAATAGGTGATCCCATTTTCTGCACACGTTGGCATTAGGCAATACGTCCCAAGTAAACCACATTTAATAGGGATCAAAAAATATACCCCAGCTTCACAAACCCCACTATTATCTAACCATATTTTGCCTATTTTTCCATTACAAATGCTCAAATATATTCAAATAACTAATTTTAGCATTTTATTGGCAGAATAAACTCTAATATGTCAAGTATAAAAGAAAAATATTTATTACTTTTAGCACTGTCCAATGTTCTTGAAAAAATTGATATTTAATACTATAATTTTTAAGGGTACGCCCATAATTAGATCTGTCACCTGTTTGTTAACAATTAGTCAATTTATAATTATTTTGCTTTATTAAATGGTAAAACCAGAAAAATAAGGCGTACAGTATCTACTTACCGATGAAATTCCAAGTTCTGAATTTTTTGTAGTTTTAGAATGATCACAAGCTGCACAACTAACCATGTTTACTTTGCTTCTTTAATCCAAGATACACACCTTTATCGCTAAATATCTAATTAAACACTATATGAGTTAACGCAATATCTACAATAATATTACTAAACAAATAAACAATGTCCCAAATCAAAGTAAATCGCAAAAATAGCTTTAAACACAAGAAATACTATCAAAACATAGAGAGCACCAAAACATAACGTGAGAATACGTCATATAATATAATATACTATACTGTCATGCCTTATTTAAAACGAATCCAATTTCAAAAATTCGTGTTCATTTTATTTACTCAGTCTTTGTTTAAGTACTAAAAAAGCATGACTGATAAGAAAAATCCCCCAAAAAAAATTTATAAATGACAACAATTTACACACAATTTTACAAAATATATTAAGGCCGACTAATTTATTACATATTTTAGTGTTTTTTTAAGGCAAGCCATAGGATTTAACGGATAACATTTTTAACGTTATGTTTGATACTTTTCCATTTCAAATATGAAATTTAAACATCTGTATGTAAATTTCAGGTGTCTAAACTTATATGCTTACATTTACAAATATTATGGAAAAAAAAAACAGAAAGTTGCGTTTCTTTTCCCTAAAAGTGCTGCTTTTTTCATACCATTCAACCATTCATGTAATTTAGAATAATAATTGTCAATTGGTGATATATTTTATTTGAAACATCACTTTACCTATTAACTTGGAAAACAGATATATTTCTCCAAAAAATTAATGGTTAAGAGCATATTATAATGAAAACTAATTTTTTTCTCACACCACTTTTTCTTGGTATTTTGTCAAGATTTCTTTACATATAGGTATTTAGCTAATAAAAGGTAGTTTACACATCTGAAATTTATCCTAAGGAATTTAATTTTTATATTTGGAATAGACCTAGTAATTCAGTAATATTACCATTTATATCGGACCAAATTCAGAGGTTTTGAAATTTGGTAGAAATGTTTGGAATGACATAAGAAATTCTAAACTGAAAAATACCCACCCCTAAATAATGAACTTCAACCCCTAGGACAACGTTTTGCCTTAAGTTTTCTAAATTATCTCTAGAACGGTGTACTTTAAAAAAAAAAAAAACCTATATAGAAAAATATTCCTTAATAATTCCTTAAAATTTTCTATAAAAAATATACCTACACATTTTTTCCTAAAATTAATGATAATGTAAGAAATAAGGCTTATTATACATAAGATTTACTTCCGGCTAACACAGTAAATGCAATCTAATATATAATACTCGTATAATATAAAGTTCAATGCTGAACGCCAAAAAGTTGGCAGTAGGCTACTGGCCTCACTTAAAATTAAAATAAATTTACCACTTCCACTCTGTTAATCCCATATAACCTCTCGACTTTTAAAGCAGAAGTAATATTGTATATGGATCGTACTTGATTCTACACCACCCCAAAGGTAAAGTATTTGATGCTTTTTTACGTGCTGTCTCCATTAGTCCTAATCCACTTGAAGTGGAACCTCTTTACTGACGGGGCGACAATTTTCAGATGCGTCTAGCTGCACTAGAATAGATTTCGATTGCGAAGCTCGTTTTTGACACACATGTGGCAAAAGACATTCAATTTTTGGCAAATTGCTTTCAGCAAGCATGGTGATGCAGTAGTTAGTACGCTGTGCCTGTGATACGACTGCTCAGGTTCGATTCCCGTTCCGAGATGTTTTTTTTTATTTTTATAAGGTTATGTTTGTAAAAAGTTTTTTTTCTCCATTTTGGGCACTTTTTCAAGTTTTCTAGATTAACTCTAGAACGGAGTACTTTTTAATAAAAAAAAAACCTATATAGAAAAATATTCCTTAATAATTCCTTAAAATTTTCTATAAAAAATACACCTACACATTTTTTCCTAGAATTAATGATAATGTGAGAATAAGGCTTATTTTATACATAAGGTTTACTTCCGGCTAACACAGTAAATGCAATCTAATATATAATACTCGTATAATATAAATTTCAATACTGAACGCCAAAAAGTTGGCAGTAGGCTACTGGCCTCACTTAAAATTAAAATCAATTTACCACTTCCACTCTGTTAATCCTATAAAACCTCTCGACTTTTAAAGCAGAAGTAATATTGTATATGGATCGTACTTGATTCCACACCACCCCAAAGGTAAAGTATTTGATGCTTTTTTACGTGCTGTCTCCAATAGTTCTAATCCACTTGAAGTGAAACCTCTTTACTGACGGGGCGACAATTTTCAGATGTGCCTAGCTGCACTAGAATAGATTTCGATTGCGAAGCTCGTTTTTGACACACATATGGCAAAAGACATTCAATTTTTGGCAAATTGCTTTCAGCAAGCATGGTGATGCAGTAGTTAGTACGCTGTGCTTGTGATACGACGGCTCAGTTTGGGTTAGTTTGGGTTAGTTTGGGTTAGTTTGGGTTAGGAGAGGAGGATGAAAAAAGGAAACATAATAACACACGAAAAACTTACAATAATTAATTAACTCGGCCAATAAAGGTGTCAAAGAACGTCTGCGTCTGGAAACACGTTGCAAAGTGTCAAATATAGGACATGTTTCATATTGGAATCGCACATCGCATGCTGTCACACTGCATTTTTGCGACGCCATGCCACTCCGATGCGAGATCATCCATATATTTATATAGGTTTTAAAATAAGTAGCATGCTTCCTGCTTCCTGGCAGCAAGTCCCAAGTCGCATGCTACTTTGGTGTGAAAGCCTACTTATTGGGAACGACCGGAAGGCATATTCACGGATCCTACCTAAACGGTATAGTAGTAATGCGGTGCTACAATTGATGTTCTGAATGTCAGGGGGTGTTGCATTTTTACCACGTATCAGAATTACCCATGCCTCTACGGTCCAATGATTTGCTTTCAACAGGTCTGATGGTCCAGTGGTCAGACCCTGTGATTGTGATACGGGAGGCCCGCGTTCGATTCCCGTCGGTGACAAAGCATGTCTGCTAAGGATGAAGTTTCACTTCTAGCAGACAGTGACAACAGCCCGCATTTACATTTGACGCCCGCCCTAAGAGGAATGCATGCGAGAAAATAAAACTTGTTACCATGTCGAGTGTGGTTATCGATTTATATTTTTTCTTTTTTTCGATAAGACCACTTTGGTGGCTTTGGATAATAAGAGATACATATACATATTTAAGGAATTATAATCTCCGGCCTGATTTCGTTTGCGCTTTATTTTCCAAACAATTAGACATTTTAGGGAAAATTGTTATAGAACCTTTTTTGTAGAGAATTTTATGAGGAACAACTTTGTATATAAGAACTTTTACCTTCCATGCACTGTTTCGGAGATATTTTGAAAAACATTAAAATTGGGGTGGAAACAATGTTGTAAGAGATGAAGCACACCGTTTAGAGTTGGGAACTTTTTAGTTTAGGTTGGGTTAGTTAAAGGCTATCCTTAATATTTCTACCAATTTTTAAAACTTTACGAATTTTGTCCGATATGTTACAATTTTAACTGTAATATTACTGAATTATAGTATCTAACATGAAGTTAAAACATTTAAATGCATATTGGTAACATTAATTTATAATTCAAAACTTTTTTATCCGGTCGGACGATAAACTACACCTTTCCGATATGTTTTCTCACCGCCAAGGTCATCATTCCAGTATATTGTATTCGTTGCTTAGCAACATGCAATAACAACTGTACGAGAATAGGCAATAACTGTAAGGGAATATTACATTACCGTCCTATCATCATCATTTTAATGACGGGTTCTAGGTCATAGCCATGATGGATACTGCGTCATGAATTTAGAATAAAAAGCAATTTGGCATTTTTAATAAAAAAAGTTGAAATTTGGATTTTTTTTTATAATTCTCAAAAAAGCAAATAAATAAATAATAGTCATTATACGACTTCAAACGATTAGAGTAGTTTTTATTATATTTCAAAAATAAGAACACACATATTAAGGGCCTTAAGATGGCGAAGTACTGGGTCATCTACTTTACAAAATTTATATTAAATTTTACTAAAGGCCAATTTCTTAACATTCTGTGCGGAAGTCCTTTCAGATGACGTTTGCAGAGTGTGCAGTTCAGTTATGCTTCCCGTAGGCTTTTGGGCAAACAGACAGCTCAAAGTAAAGAATTGAGTGCAAAGCTTTTATCAGCAATCATCGTCAACTCTATAGAAAAGATGAACAAGTTAATATTTCATATTTCTGCCTTCAATAAATGTACACTAATTTTATTTAAATGCAAGATTAAATTTAATATAGCTTTAAACAGTATTCTGAGCAAGCTTATAGCTGCTTTTATAAAAGGTTTATGCATTTCGAATATACATCGAATATGACATAAGTCTGACTCGAAAACAAATTTATATAAATATACCTACGTAAAATCATATTCTTACCAATGTGTGAAAGGTCAGTGAAGTGAGTTATATAGTGGCGCAAGTCCATAGCTATGATTAATCGTTTACAAGAATTTGTGGTTCGCTATGAGTGCTATGCAAATTTATATCTGGCCATAAATATATCAATTCAATCGTGATATATCTTAAAAGTCCATCTAATATTTTAAATTTTTGTAGGACTTTAAACTCTAAATAAAATGCTTGCGATGTATTTGGAAAATTACGTGATAATCAGTTGATTTTCTAAGCCAAATAAAATCGGGCGAACCCCTTAGGAAAAAAAAATTTTCCTAATCTAATTAAGTATTATGGGAGATCGTCATTTGCATTCGAAGCACTTCTTTCTTTTCGGGTTTTGTTTTCAGTTACAATATCAGTTACATTTATTCAAATTTTCTTCTGATCATTATGCAAATACTTTTCGGTCTTTGTAGGAAGTCAGATTACTAATAAGTTTACCACAGACATCTTAATTATCTTCTGTTAGGATCTCCATAAAACTTAAAATAAGTATTTTCGGTATTCATATTTACACTGATATAGCATACCCGTATATATTGAGGTACAATCATCAACCGATGTACTTTTTATTATAACCTGAGAGTTTTGAAGTTATAAATAAGTAATTTGTAATAAATCTACAGAATTAGATGCGTATATAAAATTTCGGTACGTTAAGGTGTGCCGAAATTAAGAAAAAGATTTTTGTTTATATGCTGCATAGTAGGTCCACGGATAGAGAGAGGGCCCAAGAGGACAAATGGACCAAAAATGTTGTGTTGCGACAAAAAATCATTCTAGATAAAACTTTATGCTTTCCGAAAAAATACGGTATTCAAAAAGAGTTTTGGATTTTTTTTTATACATGAAATACTATCAAGAGTAAACTATTTTTATTTTGTATTTTGGAGCAAAATAACACAAACGAAAAATATTTCAAATTGTATCCAAAGATTAATTTCAAAATTTCGCCTCAATATTGCAAGTTTTATTTTCCTTTTAAAATTCAAGCAATGTTTAAATTCACCCTTTTCACTTAATTTCGCGAATCCTTTATGACAGATAATGTCACAATGCTGTATCGGCAACGTTGCTGTTCATTTCTAAGTTTAATCTTGAGTTTAGGGTATAAGTACATCTTTTAAGTATAATGGTGATTTTCTTTAATACAAAGTATAAACTACGTGGTGTATAGACTAAAGAATTTAGTGACGGTTTTGTGAGGAAAAACGGAAAAATTGATTGGGTAAACAGCAAATCCGACCCGTATAATTATAACACCAAGTCAACCACAGCACGTATTGAACGCAAACAAGCATTGATACCCTATCCATATATCGTGTAAATAATGGAGTATGAAGTTTGCAAAACAAAATATAAGAGACTATTTCGATGTGATAATTACTGGGAAGGAGTGTGTAAAGCATGTGGAAATTTATCAGCATCAGGAGTTAAAGTAAAACAACAGAAGGAATAAAAAAAATTTATATCTTTAAACTAAATAACAATAATAAGATCCAAAAAGACAGAATACAAATAAGACTAAAAAGGACTCCAAAAAAGAATAAGACCTGCAGAACTTAAAATAAGTATTAAATGTGGTCGGTATGAATTATTAATTCTTTAAATCATTTATCACCATAAAGGAGCAGGAGGTAGTTAACTTTATTTATTTATTTATGTATTTATATATACATTAGATCTGCAATACTATAGTTGCTTAATAAATAGATCTAGCTGTACAAAATTATTTGAGATGTATGAAAAAAACAAAAACAAACCTACTGTCAGTTACTAAATAATATTTTACAATATTATAGGACCAATGTTTCAGAAAACACCTAGATGACTGAACATCTGTATGCGCTCAAGACTAGATTTATGAAATTGTTAGGCTGAAATAAAAATAAGAGAGGCATTACTAAAAAATGCAAAAACAAATTTTGGATTCAGCATCAGAAAAGCGACATAAAACTATGTTTGTTATCAAAAATAAAAGATCTACATGTTATCTTAAATAATTTGTATCTGGTAACATTTTTTATTTCCAAAGGGATAAGATCATAAATTTTAGGAGCCAAGTAATTTGCAAACCGAAGGTTAGCATTTGAGCAGCTATTGGGTATCATTATTTGCATATTTTCCTTACCTCTAGTATGATATGTATGGTTAATGTAGTTCCTTAAAACTTGATTCTTATATACAAAGGAAGATATTTCTAAGACGTATAGAGAACGTACATCAAATATCTCTTTGGAGTAGAGAAGTACAGTTGAAAAACGTTTATTCTTCTTATAAATTGTTTTTAGAATATAATTTTGCGCAAAATTCAATGGTCTCAAAGCGTTTTCATACAGACCTCCCCACACAACAATGCCATATCTCATTAATGCCTCGACAATAGTTTTGTAAACAGAGATCAGAAGATTTTTTGTCAAAATATTTCTTAAAATGTAAAATTTATAAATAAGTTTTCTTATATTTTTCGTAAGGTTAGTAGCCTACTGGTTCCACTTTAAGTGTTTATCAACTATAATCCCCAATTATTTTGTTGAGGAAACTTCTTTAATAATGTCATTTAAGTTATCTATTTTAATATCTTCGAAGTTTGGGCGATTGCTTTCATTTAATGAGAAGGCTATGTAATTTGTTTTCTTTACATTAAGAGATAATTTGAAAGTGTCTAACCATTCTTTTATTTTGCTAATTCCATTAATTGCGCTGTTTTTTGTGTCATACCAATCTTTGCCAGAAAAGATAGCTACAGTGTCATCAGCATAAGATATTATGGAGTAGTTGTTTAATTTTAGATCTGTTAGCGAATTAATATATGTAATGAAGAGTAGTGGCCCCAACACAGTACCCTGTGGAACGCCTATTCTGACGTTCAATGGATCACTCAACGTATCCTCTATTTTTACCAACTGCTTTCTACTATCAAGATAACTGTGAAAGACATGCAACACAGCACCCCTAACATAGCACCTGTGCAAAGCATCCAAAAGCAAGCCATGAGGAACCGTGTCGAATGCCCTTGCCAAGTCTAGAAACACGCTTATGCACTTTTTATTATTCTCCAGATTATCTGTTACTTGCTTAGTCAATTGATACAGCGCATCAGTGGTCCCCACACCACCAATAAACCCATACTGATTGTTTGAAAGCATGTTATTTATTTGCATAAAATTTAAGAGTCTGTCTTTAAGACATTTCTCAAATAGCTTAGCGAAGTTATTTATTAGGCTTATTGGCCGGTAGTTTCCAATATTTGATTTATCTCCCGACTTCATTCATTATTGAGATTTTAAGCTGGTCTGGGACTATGCCACTCTTAAAAATTAAATTTATAATATGTACAAGGGGAGAAATTAAATAAGTATGTGTTTTTTTAATAGTAGTAACACTCATCATATCAATACCCGGAGCACTATTATTTTTAAGGTTGTATATTTGTTTTATGATTTCATTACTATTTACAGGTTTCAAGAATAAGGACGATAAAGAATGGGATGTAATTTTATATTCATTAATTGGAGTTTTAATTTTGTTAAGCATGTCGATAACGATGTTTGTGAAATATTAATTGCAGTAATTTGCCATGGTTCTGTAATCTGAGAAATCGTTGTAGTTATTTTTAATGGGTGGCAATATATTTTGTTTATGCGATGAGTTATCTGTTGCCTCAGATATCAGTTTTTATATTTTTTTCAAGTTACATCCTGCATCCTCTATTTTATTTTTATAATAATCATGTTTACACTTTTGTATTACTTTATGCAAATTATTTCTATATTTTTTATATATTTGATAGTCGAGATCATTGTAGGTGATTAATAGTTTTTTTTCATTTTATCTCTATTTTTAATACTAGCTATTATACCATTTGTTATCCAGGGTTTACGTTTTTTAAATTCATGTAATTATAATTGACCAATTTAATTAGCAAACTGTATTACCATAGATTGCTGGGGGTGTAATCATACGGTGTGAGTTGAAACATGTATTGTATTACGTACTTTAATAATGCAGGATTTAACTTGCATTAAGTATGATTAATATTTCAATGATTTGTAACTACTTTCAAGCATTCATTCTTTCATAGATAAAACTAAATACTGTACATATGGTTAATTATTACTAAATTCTAACAAAACTTCTTGATTACTTGAATCTACCATGAACTCCTCTTTACTGAATTCAATCAAGCTTTTTTTATTTCAAAATTTCAAATGACTATCTTTCTGTTCACACTAAACACCATGTGATTTTTCTTTCTTCTACGTATCTCTCAACTTAACTTTGCCAGGGATATAAGACTTCGAAACTTGATTCGAATCTTGAGTACAGGAATAAATCTGTCAAACTATAACTCTCCAACCACCATTTTACCTTCTTCCATCTTCAATAGGAGAAACGCTACGAGTTGTATTGTCTCGAGAAAATGCAGGTAATACCGAGTACATCAGATATTTTTTAATATCTGTGCAAACAAAGGAGAAACTACTAAATATTTTGCCTTGTAAGGCACTAAATTGAAGTTTTGCTACCGGCAGGCGACAGACTGAAAGAGAATGAGAATTGCGCGGGATGCATTTGAGAGGGTAGAAACATGTTCTTTCTTCATTTGACATATTGCTGTTTACACAACATTGATGAGGACAGAGATATATTAAATTGAGAACGATTATTAACGATTTCTTTGACGAAGGGACAACTTGCTTTCCAGCGATTGTTGCATATAATGGAATCTATTATACCGGCAATCCAGGTTCAAACTAAGGAGTAACTGAAATACAATGATTTAAATGCACAAATTGTTGTTTCCTGGGGTGAAATAAATCTAGTTGGGTTTGAGTTATGACTTAATCCTACTACGGACATACAGGCTGTTATCACCAAACTATACGGAGAAAAACGATAAGTTAATACACATGTTGGGGTGTTTCCCTAACAAAAGTTACAAGAAGTACCAAAAAGAGTAGCGTACTTACAAAACATCAAAATGAAAATGATAATAACACGTACTGAGCGTAAAAAATCATTGCTGCCGCGAAGGTATCTATATATTGTGGAAAAATGTGATAATTGTAGTGATGGAGTGGGTAATGTATGTGGAAATTTATGAGCATTATAAGTTAAAATCTTGAAGCTAAAAGGAGAAAGGACTTGAGATTTGAATGCCCTAAGTGCCTAACCTAAAGCTTAACACACGCACCCTTTTAAAGAAAGCAATTGGCAAAAAAGACAAAATTATTGCAAGTAAAGATGAAATAATTGCCCTTTTACAGCAGAAAATTGAAGATCTGGAAACAAAACAATATATAAACAATAACTATATTATTTTTAGCGATATGATTTTAAAAAGATAGCCAACGAAACCAAAGAAATTAATATCCCTAAATTAATAATAAAATCCGAAAAACAACAGGATACAGACGAAATTAAAAATTAATTAGAAAAAAAACACAAGGTCCGCAGAACGTAAAATAAGTATAACATGTCCAAGGGGTACAAAAAAACGGTAGTCTACTTATATAATATTAGAATATAATTGATCTAGATACCTTAAAAAGAGAAGCAGAAAATAAACTAGATGGATATGACATACAAATTAAAAAGACGCGTTTTAAAATGATTGGATATATGGCACTCACAGAAGATGAAATAAACAAAGAACACGTTTCATCTCATACACGTCAACGATACCATTTTATACAAAGTGATAATGAATTGCAAGTAACATTTTCAAAGAAGATATTTCATACGTTTACTAATGCAAAGAAATTTTTTATAAATTAAGAACGTTACACAATTTATGAGAATATAAGCATCCAACGCTGTTTCAACTGCCTGAAATACTACCACAACAATGAAGTATGCCTAAATAGAACTAATTGTGTGTCCATCATAAGATTATTAAAAAAAAAACATTAAGAAACAAACTAAACTAGTAATGGTTTCTAATCTGAACGAAATTGAGGTACTTGCTTTGCAACCGACCAGGTCAGGAGTGTATAGATTGTGCCGTAGAGTATAGTTTGAAACATTCTTGTTAATATAATTCATTCTAATATCGAAATATTAGAAGAATTTGGTCAGCTTTTAGCTTTTACTAAGCTATGAGCTCTTATATTGTGATATTATTGTAACGTGGCAAATTACCGATAGATTATTTAACATTAATAAACTTGATATAAATTGATATACAAATAATATAAATGTGGCAATTTTAGGGACAAAATCAAAACTTTATTAAACATAATAAAACTTTTCAAATGAAAAGATTGTAATGGTCCAGAATAATTGTTAGGTACCTTCTTGAATATTTGATAAAGCTAAATTTCTATTTTTATTCATTAATTTACCATTTTAATATCAAAATTTGAACTCACCTTTACCTGTCTCAGCTTAGGGTATCGATCTAGACAACATATAAAATTTGTATCAATCAAATTCCACTAAGGGCCAATTTGTTAACATTCTGTGAGGGGTCCTTTCAGATGACGTTAGCTCAGTTATGCATTCCCTAGGAAAAGATGAACAAATAAAAAATATTTAATATTTCAGCCTCCAATAAATTTCCACTAATTTTATTTATATGCAAGATTAAATTTAATATAGCCATAAACAGTTTTCTGTTAAAGTTGCTTTTAGAAAAGATTTATGAATTTCTGATAATTATCGAAATTGACATAAGACTGGCTCGAGAACAAATGTATATAAATATACCTACGTAAAATCATATTCTTGTCATTTCGTGAAAAGTCATTTAAATGAGTT
This sequence comes from Pissodes strobi, assembly GCA_016904865.1. NCBI lineage: Eukaryota > Metazoa > Arthropoda > Insecta > Coleoptera > Curculionidae > Pissodes > Pissodes strobi. The sequence continues at coordinate 179,698 of MU182332.1, forward strand.
ACATAGTTGCCTAAGTTTATTGCTATGATTAATCGATTACAAGAACTTGGGGTTTGCTATGAGTGCCAGGCCGATTTATCTCTGGCCGTATATATCTTAAAATTCGTCGGGATTTTCGGTAAGTTATTACCTTTAAATCATCTGACAAAGCTATACATCAGAAAAAAACCCTTATGACCAATTTTCTACAAGAAACTAAACTATTGTTCATATTTTTAATGTGTGTAGGACTGTAAATTGTAAATAAAATTCTTGCAATATATTTGGAAAATTACATCATAATTAGTTGATTTTATAAGCCAAACAAAAACGGGCGAATCCCTTTGGAAACAAAAAGTTTCCTAAACTAATTAAGGTATTATGGGAGATCGTCATTTGCATTCGAAGCACTTTTTACTTTTCGGGTTTATTTTCAGTTACAATATCAGTTACAATTATTCAAATTTTTCTTCTAATAATTATGTAAATACTTTCCGGTCTTTGTAGGAAGTCGGATTACAAATAAGTACGACAGACATAGGATCTCCATAAAACTTTAAAAAAATATTTTCAGAATTTAAATTTACACTGATATAGCATACCCCTATATTTTAAAGTACAATCGTCAACTGATGTATTTTTATTATAACCTGAGAGTTTTGAAGTTAAAAATAAATTTGAAATAAATCTATAAGATTAGATGCGTATATAAAGTTTAGGCACGTTAAGGTGTGCCGAAATTATAAAAAAATATTTCTGTATATATGCTGCATATATAGTAGGTCCACAGATACAAGAGCACAAAAATGGACCAAAAATGTTTTGTTGCGACAAAAAGTCATTCTAGATAAAAGTTTCTGCTGTCCGAAAAAATAAGGCATACAAAAGGAATTTTGGTATTTTTTATACATGAAATACTGTCAAATGTAGAGTACAGTTATTTGGCATTTGGAGCAAAACGACAAGTGATAAAAGATCTCAAATCTTTCCCAAAGATTTATTCCAAAATTTCACCTGACCAGAGTACAAATAATATCGAGTAGACCCACCCAGCAAAAATCGTTTGGTGTTTTTGCATCAAACGCAAAAGCCGCAGCACGGTAAAATATACTATACCTGCAGCAGCGACTAGTCTGTGGGGTATTCGCTGATGCGCCTTCCTCGGTTATTATAAGACAACGCGACGCGAGGGTACACAATTTTATTTCAGGGCGTTTGTACACTCTCTGTTTCTCGTAGCCGGGCCCCGGTGGCCACCAGTGGCCACGAACCACATTGATCCGGATTCGCCCCGTCGCCAAACGCTGTCGGCAAAATTGGAAATTTGTCTGCAGTGAACCTACCGTATACTTATTTATACCGTGACCTGACTATATCAAATTTATTTTCCTTTTAAAATTCAAACAATTTTTAATTTTACCTATTTCACCTCATTTCACGTATCCTTTATGACAGAAGATGTCACAATGCTGCACGGCAACGTTGCTTACGCGAAGATCCACCTGTCCATTTTCAGGAAAATTAATTGGGTAAACAACAAATCTGACCCGTATAATTATAAGACCAACCACAGCACGTATTGAACGTAAACAAGCATTGATATCCTATGCATATATCGTGTAAAAATAGAGTATGATGTTTGCAAACGAAAATATAAGGCACCATTCCGATGCAATATTTACATGGAAGGAGTATATAAAGCATGTGAAAATATATCAGCATCAGAAGTTAAACAACAGAGGGGACAAAAAAAAATAATATCTAAACTAAATAAGATCCAAAAATAACAGAATACAAATAAAACTAAAAATTATTCCAAGAAGAAATAAATCCTGCAGTACTTAAAATAGGCATTAAAGGTGAAAGAATACAAAAGAGAGTAGCGTACTTATATAATATCAAAATGAATATGACGATGACACGTATTGAGCGTAAATAAGCATTGCTGCCGCGAGGGTATCTATATATTATATAAAAAATGGCGTGTGATGTTTGCAAAACAAAATATACGACAGTGTTTCAAGGTGATCATTGCAGTGAAGAAGTGTGTAAAGCATGTGGAAATGAGCATCAGAAGCTAAAGTCTTGAAGCTAAAACGAGAGGGATTTCAGTAGTGAATTTGCGTACATAAAATAACACTCTTGACAGAAATTACCACCAATAATCGTAATTACCTCTAAATGGCCACTCGTTTCTTCTGTTGCCCCTAATTACCACTCATAACATTAAAATTATCACTAATTTCCACTAATTATTTTTACTTAAATTACCACTAAATACCACGAATTAAGTTAGCTTCAAATTATGAACTTGATTTAAAACTTGATAGCATGTTGCTACGTAGATATATAATAAACGTACGACCTTCTCAATGCAAAAATCGAACTCGGCACACCTAAAAACCCCCTCCTAAGATATTCGAAACGAAAAAGATCATCCACCTACGAAATTTTAATAATATTTTCGTTTTAATCTCGGAAAGAGTTAAAGGGATCCATTTACATGTTACCATCATAAAAATAAAATTTTCAAAATATACAGGGTGGTAAAAAAATTATGATGAAAAAAATTGTCCTTTTTCCAATTATTTCTGTACAGAAAAACCGTACGACCTTCTCGATTCAAAATCGAACTCGGCAAACACAAAAACCACCTCCTTAAGTATTCGAACCGAAAAAGATCATCCACCTACGAAATTAAAATTTTTCGAAAATGTTTGTTAAAAACATGTTTTCGATTTTATCTCGGAAACGGTTAAGGCACCAATTTACATGTTAGCATCATAAAAATAAGATTTTCAAAAACGTATACAGAGTGGTAAAAACAATATTCTCTAAAAATTCTCCTTTTGCCAAATATTTCGGTATGGAAAAATCGTACGACCTTCTCGACGCAGAAATCGATCTCTGAACACCCAAAAACCCCCTCTTAAAGTATTCGAAACAAAAAGGATCATCCACCAACAAAATTCCTCATTAACGCGTGGCTCAATCTGAAGAAAAATGCTCAATTTTGGGACTAGAATGATATTTTATCGAATACCTGCCTTATTTGACGTCCTATCGAGAATTATCATGAAGCCTTTCTATCGACCATGACAGGCCGCAGACACTGGAGTAAACTGATTTAAGACATCTATTTCCGTTACCGAGAAAATTGAGAAAGTATTAAAACCACGTTTGTCCAATAAAAAAAACATAATACGATCGAACGGAATATGGCACGTTAAAGTACCCAAAGAATCCATCTTTTTTATGTTTACCGTACTCTTGAGTTTTCGAATTACAGCCGATTATAATTTTTTTTATACATTTTTCGAAAAAAAAAAAATCGTTTTTATCTTGGAAACGGTTAAAGGGGTCCATTTACATGTTACTATAATAAAAGTAAAATTTTCATAAACCTATACAGAGTGGTAAATAAATTTATTTTTAAAAAATTTCTCCTTTTTCAAAATTTCTCCTTTATTTAGCGTTGGACGAACTTAAGAAACTTTTATTCCAAATTAGGAGGTATATCATCGACTTTTATACATTTTTCCAAAAATGTCATAATAATAGAGAGAGAGTTTTTTTTAAAATTACGACGACTCCAGTATAGGCTAAAGGCCGTCAAAAAACATATATTTGGTAGTAAGTATAAATCAGGCCTTAAAAGCTTTAAAATCAGCAGAAAAAAAACACGGCTGAACGCTGCAACCTGCAACGGCTTATTGATGATGTTATTGATGTTAAACTATTGCAAAGTGGCCACTTCTCAGGCAATAGAACTACTCCTAGGAAAATGAACGTTGTTTTTCTTTTAACTGATGCTAACCCTGTTGCTTCCCCTGAAACAATGCAAGTTCGAAGACATAGCATAATTTTAATATTACAAAATTACGACTTATTACTTCAAAATTTCCTTAAAACACCAAAAATTACCACTTATTACCACTAATTACCAGTAAATATAAGAAATTACTAGTAATTACCACTCATTTCCCCTAGAATTTCCAACTAATTATCACGACTGTGTACCCTAAATTACCACAACGAAATCCCCCTTGAGCTAAAAGGAGAAAAGGCTTTGCGATTTGAATGTCGTAAGTGCCTAAAGCTTAACACACACATCCTTCTACAGAAAACAATTGGCGAATAAGAAATAATATTTTAAGTAAAGATGAAATAATTGCTCTTTTACAGCAGAAAATTGAAGACCTGAAAACAAGACAAAATATAAACAATGACTATATTCTTTTTAGTTATTTGATGTTTAAAAAAAGACAACAAAGGAAACCAAAGAAATTAATATCCCTAAATTAATGATAAGACTCCAAAAACAACAGAGTACAGACGAAACTAAAGATTAATTAAAAAAAAAACAAAAGGCCCGCAGAACGTAAAATAAGTATTAAAGGTACAAGGAGGACAAAAAACCGTAGTCTACTTACAAAATGTTAAGATATAAATGATCTAGAGACGTTAAGAAGAAAAGCCAAAAATAAACTAGATGGATATGACTTACAAATTAAAAAGATGCGTTTTAACACATTGACTGCCCACAACGCGCTTAGCGCGTTGACTGGAAATTCGACGGAGTGCCCACACCGCGCTAGGCGCGTTCTTATGTCTATCAGTTTCTGCGCACCACAGAAAGACCGGGCATAACTGTACGCGCTTGTTAATATGACTGGGCGTTTGTCACTGGTTCAAACGTAATGTGAGTAGGTTGGTTGCGATTTATTTGTTTAATTGTGCTTTTGGCAGTCTTTTTTTTTCGAAAAGTCGATTGCACTGTTATAAACGGTAAGGATCATTTCGTATCTAGTTGTATTCCTTTTTAGAGTATAAAATACAGGAAAAAAATGCATTGTTAAGAAAATATGGTCATTATTTTTTCGATTTTTTTTCAGTGAACGCGCTAGGTGCGTTGATGGGCACCAAATACTGGTTTTATGCAAAATCGTTATTGGACCAACAGCCTGGTTGTTCAAAAGATGTTGGGCACTTACCCAAAAGACCTAGATGTGACCCTAAGGAAGGCCTCACTGATGATGTAAAATATATGAGTAATAAAAACATTTTTTTTAAAAACGCGTATGGCTCGTTTATGGGCACTGAGCGTGGTTTTTATGATACTCAGTGCCCACAACGCACCTAGCGCGTTTTTGTTTTTTTATAAAGAAAAAGTTGAAAATCCATATTTGAATTCATTTGTTACAAGTTTTAAGTATTTAATTTAAAAAATATTCGAAAAACTGTAGTGCCACTACGCCACTGACGCAATAGTCGTTTTTGGCGTGGGCAGTGAATGTGTTAAAACGAGTTAGATGGATATGACATACAAATGAAGAAGGCGCGTTTTAAAATGATTGGATATATGGCACAGGAGATTAATTAAACAAAGAACACGTTTCATCTCATAAACGTCAACAAAACTATTTTATACAAAGTTATAATGAATTGTAAGTAACATTTTCAAAAAAACATATTTTATACGTTTATGAATCATATCATCATATCCAACGTTGTTTCAACTGCCTGGAATACTACCACAAAAATGATGTGTGCCTAATAGAACTAATTGGGTGTCCATCATACGATTATTTAAAAAAAATATATTAGGAAACAAACTAAACTAGCAATGGTTTCTAATCTAAACAAAATTGAGGTACTTCGAGAACCAGACTTGCTTTGCCACCAACCAGGTGAAGGTGATTGTGCCCTAGAGAGCACAAACAATGATTTGAAAAATCCTTGTAAAAGCTTTTAGCTTTTACAAAGCTATGAGCCCTTATATTGTAATATTATTCTAACGTGACAAATTACCGACAGATCATTTAACATTAATAAAATTGATATAGATTGATTTAAAAATATAAATAATAAGCAAAACATTGAAAATAGTAAAAAAGGTATGCAAAGAATATATAAATATTAAAAGATGCTTTAAATCAGATTAAACATAACAAAATTATACAAATGAAAAATAGAATGAAATTCTCTAGTAAAAAGTAAAAGATTGTAATGGTCCAGAATTGTTACCTTCTTGAACACTGGTTAAGGGTAAATTTCTATTTTTATTTCTTAATTTACTATTTTATTATCAAAATTTGCACTCACCTTTACCTGTCTCAGCTTAGGGTATCGATCTATACAACACATCAAATTTTTATTAAATTCCACTAACGGCCAATTTGTTAACATCCTGTGCGGAGTCCTTTCAACTGACGTTAGCAGAGTATACTGCAGCTCAGTTATACATCCCCTAGGCTTTTAGGCAAACAAACAACTTAAGATAAGAAAAGGTGAACAAGTTAATATTTCATATTTCAGCCTCCAATAAATTTACAATAAATTTATTTATATGCAAGATTAAATTTAATGTAGCCTTAAGCAGTATTCTGAGCAAACTTAAAGCTGCTTTCATAAAAGCTTTATGCATTTTGAATATGCAGCGGATTTGACATAAGTCTGACTCGAGGCCAAATTTATATAAATATACCCACGTAAAATCATATTCTTATCAATGCGTGAAAGGTCATTGAAATGAGTTATATAGTGGCGCAAGTCGATGGCTGTGATTAATCGTTTACAAGAATTTGGGGTTCGCTATGAGTGCTATCCAAATTTATCTCTGGTCGTAAATATATCAATTCAATCGTGATATATCTTAAAATTCGTCGATATTTTCGGTACCATAAGTTATTAGCTCTAAATCATCTAACAAAGCTATTTATTAGAAAAGTCTATATGACGAATTTTTTACTAACTAAACTAGTCCATCTAATATTTTTAATTTTTGTAGGACTCTAAATTTTAACTAAAATTTTGCAATATATTTGGAAAATTACGTAATAATCAGTTGATTTTATAAGCCAAATAAAAGCAGGCGAATCCCTTTGGAAAATATTCTCTTCCGTTAGGGTCTTCACAAAATTAAAAAAATATATTTCCTATACCCAAATTTACACTAATAGTATTATTATTATTATTATTTTTATTATTATTATTATTATTATTTTCTTTGTTTAGTCTCACATTTACATATGGGGTAAAAGGTAGTGAGGGCTTTCGCAAAACTTGTTGACTTATTTTAGGATTTTCCTGACTATCCGACATGTTTCTAGGATCACTGATTTTTGCATGTCTGTTATTAGTTGATGTGGAAGATTATGTTTCGTGAATCCTGCGGGTATCTCCGGTGGTATGAGGCCTGTGACTGAGATGACTACGGGGAGGATGAGGACTTCTTCCATTTTCCACATTGATTTTATTTCCTCAGCTAGGTCCGTGTATTTTCGTATTTTCTCTGTTATTGTCTTCTGTATGTTGTGGTCCAGGGGGTGTGCAATATCTATTAACATTGTGATTTTGCTAATTTTGTCTATTACTGTTATATCTGGTCTATTGTTTATAATTGTTTTATCAGTTATAATTCCTCGGTCCCAGTATATTTTGTAATTCTGGTTCTCGTTGACTTGGTCTGGTGTGTATTTGTAGTACGGCTCTTCTATTGTTTTAATGTTATGTTTGTGGAGTAAGTATTTGTGGAGGATTTTGGCTGTCAGATTGTGCCTGTTTAGGTATTCTGTTTGTGCTAGGATAGAGCATCCTGATGTTATGTGTTGTATAGTTTCGGGCATGGATTTACACACTCTACAGTTATCGTTTTCTATGTTAGTTTTTGTTATGTACTTTTGGTAATTTTTTGTCGGCACAACTTGGTCCTGTATGGAGAACATGAATCCTTCTGTTTCACTGTACAGGTGTCCGAGTTCGATCCACTTGGTTGACAGCTGATGTTGTTTATCTAGATCGTTCTTGAATTTGCCATGTAGTTTTTTGCTGTTCCATGTCTGTGTGATGTTTGTGAGGAATGTTTGCTTGTGTATTTGTTGCATTTGTGTGTGTGTGCTGAGTGGTGTGTATTTTTTGTCTGCTTGTTTGATAGACGCGTGTACTGGTGACTGTGTTGCCTTCATGTTGAAGTATCTTTGTAAGCTATGTATTTGAATGTTATGTGTTAGTTCGATGTTGATTAGGCCTCGTCCTCCTTGTTTCCTAGGTAGATACAATCTTTCAACAGCAGAGTTAGGATGTAGGGCTCTATTATCCGTTAAGATTTTTCTTGTTAGTCTGTCTAGTGCTTGTACGTCCGTTAAGGTCCATTGTATGACTCCGAATGAGTAGGTTAGTATGGGTATTGCCCATGTATTTATAGCCTTAATTTTATTTTTTGCGTTGAGTTGGGTGTGCATGATTCTTCTTAGCCTGTTCTTGTATTTGTTTTCTATGTTTTGTTTCATTTCTTTCGTTTTATGTGTAAGTGTTTCGTTTACTCCTAAGTATTTGTATGTTTCGTTGCTAGGTAGTGTAGGGAATGTTATGTTATTTATTAAAAGCTCTATGTTGTTAGTTTCCGTTGTTTTACCTTTATTTGCTATAAGTGATGTGCATTTATCTAGTCCGAAGTTCATTCGTATGTCCTTAGAGAACTTAGTAGTGGCTTCCAATAGCGAGGATAGTTGATTTTGATCGGGAGCATATAACTTTAGATCGTCCACGTAGAACAGGTGTGATATTTTGTAATCTTTTATTGGGCTGTATTTAATATTTATCGACTTTAAAAGGCTGCTTAGTGGGATGAGAGCTAGGATAAACCATTTTGGGCTCCATGTGTCTCCCTGGAAGATTCCTCTTCTTATTTTTATGTTATTAGATTCTAGATCTGTGTGGGGTAGGGTGAGTATTAATTTTATTTCCCAATTTTTCATTGTTTGTTTAAGGAAGCGTATGATGTTCTGATCGATTTTATAGATTTCTAAAATGTGGAGCAACCATGTATGAGGACCGGAATCATAAGCTTTTTGGTAATCTATCCAGGCAACAGCTATGTTTCTGCCTTTTGCTTCTTCTTGTCTCGTTATCACCCTGTCTATTATGAGCTGCTCTTTCCAGCCTTTCGCACCTTTTGTACACCCTTTCTGTTCTTCGTGTTCGATTTTGTGCTCTGTGATATGTTTTGTTACCTTTTCTGCTATTGTTTTTGTGATAATTTTGTATATAGTGTTAAGGCATGTGATGGGTCTGCAGTTTTTAGGATCGTGTGTATTTTGGTTCTTAGGTTTGAGATATGTTATGCCATATGTTATTATTATTATTATTATTATTGTTATTATTATTATTATTACTATTATTATTATTATTATTATTATTATTATTATTATTATTATTATAAGAGAGTTTTGAAGTTATAAATAATTCGAAATAAGTCTACGGGATTAGAAACATATTTAAAGTTCTCTGATAGACAACTTGTATAAGGTAGGGCTACATATCTTTTTTGATCATGTTTTTTTTATCATTTAATACAGTATTTGATTGAAATATTTATGTTCTTTTTTATCAATTTGATTTATGCCCATTAATTGGAAATTCTTTATGTGTAGGACTTCTCTGACCTTCCTTAAAGCTTCAGGCCTATATTCAGGGGAGGTTAATGATATTACTCGGTCTGTTAGACATATTATTACACCTAGTTTTTGGCTTTTGGAGTGATTGGAATTATAATTTTGGTATCTGCGAAACCATGTTGGTTTGGTATACCATTTAAGGGACATAAATCATATTGAAAAAAATATTGCTATAAAAAACTGTATTAAAAAAAACCTAGCATACGCGAAACATGGTTGCACAAAACAATTTTTAATTTAAAAATTTGCGGTACAGATGGTAGATAAAGTAAGCTTTTGTATTTTGTTCGATGTAAACAAGCTTAAAGATATGTCAAATACTGAAAAAAAACGACGATAATTCCTAAATATTCAGTCACAGATCTATAATAATTACATATCGAACTCGTTTTTAAAGGCAATATATAAATCTGTAATAATAACTAGGGTGTACCATTTAAAATAAGAAAATTGTTGTCAACCGACAATACAATGAAGACCAAGTACATATGAAAATAGAATCAAACTAAACATTTAAATTAACCCAAAAAGTTCTTCTTTCAAAAACTTTAATGAAGAAAATAGGACGTAATAAAGATCCCACCATTTAGAGAACCCCTTTTATAAAGCCATACTACAGAAAATTAAGGATATCTCATTATTTAAATTGAACAGGTGCGATGAATACTAAAAATATTTCAGCTAATCTGCAACTCCACAAAATGAGGGAATCTGATTAATATTCTTGTTAAACCGAAAACGATCGAGGCAATTTTTGGACGAAAATAAATAAAGGGCAATTTATATTATAAAAGTGAAGTTCCAAGTTGGGTAAAAAGTTGTCGACATAAGGAAAACAGCAAAAAAACTAATCCGCTTAAAAGGATTGATATTAATATACCAAGTTCGCATAAATACGTAGATTCGCACCATCCTAAAAAGTTTCTTATGATTCCAAAACAGGCGGATTCTTGTTAAACCTCCATTTTATACTTATCGGCTGAATTCACTTTGACACTCGCGAAAAGTGTATTAATTTATTCTTTTCAAATAAAAACTTTAAGCTTAATAATTCTAACACATTGGCAAATCCCGAATTATTGTAATCTTATCGAAGATATGACAACATTTAAATGCAAGTACATTTAGTTCATCTATTATTCCATCCTTTATAGGAGTTTTAAAAATAATGGTTCATAAAGTTAAAATGTCAGCTAACTGGCAAGCAAATTTTTTTTACAATGATCTTTAAGAGGTATTGCACCTGCTATGATGACGTATTAAGATCTTTCTTTTGAGTTTTCACCGGAAGGTGTTCGCACGATTTGGCACTTATGACTCCACTCAGAGTTGTGCCAAACAGAAACACCCGTCAGGCACAAGCTGCTCATACGATTCAGTTACGAACACCTAGGACGTCGTTGTTACGGAACTTTTTCCGGAGAACTGCCTCTTTCTGGAATGGACTTCCGACTAGCGTCATTCCCGAAAAGTACAACCTACCGCGCGTCAAGTCCAACGTCGACCATCTTCTCCGCAGACGCGAAGTGGTATAAAATGTTCCTTTTGTGTGTGTGCCGAACAAAAATACTGGAATAAACCTTCATCCAAAAGTGACAAAGAGTGTGGCTATAACCCCGATGGTCCTCTCTGACAGTTTAATGAGAGCACCGAATATTTTCACCTTGCCAGAATTTGATACGGTGTGCGCTCAGCCAAGTTTCATTCAAATAATAATAAATAATTACCCCAAATATTTTAGTCTCCAGCAAGTAATGTCTGGCGGAGGCTGTCGACGTCGGACACTCAGCGTATCGATCGTCGCAATCGTGCCAACAATAACGATTAATTTCCTTCTTGTCATGTTCAGGGTATAGTTTTTTTTGCTGAGCATATAAATTTGTTTGCTTCTCAATGTTTTCCAAAACCTCTTCATCGAAAAAAAAAATGGAAGAATTTTAGTGGTGTCTTTTTTCCATTGACTATTCTGGAGGGTTCTTACCACTTCATGCTTGGTGAATATCAAAAGGCAACTCTTGATTAGTGTATTATTTTTGTTTAGTGGTGATGGTTTATTGAAATTTGCTCGCAAGTTGTAGGCTGCATTGGAAAATAGTTGTGCAAGTGGTATATCATCATCCATGTCTTCATCTATATGAGTCGTGCTAGGATTTACAGGTACATCAATAGCATGTATAATCAACGTTCTAAATGAAATATCATAATCTAAGGCATTCATATTAGCATGCGCCGTGGCCATAGGAAAAAAATCGCACTCTGCTCGCAACATAGCACAGCCCAAGTGAGAAATGTTATATTCATGATCATCATCAGACAGGTCACTCTTCACATCCGTATCAGCTCCAACTATAGGTGGAATAATATAGGCATTGCCGCTTTGAGCATCGCCTTTTTCCAAGCAGTCAATAAGCTCAGAGAGTATCAACTTATAAAAAGATAATATTCAAGCAATGTGTACTGGCCGCAGAAGGTTCGGTTAAACGAACACAACCAAAATATTGAGGTTTCTGATATAAATTAGAACATACACGTATAATACATAATACATATGCAACCTGATGTCTTAGATATCTGTAGTCTAAATATTGTTGATCTGTAGCAAAGTTTATGAAAATAAATTAGTGTAAACTCACCCGACGTGACGATTGTTGTAGAGAGTCGAGACCATAACTCTTTAAAACACCAAACAAATCAATACAAATCAATTCAGCACAAGACTAAACCTATCAGCACGTTTGTTTATCAAAAATGAGGATTCTAGATCAAAACGAATTGGCGTATTGTACACAGATCTTCTTTATCGGCCGAAATAACCGCGTTCAATAAAACGAACATTATGCACTGATGAGTTAATGCGTTAATGGCAATAACTAAGAATAATAGAATATAACAATTTGGCATGTTATGCTAGGTTGTTAACATGATGTCTGTTAAATTGTAATAAAACATGAGAAAGGAAAGTATTGCGTTATGAAAAATGATTCATCATATAAATTTATATCTTAGGTTAAATCTAGATATAACATGTACGTCGGGCTCACCGAAGTAACGTGGTTTGTGCCATGGCGTATGATCTAACAAGTGGTACGCATCTAACATGCTACATCGAATTGGACAAATGTAAACAAATAAACAAAAACCCACCGATGTGGCAAGGCAAGTAACGTGCATGTAGTAACTCGTAGCACGTCATGCCACTGCACTAAAAATAGAACGCGTTCTATTTCCTGGCACGCCAGAAGGCCGCAAAGATGCTTTTGGTGTGTGTACTGAAAAATGAAAGTCCGGAATTTAATGTTCTATTTCTTTCAATTGGTGAGAGGTATCCTCTTATCTACTATTACAATTCTAACACAATTGCAAGAGAAAGCATGGGAAAAAATCAGTAAAGAAGTAAACGAATCTGGTAAGTAAAATTATATTATATAACTTGCAACAAATTTTTTTCTATTTGCCAAAGCAGTGCCCCATACAGGCTCAAGAAAAAATCGTAAAGTCGTTTTCACAATTCAAGGGCTGTATTTGTAGGCCTCTGGTGTCGTCCTTGAGGTGCAGTTCCAATAGTCACAGGGTTCTTAGTTTAAAGATACAATGAGAGGTTCATGAAAACTCCATCAGAAATGCGTATAAAATTGTGTAGTACACAGGCACCTTGAATTATATTAGCAATTTTATCAACATTCCCGCCAATGTGCGTTTCAAGTAGTCAAAATTTAGAGCTCAATATTCTAAAGGAGCATTCAACAGACGTTCGACTTCTAGACAGTCTATAATTAAATATTTGTTTTTCGTTGGTCAATTGTTTTCGAGGATATGGTTTCATTATATGATTTGTGAGAGGGAAAGCTTCATTTGCCGCAAAGTAGTACGGAAAATTTATATTTTCATAATTTTCTGGAAATGCAGAAGGCTCTGGAAGATTAAACTTATTTTTTGCTTGTTCTTTTCCGAATGCACTGTTTCGCCCATATTCACCAATATCGACTGAAAGGAACAGTCCGTCAGCATCTGCAACTGCTAGTAACACGATTGAAAAATAACCTTTGCAATTAAAATATGCTGATCTCACTTTGCCGGTTATTTAATTCTGATATGCTTTCCATCGACACTACCTACGCAGTTAGGTAAATTCCACAATTCTTAGTAACGTTTGGCAGTTTATAACCATAGTTCTCCTGACGGGGCTGGCATGTATTTTGGTTGCAATATTTTCCAAACGGCTTTGCAAGTTTTGATAACGATACGGCGAATTGTAGTGTGTCTTCTTAGAAAATAATATGGGAGACTTTGAAAGAACAGCCAGTCACCCAGTATATGAAAAAAAAAAAGAATTATAACTTTAATTCGTAGTTTTCGTTTTATTGTTAAATTCTGAAGAGCTAAATATTTTTTCTTTTGTTTTAGTTCACGATTGTAAGGAACGCTGGAAGAACGTGAGGGGTTCTAATACTCAGCATCTTAAGCATACAAATGCAGCTTCAGGTTCTGCCGTAAAAAAGTAAAAGCCGTACTATCTTGTAGAACATATGACTCACTGCGATTTACCAAATTCGAGCAATGAAAAATAATATAGTTACTCCATCACCGTAGACACAGATAGTTCTGACAGTGAACTCGACAATAATGATGCAATTTCAAATACTCAGAACGAAGAAGAGCTAACTACTTTTTCTATTTACCATTATTTTTCATTAAAAACAGATATCACCGAAAGAAAATAATTTAGTTTGATTAAGTCCTTACTGGAAACACGCGAATTATAATTTACCAATAACACCAATCCAAAAGCTATTTGTACAACCGCATTTATATTCAAAATAAGGTTCAATTAACGCAACTAGATCATTCGGAGGTCTAAAAGGATATACAAATGTGAAAATTATGTTAGAACCTTCTATTTAAAATATTGTAGCATTTTCACATTCCGGCATTAACAAGTGCTACAGCTTTGCATAGTTTTTATTTATTTTTCTTCTTCTTCAAGTGCCTATTCGTTTCGTGCGACCATCCTGGCTATGATGACCTTGTTGACTGCTGCTTTAAACAGTTCTGTGGTTGTTTTTGTATACCATGTCCTTAGGTTCTAGAGCCATGATATCCTTCTTCTTCCGGGCCCTCTTCTTCCAAACACTTTTCCTTGGAAGATGGATTTTAAGAGTTTATATTTGGAGTCATTTCTCATTATATGTCCGAGATATTTCAGTTTCCCTCTCTTAATCGAATTCATCACATCTTTCTCCTTCCTCATTCTTTCCAGTACTGTTTCGTTGGTCACTCTTTCTACCCATGATATTCTAAGGATCCTTCTGTAGAGTCACATCTCAAAGGCCTCATTCATTTGTGTTGCTTCGGTCAATGCCCAGGATTCCATGCCATTGTATAATATGGAGAACACATAGCAGCGCAGGATTTTTACTTTGATATCTAATTTGAGGTTGTGGCTTTTGAACAGCTTAAACATTTTGATGAAGGCATCTCTTGCTTTTTCTATTTTACATCTGATTTCTTGTGAGTGGTCCCTCTGTTCGTTTACTATGGTTTCCAGGTAGACAAATTTTGATACCCGGTCTACTGGTATATTTTTAATAAATAGTTGGCAGTTTTCTTTCTGCACGTTACTTATGACCATAAATTTTGTTTTGTTGATGTTCATTTTTAGCCCATATCGTTGACTTACTGCATTCACTTTGTTCATTAGCTGCAAATATGACGGTATCATCTGCATAGCGGATATTATTTAGTGGTTCACCATTTACAAGAATTCCATTCTCATTGTTTTCCAGAGCTTCTCTAAATATCTCAAAGGGGAGATGATACACCCTCGCTCCGCAGAATGTTAACTGCCTCTGTTGTTTGTCAAACGTCTTTTGGTAGCCTACAAAGCAGGTATAAGTGTCGCATTTCATGTCCCTACACCGTTGGAATAATACTTGTATACTGACCAGTGCTTCTCTTGTTCCCACTCCTTTCATGAAGCCAAATTGTGTGTCTGCTACTCTCTATTGGCATATCTTGTATATTCTGCGATGGATAACCTTAAGGAAAAGCTTGAGTAAATGGCTCATTAAGCTTATGGTTCTATATTCTCCGCATTTCTTTGTCCCTTGTTTTTTGGGCAGCAATATAAATTCAGAAATGAGCCATTCTTTCGGGATATTCCCGGTGTCATAGATATTGTTAAATATTTTGCAGATCATTTTTATTGATTCTTCATCCAAAAGTTTAGGAACTCTGTCTGGATCCCGTCCGGTCCTGGAGCTTTGCCTTCTTTCAACGATTTTATGGCTGCTTCTATCTCACTTGTTAGTATTGGTGGTCCAGTTTCTGTTGATAAGGAAGGGGTATCTCCTCTATCATCGAAGAGCAAATTCTCTATGTATGTTTTCCAAGTGTCTTTAATACTTCCTTGGTCCATAATAAGTTCTCCGTTGTCATTGACAAGTTTTCCTACTGTTCTCTTTTTGTATTTGCCAGTTATTTCTCTCACTCTTTTAAGTACATTGAAGTTATCAAATCTCTGTTGCAGTGTTTCTATTTCATGGCATTTTTCTTTCATTTCTTTCGGCTTGGCTTCTCTGATCTTTCTTTGTATTTCACGGTGTATCTCCCTGTATGCGGTTATGTTATTCCGGTGTTTTCTCCTCTCTTCCATCATCTGTAGTATTTCCTCTGTTATACACGTCTTGTTTTGTCTTCCTTCATTCTTCAGAACTTCGTCTTTGATCTCCTCTACCACTTTATTAAGTGAATGTATTTTCTCTTCTGTGTTTCCGGCTTTTTCCTCGATTTCTCTACAGTTTTTCAGGGCTTTTCCTATTTTGTCCTTCAGTATTCTGTCTTTCAATTTTCTGATATCCTGCTCCTTAGTAATTTTTCGATGTATTTTCTTATAACTGGTTTTGTATTCTCCCACTAGAGGGATGTGATCGGACTGAATGTCAGCGCCTGAATAGGTTTTTACACTTGTGAAGCTGTTTCTATATCTTGCATTGACTAGGATATAATCTATTTGATTCCTTATGATGACGTCTTCACCATTATCTCTAGGCGACTTCCACGTATACAGGCGTCTAGGTGGGAGTTTGAAGAAGGTGTTCAGAACAACCAAATTGTCTTCCGTCGCAAACATACTCAGAGTTTCTCCTCTGTCGTTTCTCTCTCCGAGCCCGTGTGGTCCAGTTTTATTTACAACCCTAATTTAGATTGGATGGTACACTATATATACATAAAATACATTACCTTGATTTAGCTTGGAAGTTATTGTTATTCTATATTTATATAGATTTATACTATGTACTAGCTACTTATGATATCATAATAACATCAGGTCGGATGTTTGTGTTTTTCTGAGTAGTAGGTGTTCAACTAGGTTACGGTAGCATCTTTCAAAGGCTCTGGTTCTTCAGTTTAATTTGCTAGCTGTTATGTTCGTAGATTTTAATGTTTGAACTCTCTTTTAATCACTGTAGAAAATAATGCTCACTAGCTTTTCCTCGATCTAAAAGTTAATAAAAACTTAACATTTTGTTCGACACCATTGTAACATTGAGTTTTTAAGCCAATTCTTTGCAATACCTACCTCAAACAATTTAGAGATCATAAGAGTAATCTAACGTATGTTATAATTCATTTGTCTAATGGTGTTTTGGTATATTATTTCTTTTTGCTTTCTTCTCCTTTCGAGGAGATTTTGTGATTTCGTTGTTTGTCGAGTGTGAGGCACATATGATTTTGACAGTTAGACAGGTTCAATTGAATTGACGTTCCCAGGTAACGCTTCCCTTAAGATTCTAAAGGCATATTTACTTATTGATTGACAAATAGGGTCTACAGCAGAAAGTTCGATGATCCGAGCTATGGTGTCAAATGGTTGCCCTTGGACTCGCTATTCCACATAAATTAACTTGGCGGCAACACTGTCTCGGAAGTCAAGGTGCTGGAATTCGGGAACGATCCGGTCTTTTCTTCTCCTTTTACGCCGTAGACTTAGTGGCGACGAGTCGAGAGGTTTGTCTATTGTAAAGTCTTTTCAAAGTACTTCATGGACTGGTTGAAATGATTAGGGTCATTATTTTATGGTATCTCTGCTACGTTAATTTGTTGCGGCCCTTACCAGTGCCAAAGTCATGAAGGCTACCTATAAAGGTTTTGTTAAGTTATGAGAATCCTAACTCGACGTAGTAAGTCATAAAATTTACATGCTGTCTCCAATGGAATTAATTGTATTTTCCAATCTTTATAGATGAATTTATGTCGCTGTTGCTCGCATATGGCCGATGCTTGGAATTGACTGTTATGGGTTTTGAGGAAATCTCTCTATATATAATATATACCATTTGTTTTGTTCCACTGACTAATACCCGAAGAAACGGGACGATAGAGTCCTATAAATAGATATATAAGTAAGTTAGTAAGATGACTAGCTAGTTAAGCTATGAGAAATCTTTTCAATGATAGATATTAATTTTTTGTCAAATGTAGGGTCCTCTCCGCGAGTACCGCTTTAGCACACATCATATCGCCTTTTCGTAATTGCGATTTCTATTTTGGGCTTTTATCATCAATGATCAGGATCATTGACTACTGCGCAGATTTTTTGCGTGTCTTCGGCTGGATGGTGTGTACCAATGTTTGGTAAGATCAAGTCATGATTTTAAGTGCATTGGAGATGTATTGACTTTATATGTAATACTAGTATTGAACTCATAAGTTGTAAGTAAAGACTGTCTGGGCAATGTTTAGATTTTCTACAAATTAAGTGACTAAGTTCACATGTCTTATTTTATATACATGCGACAGAATAAAATTTATGAATTTTAAGCTCTGTGCGCAATATACCAATTCATCATTTTAGTAAGCTATTTATTCGTACGATAGTATATTTGCCCAACAGTTGAGATGTAACACAACTGTCAATATTAGTCAATATTATGTTTTTTTGTATTACTTTATTGTTTATATATGTAGTGTAAATTGTATTGTATACCTAAGTGTTATGGATTTTAAATATCAAGCGATTCCATCCATAGCAGGAAAAGAATAAACTATTTATTTTAGGGAAATATGTCTTATTGAAAAGCTCCTCCAAAACTGCTTTTTGGGATTTAAGAACATTGTGAATTTTTCCTAGTTGAGTGTCAGTTAACTAGGTGGCGCCTAATAACTAATCCATGAACCTAGCTCTCCACTGCATTACTGGTTGCAGAAATGTTAGGTTTTTAAATTGGTTTAAAAAACATTGCCATAATATACATATTTCATTTCATTTGATTCAATTATAGGCTTCCACCTACAATTTTGACGGAAGATGTGTGTATATATATGCATTATTCGAAATTGACTTTCTTTTTCAACGTGATCGTCCTTATTCTTATTTGAGAGCTTATGACACTTTTAGATTGATGTTGTTTCTGTATGTGCTTAAAAACTCTTCGGATCTCATCTTTTATATGCCCTTATTTGAAGGAATATAAAAATATTATAATACGTCAAGTCATTTGAGAGCTTTTGTTTTTAAGATAAATAAATTGATCGCATTATAAAAGCACGTCCGAAGGCCGAATATGTTCGAACTTTCTTGTGAAATTAGCAAGATCAGTTAATTAGTTCACAGGCATTTGGCATGCGGGATAAAAATTCGAAACTTATATCAGTCAGTTTTCCTACTAGAAATAATCGGCAAATATGCTAAATTCAATATACAGTATATCCAAATCAGTTTTTATAAAAACTTAATACATTTTGAACATATTATATCTGATTCACCATAAATCTAACTTGAGAACAAATTTATATAAATGTACCTACATAAAATGATACTCTTATCAATGCGTGGATGGTCATTGCAATGAGTTATATCGTGGCGCAAGTCCATGACTATGATTAATCGATCGCTAGTATTTGGAGACCGCTATGAGTGCCCTGCAAATTTATCTGTGGCCATAAATATATCAACTCATTCGTGATATATCTTAAAATCCGTAGGGATTTTCGGGGCCGCTTTAAATCGTCTAACAAATCTGTTTATTAAAAACCCCATAAGATGAATTCTCTACAAGGCGTTAAATTAGACTTGAGGTTACTAATATAGCACCACAAATACTCTAGGAACCAGAAATTCTTTAAAAAAATAGATGTGTACTTACTTAGAAGATGTGATTAAATACTTCAAAAGGCGGGATTTTACTTCAAATTATTGGGTTTTTCTATAATAAAATAAAATATTATGACGTGACGTGCCAAAACTCAAAATTAGAAAAAGTTTCAATTCAACTAATTCACTCTGTATAACACGAATTTTTAACTTTCATTTTTTTGACCTACAAATCGATGTTTTTACACTTTCCCTCTAAAGTCCATTTTCGCGGCATTTTCGAAACAGAGAGACATTTAGCACCGTCAAATTATGTACGCAAGGACCCACCGGGAAAAATATGTATAGGGGCCCCAAAGCTGTGAAAAGTATTAGCATGTACCCTCTGTGCCGGACGGCGCAGATGAAATTTCATAAATTTGGTATTAAATAATATTATTTGTAAAAAAATTAGGACATTGGTAACCCAAAAAAAAAATTTGGGATCTTACAAATAAAATAAAACTAACCCAAATTACTAGGCGCACGACAATTAACATAAAAACTCTGCTACAAAATTCATATCACTCATGTGTTACAAATAATAACATTAACAAACTTACTAAACAAAAAAACTTTAACATTTGAAAAGTTTAAATTAAAACTTATGCAGAAAGTTCTTAGCCAAAGTATAGATTATAAAATCCAAACTAAATTTTCCAATAAGTGCCATTCAACGCTCATAACGCGATATGATTCCAGCCTCTCCTGCCCTAATAACTGTCTTAATCTATTTAATGTTATTTTGAACTTACTAAAAACCCTTTTGCATCACACTTGAGTACAAGAGACAGTGAATAGATTTTTATAAGCGACAGACAAATTGAGTACGCCGCAGAGTGAAGATTATATTTTTCCATAATTTTTAAATTGAAAACAAAACAGCCCTAACAAGAATCATTTAAATGGAAATGTTTTTAAGTCAACTTTCATCATTCCTATAAGAGTTTTTGCTATCTTGCTTTTGTTTTTCATTTAATGATGACCGATCGTCTGAAAATTTTAAATTTTAAAATTTTGCGCAAAGCTAAAAGCTCATCCTTGATTAAAGATTCTCATTGAAGTTGTGCTGGTGAAGTTTGAATTTCTTTAAAGTTCCGTGGGTCGAAATAGTAAAACTGTTTTTTATGGTTTACAAATCTGTTTTTAAACACTTACTTCTATCAATCTAAATATTTCAATCTCAATTTTTTGGCTGTAGACCGAGAGTTAGTATCATTGCTATCATCACACTGCTCACCAGGAGTTTTTTGGTTTTTCGATTGAGAATAGGAGGAAATTGTGTTTCTATGTAAAAAATAACTTTTAATAAGCTTAAGATGAAAATAAAGTTACTGGCAAAAAAACAATTTTGATACAAACGTGGGATGCTTGTTATTAATTGTTCTGAATCTTGTATCCATAGCTATTTGTAAATATCAAGTTATAATAAAAATGTAGAAAGCACCCCACGCTTTTGTTGTACTTGTACAAGTGCAATGTTTTTAAAAAGATTAAAAAAACACGATTACTTACCTTAAAACTTGAAAGTTCTTCTACTTCTTCTTAATAGGTAAAGTTAATTGTTAAACCCAAGTTTTCACAAATATAAGAATATCTAATTTCTTAAATGTACCATTAACCATAAATTACAAAAAAAGTTAAAAACATTTCATCGATCCGAAAGTTATTACATTTTTACTTAACATTTAGCATTCTAATGTTTTTCTTTGTCGTTTTGGCTTGGTTAAAATCAAATAATGCATTTACTTAATGTAATATAATACTGTGACTTCTGGGCTGGAATTTCGGATTCAAGATTAGTTTTCGGTCACCAGATATTTTAACTGTTTTATCTTAATATTAATGGTTTGCTTAGCTAAAATGAAGGAGAGTCTGGCGGGCGACAAGAATTTGATGACAAATACGTTTCTACGGGTCTCCTTAGTAGGTTTTAAATGGGAAAAGCAGGAAGAGAGACCCAAATTAAAAATAACCACCGACAAAATATTTTCTGCTTGTTGTTAACAACGTCTATACAGAAGCCTCCGGAGCAGTGGCTCCAAAACCGGCTAAGTCGAGGGCCCACTGGGAAATTTCCCAGTGTCCCGATGGTACATGCAATCCGACGCTGTCATTTATAGAGATATTTTCTTCTCCAAGTTCCCTATCGAACTGCAGCTCAGTTTTTTTTATCCTCGCAACTTTTTCAGCACCAGAGCGATCGAAGTGACGCCTTTGTAAAAAATATATACGCCTAAAAAAATACTCCTCAGGTTCAGATTCCCTCCAATTTTAATAAGGTTCAGAAGACTATCAAAAGGAACGTGTCCAGAAAAGGCCATTAAAATTAATTAAATATTTCATGTATCAAAATAAAGATTTAAAAATCGCACATATGACGTAATAACTCGGAAACAGAAAATCGAATCAACAAAAAGAATGAGCGTCGACTGCCTGGAGGCAGCCGACGGTGTTGCCTACATACGTCCCAAGTGTCTAATTTTCACTCGCAGGCGTTCTCGAGAAGGAAATGATTAACGTAAACATATCCGAATTAGTGTTACATAGAAAAGCCCGATACGTTACTTGACGACTCAGTTTCACTCATTATCCAGGAAAAATGTGCTGATCGCGGCTGACTTTTTTTCTCTCGCTTACCGACTTTACATGAATGAGCTTTACATAGCCGAACCTGAAGCATTACATGACGGCTCAGCTTCATTCACTACTCGGGAAGAAAGTCTGCTGAACGCTTCCAATGAAAGCATAACAATCAATTGATTTTATATGCAAAATGAAAGCTGATAAACATCTTTGGAAACAAAAAGTTTCATAATAATTATTATGCCTCTATCCACGATCGCCATTTGCATTTAAATATTTATTTTAAGTTACAATATTAGTTACAATCTCTCAAAATTATCTTTTGATAATTTTGTAAATACTTTTTGGTCTTTGTAGGAACTTAGTTTATTAAATTTAATAAGTTTAGAGCAAATTCTCTTCCGTTAAGGTCTTCATAAAATTGAGGAAATTAATTTTCGATACTGAAACTTACACTGATAGCACACCTTTATAAGGTTTGATATAATTAAATTGAGTTATAATCAGCAACTGTTGATTTACCATTTTTAAAAGTCTCAAACAGGGCAAAAATGCTCTTGTGATACGCAGTTTTAAAAAAATATAGCGTAGAGGATGCACTTTTCACCATTGTCTGTAATAATGATTTCTGCGTGATAAAAGCAACATCATTCAAAAAGTTTAACAATTATTTACACCAAGTATGTAGTGATATCATATAAGGGTATACCCAATGAATTATGTAATATAGTTAAATTAATACCCTCAAATTTTATCAGAATGTTCCCAAAATTGTCTAAAACTAAAACATTTAAATATGATTAGCGATTAGCTTATTTCTGATACAAAGTTTTTGATGGTTAGTTTTAAGATAAATGCCCATAATATTATAGCAGATAAATTTAAAAACGAAATGCGACAAAGGTTAGAAAAGTTACTGAAGTTTTTAGTTCGCCTAACGGAACTTGAAAACGACCTTTTAAGATAAAAAAAGGGACAGCTTTATAAACCTTATATAAACGACGAACTAGACGGAGAACGTATTGCTTTAAAATAATTTCTAAATACAGTTAGAAACAAAATCAATGCTAGTCCAGCGCCTGATTTATTTAACAATATTAGGTCAATGGTCTAATAACAGCTTTTTCCAGTGCTTATGCCTTTCAAATATTTCCTACAATTCCTGTCAGTATCGCCTCAGGAGAAAGGTCAGTTTCCATTTCAGAATGAGACCAATATTTCAGTTATTGGCGCTATTATTAATGTTTTTAAACTGGAAAGAATGAAAATGATAAACATTGTAAACATTACCAGTTTTATCTTAGAAATATAATTTTATAGTCATTATAATTGTAGTTTTTATGTAGGTTTTATTTAGCTTTGTATCATTTAACAAGACATGCAATAGTTGTGTAAAATTGCCCCGCTCCTATATACCTCAGATTAGAAGAAACTGAGAGTAAATACAGTTATGTTAAGAAAATTTATAATTAAGGATATGTAGGCCGGAAGTAGCTGTCTTCCAAACGTACAAATTAGGCCCTAGCTAAATGCTGGAGAGTAGGGGGGAATGGTTGAATGTATTAAAAGGCGCCAACAACTTGTAGTCAGCGCAAGTCAGAAAATTTACATGATGTAATTTGGAACTCGTTTTGACTTAGACTTCACAACAAACAAAAAAATGGAAATAATAAAACCAGATGTAAAATCAATTTAAACCAAAAAAAAAATCAAAATCATATAATCATTCAGCCCAGTTAATTCAAATCAACTATACTTATTATACTTATTAATTACTTCCCTTTTGAAACACTTTTACTAAAAGAGAATACATGAAAGATAGATAAACAAAAATATCCATAAGATGGTTGGTTTGTTTTGTTACAGAATTCGACTTCAAGTCAATTTTTTTTTGTGTTCGGCACACACACAAAAAGAAAATCCTATATTACTCAACGAGCAGTGCATGTGCGGAGAACATGGTGGACGTTGGACTTGAAGCGCTATAGGTTGTAGTTTTTAGGAAAAGCGTTACTCGAAAGTCCATTCCAGAGCGAGGCAGTCCTCGAGATAAAGTAGTCCCGTAATAGCGACTTCCTAGGTGTTCGCAACTGAATCGTATGTTGATGAGCACCTTGTGTCTGACGGGCTTTTCTGTTTGGCACAAATCTGAGCGTAATCATAAGTACCAGCTCGTCGAACACCTTCCGTTGTAGTGTCAATAGAAAAAAGGCAGGTCCGCCACTTTTCTTGAAATGTTCAAGGTTATCATGGTCTTTAGGCCATAATACGGACTGCTCTCCTTTGTATGAAGTCCAATATCTTGTGCAAAGGTTTGGGTGCCGAGGTCCACACATGGAAATAGTATTATAGAGATGGTCTTATTTGGGTCTTATAGAGCAGTAAGAGCTGATGAGGTGTATACAACTTTTTTCTCTATATAGTGCTCCTAGCTTTTGTGCTGTCTTGGCAATTTTGGTGACGTGATTACGCCAAGACATGTTTTTTACGTTGATGCCCAGCAAGCTTATGGATGAGGCCAGAGTCAGTCATTGTTCTGCCTGCGTTAAACTGGACATTGTTTTCCTCACCCCATTTCATGACGGCATTCATATCCTCATTGATGGCAGCAATTTTACTTTCTCGCTCGCATTGGGAACGAGCAGCGGCTCGTGGAGACCGCGACATGAATGAGGATATAAGAGTGCATTGGAGGAACTCCAGCATTTTATATTCCTCTGAGAGATATCTACAGGTAAGTCACGTAAGTCAGTAGATCTCTCCTTGATATGTGCTTGCAGAAGCCATACTGGCGATCGCTTATGATGCTTGCCGATTAGAGATATTTTAAGAGCTCTTCGTTGATCAGTTTCTCCATGACTTTGGATATGCTGACAACTAAGACAAATGGATGGTAGCTATTTGGATTTGTTTTTTACCTTTCTCCGGAATTGGTTGCACCTTAGCGCATTTCCACCTAGAAGGAAAGCATACAGTTCTGTATGATAGGGAAAAAAGACTGCAAAGTGGAGCTGATATTTCAGCAGCACATTTCTCAGGCACTACTGCGGGAACGCCATCCAGTCCTGTGGTCTTGTTAGTGCCTAGGCTTTTGGGTATTCGTTTTACTTCGCGTTGGTGAAATACCAGACCTGGCATTGAGGAATTCACTCTGGGGATAGTTGAGAGAGGCATTCCCTGATGCGAATATTTCGGCAAGAATGTTCGCTTTTACTTTGGCCGTTTCTGCTATTGAGCCATCATCTTTGATCAGTGGTGGGATTGACTTCTTCGAGAAACCCTGATTGACAGCTTTGGCAACTAACCAAACGGGTCCGTTAGGACAGTTGAGAAGCTTGTTCTTGATCTGCACGTTATATTCCTCCTTGCTCCCGTCAATGGTCCGCTTAAACTGGTTTCTAGTCGTGATGAATATATTGTTTCGATTTTGGGCTGTCGGATCTTTTGCGGTACGCGGCATTTTTCGCATTGACCGCTCTTGAGAAGTTTTACCAAACGAAGGTTTACTGTTTGAGGGACGTTTCATAGAAGAGGGGATGAAAGCTTCCATACCAACTAGGATAGCTTGAGTTATTTCATCAACAGATTGAAATTTAAAAAATATATTGTACTCACGGTACTGCATTACTTCAAATTATGTCACTAAGCTTAACTGCAGCGACAATATTTAGAATAGAGATAGTAAACAATTAAATTACTGATTGAAAATACCTGAAATATTTTACTTTACTTGAAGTATTACCTGAGGTACAATAAGTAATGAAAATGAGTAAATTTAAATGAATAAGTCAGTCTATCACCGAGGTATAGCAAAACACTCGTTATTAAAAAGTAAAGTTAAAAAACCATCTACTCAATTAAAGTCACAAGAAATCCTCATCTGACTGATGTGCAAAACATAGTTTTTGTTGTGATAATTAACAGAGACTAAATTATAAAAACAGCTTTAACTAATTGCAGTACGCAAAATATGTTACCGACCATGTATTAGGTCATAGGCAACATATAGTAATATATCCGTGATAAAAGAACTAAAATAGACGACATCCAATTACTGATAATACCCTGCCATAAAACAAGTAAAATACACCTTAGATTCTCAGTTGCTGAGTTATCAAAACATGATCATGTTCCGTTTACATTTCCTAAGTCCACTAGAACGTAATATAGACTTGCAATATTGTGATTAAAACACGTTAAAACTACTCGTGAAATCTAAATTAGTATGGTCTAAAACGTTGTTCAAATAGGCAATTTTTATTTTAAAAAATATATATAGAACTTATTAATAGGAAACGACAAATAAAGACAAGCCTGAAACTCTGAAATGTATCTTACTTAGTGGAGAGCTCTATATGCAAAGAAAGGTTTAAAGGTTAATTTAATAATGGAATATCTTAACCAGCGATTAAAACATATATAACATTTGCATATGTGACACGATTCGGCCTGTTAAAGTGATCAAATGGAAATCACGGGTAACATTCAGATGGAAACGTATACCATCGGACACAATGAACTGTGACTAGAAGAAGGTATCTTTTATGCTCACTCGATGAACAAGCGCGAGGGAATTCTAATTCTTAGGCCAAAGAAGAAGTTTTTGCATACCAAAAAAAAAACAGTGAAAAATCAGTCTCCTACTTGTTATGGGTTTTTAAAATCTGCTAATGCTGAAATCAGCCAGGCTGCCTCAAGAGTGGATCTGATAGAACGAGAAAAATTTGCAAGCTTCCACGAGGAATCACAAAATGAAGGAAACAAAAAGGCTATTGCCCTGCGACATAGACAGAGAAACATCCCAGTGAGTTAAGGAACTAAGCAAATAATATACAAAAGGTAATTACTGCCTGAAACTCTAAAATGGGTCCAGTTAAATATCCTCACAACGGTATTTCAAGAAAAATAAATTTTACCGCGATATCACTCACTGCGAGTTGCAATGCCCGACTTTTTAAGAGTGCCACTTCTTTGATGTTTATAGATGTAAATTATAAAAAGAAGACTACGCGCAACATCCACCGGAAGTTTTTGTTGAAATTAGCCAATCCCCTACGAGCCACAAGCTACGTGCCACGCATAAACAAGGTTTTAACCTCTCATTTTCACTTTAAAATCTCCAAGGTTTTTTTCTAGAAAATTTAACAACTGAAAAGAACTAAAAGTTTTCAACCACGAAATCACTCCCAAAAGCTAATATAAACCGGATAAAGCAAGGACAAAGTACCTAAGAAATTAGTCAATATTTTCCACTTGCCCCAAAAAATAAATATAGAATTCATTAAAATTAGAATTCTGCGCAAACAAAATTGGATTTCGAGCTCCTAAAATCCACTTTATATTAAATATTTACTGTTAGTTGAGGCAAGCAACTACATGGGTGACCCTCTTCACCCTTTTCGAAGGACAGTAAAATAAAAGCATATCGTTGAAACAAGTGGAGAAATCACCACAAGAAAAAACGTGGATGCAAATTACGGCATTTTATTGTAATTATTTGCAGAAGTATAAAGTATATCATTTAGTGGAACCAGTACATGTTGATATCATTCATATGTGTGCCGCATTTTAAAATTTAGCGAATATTTAGGAATATCCCAATAATCTGCTTCACTCTTGACAGAAAGGTGGATGAAAAATAATTCAATAACAAAAATGGTAAATACTAATTTTAATAGCCAAATGGTAGATGAAATTTAATTTTAACTAGTAGTCCAATATGTTGTAGTTGTCTTAACGTTGCAAAATCTCTCATTAAAAATAAAACTACGTGCAACCTTAACCAGACGTTGTTTTGTTAAAATTTAAAGTTGCCAATCCCCTACGATCTACATGCTACATGCCATGCACAAACAAGCCTTTCTTGAAAATCACCTAAGATTTTGACATAACAAATCCTACGCAATTTAAATAAAAAATATTCTGGCTGCACAAAGAATAAGTACTTAATTAGCTTTTCTACTATTTGACTATAACAGGTGTGCTAATTAACGCCATTCACTGCCTAACTGCGTGCCCATGCTCCGCCAAATGAGGCAGGAACAGGTGACCTGGCTATCAATAAATCGTCTAACGGTCTCCCAACAACTTGTTCCCACGATAATTCGGCATTTTATGATGGTAGATGTCCGCAATTATCTTTCACTATAAAGCAGCAATTACAAGATAAGGAAAGGCTAATTGACTCAAAATGACATATTGTGGGTTTTTTTATCATTGTTTTTACTTCTCTCTTTTCATTTTAAAAACTCCAAGCAGCCCGGATTTCTAGGAAAGTTTAAAAACTGAAAATAAACTATAAGTATATTATAGGTTCTAAATGAACAGAGAAACCTCTCCCAAATTAGGTAATAATGTCCACTTGACCCAAAAAATTAATATAGAATTGATTTAAATTAGAATCCACTACACCCATTCAAGATATGTATTTTATAAAATTTAAAAAACTGCGAGAACTTTTAAGGGAAAATCTTAAGCCAATTTAAAATTGTTGACATACATGTTCTCAAAACAAATTAGAGTTCGAGCTCCTAAAACCCAATTTATATTAAATAGTTACTATTATTTGGGGTAGACACATGTGTGACCCCCTTCACCCTTTTCGGAGGACAGTGACATAAAAGTATATTGTCAAAACAGGTTGTCTAATCACGATAAAAAGCGTGGATGCAAATTGCGGAATTTTATCGTAATTATTTGCAGAAGTACATAATGATATAATTTTTATGTGTGCTTCATTTTAAAATTTAGTCAATATGGAGGCAAATATCAATAATATGCTTTATTGAGAGAATGATGGATGAAAAATAATTTAATAACAAAAATGTTAAATACAAATTTTAATAGCCGAATGGTATAAAATTTAAATTTCATTAGGAATATAGTATATTATAATTTCCTGAACGTTACAAAATCTGTCATATATCTTAGAATATATATTTTTTAAAATTGTACTTGGCCTGTCTGTTTTCTCTATTTTATATACCCTGACACTATTAATATGACTTTTGTGGACAGTCAGTGAGTATTTATTAATGTTAAAATAAATTACCTTGCGATATTAAAATCTGCTTTTTATTATAAAAAGTGATGCATGAGGCCCTCACCCAAATGCTCTAGGGCTCCTAGGTATCTAAATACGGCTCTGATCTAGAAATTGTAGACAATGCTTAAGAAGTCTAGAAAAATAGACAAAAAAATGTAAAGTTTTGGTAAATTAAGCTATCTGTCGTATATTCTGGAATTATGAAAAATAATACCGACACTATTTTTCTGCTTTATTACACTGCAGTGAAGTTGCTAAAATAAAATTTAAGGTATTTAAAGAACTGTAACCAAATATCGTTGGCTTACTATATTCAAAACTCTCTTTGTAATGTTCATGCGAAGCGAAAATAATGTCCTCTCATTGTTTAAATTGAACAGGTCCGATGAATCCTAAAAATATTTCAGTCAATTTGAGCCTCCACAATGAACGTATTTGATTGGCATTCTTGTTAAATCGAAAACGATTCAGGCGATTTGTCGGCATATATGAATAAAGGGCAATCCGTTTTACAAAGGTGAAATTCCGGTGTGGGTCAAAAAAGTCGTTGATATTAATATACTAGCCTCGCATAAATTACGGTAGCAAATACCAGATATAAGAGGAAAGGGCACCCCACATTCCTTTTATCAAAGATGCAAGCGATTCTTGTGATTCTCAAATAGGTTCTATTTATGCCAAAACTCCGTTATCTACTTATGGTCTTTATGATTTCAGTCAACTAGTTTGGGTTAGTTCTGGTGAAATTATATTTAAATCGTCTTTTAAATCAATGGATCATTTTAAAACATTGATAAACCATTTAAAGATTGTTGTCCCAAAGAAGACATGTGTATGTTTATTTGTTTATATACATATGTTTTATAGGACATTAATCCTTTAGAGGAGTTTCACAAGTACCTTTTAATTAAAGATAAAGCCAGCTGCACTTGCACTTTTTAAAATGATTTTCAAGAGTTAATGCACTTGTTTTCATAACTTTTTATTCTTTTCT
This sequence comes from Pissodes strobi, assembly GCA_016904865.1. Classification (NCBI taxonomy): domain Eukaryota; kingdom Metazoa; phylum Arthropoda; class Insecta; order Coleoptera; family Curculionidae; genus Pissodes; species Pissodes strobi. Next base: position 209,892 of record MU182332.1, read on the forward strand.
GTTGGGGTCTACGAAAAATCGAGGAAATCAATTTTTGGTATTAACGTTTACACAAATAGTGTACTCGTCTAGCTACTAAGTTTAAATTGACCTGTAATTAGATTTTATTAGAAGAATTGATAATTAATTTAAACGATTAAGCATATTGGAATGTGTGTCATATATTCTGATATTATGAAAATATTTTTAATATATACTTACAGTATACACATTTTATTTATCTAAGGGACGAGTGCTTATTACCATAATTATGGTTGCAGAACACACTTTATAATACATATACGTGATAGAAATTAATGCTATTCTCATCGCTTTAATTAAGCCTCTAAGTCTGATAAATCCTAAACAACCAATTTGAGCCTCTACAAAATGGTGACATTTTATTGGCATTTTTGTTAAACCAGAAAAAATCAAGCTATTTGTCGACATAAAGAAATAAAGTTCAATGTACTTTATAACATTGAAATTCGAAGTTACCTTAAAAAAGTCGTCGACCTAAGAAAGACAGCCAAAAGTAATCCGCTTAAAAGCATTGATATTAATGTACTAAGCTCGCATAAATTACGCATAGGAAGTAATAAAAAGGGAAAATCACAGTCCTCACATGCCTTTTACCTAATCGAAAAGCATTTCTTATGATTCTCGAGGCTGTATTCTAGTCAAAACTTTTTTAGCTAACGGCATTTATATTTCTTATTAGAAATGGTGTTCTCCAGTTTAATGATATTTTGTTGCGCCATATACATTTTTTGTTACACTTGTCGACAGTACGATAATAAGATTAATTAAAAATCTTAGAATAGAACAGAAGTATAAAACTGTAAAAACACACTAAAGTTACAAAATTATAAAACTGTACATATTGAAAATCACAGGCATAAAAATAGTCATAAAAATCAGAGACTTCATTGCGCGAAGCTGAAGAAATAAAATTAAAAACAAATGGTCGCAAACTACATTATCGGACAAGTTATCATTCAAAAATTCAGATATCTCGATTAGTAGATTTAGATGAACTGATATCGACGTTTCTAAGACGAGGCGGTAGCTTGTTATAAAATTTCTGACCATAAACAGTAACACCATTGATCGACTTACTTAATCCGAGCTATTCTGTGTTTATGTTCTGTCTGCTGCGGGTAAGGTAAGTATGAGTACCGTAAGATGGAGTCTAGAAGGTTTTTGTCAGTTTAAACACATTTTCCGAGTTGCATGGAAAAATACTGAGTAGCTTTAGGGAATCATGGAACTGGAATCCATAGGGTGTGGCTTATTGATGCAACACAGGGAAAAGTTAAATAAAACGTTATAAAGGGTCAATTGGTCCACAAAATATATTTTTTAAATGATCAAGAATCATATAAGAAATGTATTCGTTTAAAAAATATTTATCATATTTATAACATATTTATTAACATTATTTAACATTAACGATATCTATTATAAGTTAAACACATATTCAACCAAATGGGGATATCACCAATGGCAACGACTAAATTATTAGCCAGGAAATTCGAAAAAGCAAAGCAGTTCGTTTTTTTGTTGTTCGTCCAGGACCTTTATGATCATATTCTCAGTAACATAATCTTCGTCTCCTCAGCCTCCCCAAGATAATAGTTTTTCTGGCATTGTGTTAAGAAATTTTACTTTGTAAATCTGCTCAGCGAAATCGCCTGAAATTTCAGATATTTCTCCAACATAATGCCTCTCCATTTTTTTACCAAGTTATTTCACTAGAATCCAATTTCCTTTCTAAGGATTTAATTTCCTTCTGTGAGTAAACATTGATTTAGCCATTTGGAGCATGCGATTTTTTAGATGATGCAGGAAGAACTTCTTCTTCTACTTTTGATGTGGAATACTGGACGTCTCATGTGGTTGTATCAGAATCAGTTCCTGTAAATTGTTCTTTTTCTGATTTTTGGCGGAGATGCCTTTGCTGGTTAAGGATTCTTGAACAGAAATACTTTTTTGGTGGAGTTTGAAGCCACTTTATACATTGTCGGAGAGTTGCTTTGGAGCTGCGTCTTAACGAAGAGCAAACGTCTTGCTCCCCCGTCTAACTGAGCCGTGGAACGTAATGAGATTTTGTATTGCTGTATAGGGTAGTTTCAAGAGTTGTCCAATGAATCTTCACAAATAAATGGTGTACTTTGGTTTTATTTTTTTTAATTAATATTTTGTAGGTCATGCAGACAAAGGGAAAATAATTTAATAAAAATATTTACAGAACCGACAAGAAACGAATCAATATTCTGTGAATAATATCTAGTGTGGCCACTTCTGCTTTTAGTTAAGTCACCAGCGTGTCGATGCATTCTAATTGCGAGGTTATTAAGCATGCGTTGGCGTTGGGTTAAATTGGTCCATTCCTCTTGAGTGGACATTATGAACTCCTAGCGGTTTCTAGGCAGGTTACTTCTTCGATTTATGGCTCTCTTAAGATAATCCGAATGTTAGATCTAGTCGTGAATGTCATAATGACCACCAAGGGTCAAATAGTGAAATTTCGAGATTGTTAATCTAATTTCCATAGAAACACTTCTGTCAATTTATGCCAATGGTATTGAAAGTTACCGCCTTCGATAGAGCCAAAATTATGTTCTGTATCAGAAAGGTCTTCCAAAGCAGCAAATTGCTAATCATTTAAATATTTTTCGGCTCACTGTTAGTCGTAGGAAATGGCGATTTGAAGAAACTGGTGATGTTGGTTTTTGTCCAATTTAAGACAACATCGCTATATTGTACAGTATGCTAGGAGAAATCGCTTAGCACCAGTCCGATACCGACAGTTTCAATTCAGCATAAATATCATGTGTAGGAGAGTTTTAAATGCTGGATTACAACAGAGACAGCCATTAAAGGTTCCACGACTAGATTATCTTTTATTTGTTGAGATTAATTACATTCTGTATTATATTATAAATTATATAATATGATATTAATACTTATCTTTTTCCCTTAACTCATGATCTACTTTAGACCTGGCGCTTGAAAAATTATATCCTAAATTTGAAGTCACACTCCTAGTTCCAACGCAATAAGACGCATTTCAGCAGCGACAGAGTAGCATTAATTTTTATTTATCAGGGGTATTTTCTAAGCATGTCTACATCTTTTATTAAAATAAAAGAGGAATTAAAACTTGTTTCAGCGTATAATATGAAGCAGTCAAACTTGCCTTTACTTAAGCTTCACATCAGCAATAGGTGAAATGCCTGGACATTTCTGTTAAATCAACTTACACTAAGATGAAAATCACGAACATAATATAGAGCATCTAAGCATAGGCGACTACAATGGGTTCGGTCGCCCTAAAGCTGGATATTACCGTAGTGGCGATTTGTAATATTTACTGATGAGACCAGAATCGGATTACTCGGCGATGAAAGATAATCCGCAAATGGTTTGAAAAAAGCCAGAAAGTCTAAACCGTTTAAATACAGCTCCTGCAGTTGCTCCATATCAAGGAGGTAACGAAATGTTTTGGGGAGATATTATGTACAGGGTAATTTTTTATATTTTCCCACCCTCCTTAACTTTTTTGTGCCACTCTTTAGAAAAAAAATGTAAATATAAAAGTTGTAGTCCTGGAGAAGTAGTTCTCAGAAATCATATTTTTGTCTATACAGGGTGTTGCAAAAAGTGCGAAAAACAAAAAATATATTTTTTTTAAATGGGACACCCTGTATATTTCTCCTCAGGACTAAAGATCTTTATTCTCCGATTACAAAATTATATAATTTGTCTACATTTGCTTAAGCCATTTCCGAGCTATTTGCCTTTAAAAGTTGACAAAGCATGAATTCAAACGAATCGAAGTAGCGTTGCTCGCCATTAAGAAAAATATGAAATGTGTCAAAATAGCCGTGAATGACAGTGACAAAACAGCTATTATGTCAAATTATTGGCTCTATTTTTTATGAAGGTTCCCTAACTGGCGAAAGATATCTACAATCTTTAAATCAGGAAACAGGGATTCTCTTGGTATGCTTCCAATTCGCCAATCTGCTCAAATAATAGGCGGGGAACCGTCCAATGGCCACCGAACAGCCCAGATCTAACGCCCTTAGATGCGTTTTTGTGGGGATATTTAAAAACAATGTTTATGCTCAGAGATGTGCCATTATTGAAGAGCTCAGGGTGAGAATGGTATACTATATAAACGACCTTAACCAGAACAATCCAATTTTTATTACCCATGCAACAAATAAATTAGAAAGCTACTTCTGAGATTGTATCAATAGTGGGCATATTCAACAATAATTGAAATACTGAAGCTTTTATTATCAAACATGTTAAGATACGAATTTGTATAAAATAATAAAAAATTATTAAAACAATGATTTATTTTATTTAAATCAACTTTTAAAGTTAAATAGCTCAGAAATGGCTTAAGCAAATGTAGACAAATTATATATTTTTGTAATAGGAGAACAAAGATCGTCCTGAGGAGAAATATACAGGGTGTTCCATTTAAAAAATATATATTTTTTGTTTCTCACACTTTTTGCAACACCCTGTATAGACAATAAAAATGTTTTTTGAGAACTACTTCTCAAGAATTTTTTCTACACAGTGGCACAAAAAAGTTAAAGTGGGTGGGAGAATATAAAAAATGACCCTGTACAACGTCGTACAGAACTTATTTATGTACCACAAACAATGAATGCTAATTTTTTTATGGAAAATGTTATAAGGCCAATAACTTATCCACTAAGGTAAGAAATTGATAGTACTCATGGCAGCCTCGATGCTGTTGGTTTTGGTAAAAATTTCTCTGCTTAACTACTTCACCATAGTTTTATGCACAATACTAAAACAGAATAAAGACCATACTTGATTCCACTTCTTTCGTTAATCAGGTTGAAGGCACAAAATATGTCTCGTTACCATATAATTTTCAGCATACAGCCCGACATTATTATGGCAGGATCGGCCATTCCTTCCGATATCCCTGTTTTACAGATATTTTCACGGCAGATGTTCCCAGGATTTGGCCCGCCTCATCCCGCCCCCAGCAATGCCTGTCAGACAGTCACTACAAACGGTAGAGCGCACTCGTTCGTCGTTTAACTGTACATACCTAGAATATCGCTTTACAAGGACTCCTTTGCCTGACGCTCTGCATCACTGTGGAACTCGCCGTGTTAATCAACACATCTTCGCACACACACACTGCTCGTCGAGTGCCATAGGATCTCACTTTAGTGTGGGTGCCACTGCCATACGTTTTTTAAAACATTAAAATTGGAATACCAAACTGAGTATAACGTTAATAAATTATTAGGTGGTCCAAAGGACAAAACTGAAACAGTGTAAAAAAGTGGGATTTATGAAAGTCGATGCCATGGACTGTAACCAAAGGTATGTTGGGCGAACTAGAAAATCCTACAAACGAAATTCAACGAATACATAGCTTATGTAAAATATATGGTAGAATAACATGCTCTTGAAAATAATCATAGAATATCAATTCAAAATGTAAAAATACTTTCTGTCAAGGGATTATTAGACGTATACGAATGTAATGAAAAGAAAATGTAAGAATAGTTTGGGTTAGTTTGTGTTGATTTATAGAGATAGAGTGTCTATTCCTTTTGGTTAATCATGCGTGACTAGTAGGATTTCAGGATTGGTTCTTTTTGGTTTCGTTTGATTAAGCAAACGGTTAGTATCAAATAGAGTTATGTAGATTGCAAATTTAGTTTTAATCATCGCCTGATGGTGCTAACATGGTTAGTGCAACGGGCCTCAGGTTTAAAATTTCTGTTTCGCTATTGTGGATAAAACTGTGCTGTAGTGAGTTTTGCCGAAGATTCCAAACCCCAACTTACCTGCCTATTAAATTCCGATGTCGTCTTGCGTTGATTAGGTTGTAAGCTATGTCGCCATCCGGTTTCTGCTCTTTCCTTATACTAATCCACATAAATTCTATCAGGCCAGAAATTTGGTATCAATATTTTTCAAGATATTTAGGGTCCCTCAAAAAACCTAATGCTAGGAAATGTAGCGAGTTTCGTACAATAAGGTTGATAAGCCATCTACTGAAGATGTTCCTGAAGATAATTCACAGTAGAATATTTAAACTATGTGAGGAACAGATATCTGAGAACCAATTCGGCTTTAGAAATGCTGTAGGAACTAGAGAGGCTCTATTTTCCATCCAGGTATTGTTGCAGTGATGCAGGGATGTAAACTGCGAAGTATGCGCATGTTTCGTGGATTACAGTAAGGCGTTTGATCAAGTGGGACACACGAAAATGATAAAAGTTCTGCAAAAAGATGGCCTAGATGGGAAGGACTTCAAAAGCATCCGAAATCTCTACTGGAATCAGAGGGCTTGTGTCAGGGCAGACAGAGAGGCAACGGAAAAGATACAAATATTACGTGGCGTAAGGCAGGGATGCATACTGTCTCTTGTAATTTTCAATCTGTACTAGGAATACACCTTCAGAGAAGCCCTGCAAGATATTGAAGCTGGAATTATTTTAAATGAAGAACCATTGAATAGCATAAGGTATGCAGATGATACCGTTATTTTTGCACACAACCTAGCTTCCTTACAACCCCTAATGGACAGTGTTACATCATACAGTCGACAATAGGATTTGGAAATAAACACCAGCAAAACAAAGTTCATGATAATCAGTAAAAACCAAAACTCCCGCGATATTTTATTGGTAGACGAAACTCCTTTTGACAAGGTCAACAAATACAATACTTGGTCACGAACGTAAATGATAACTGGGACCATTCTGTGGAGATCAGAACGCCTATTGAAAAAGCCAGAACAGCATTTATCAGGATGAAAAAAGTTTTTACCAGCCACGACTTACAGCTATCAATGAAAATTCGCCTATTGCGATGCTACATGTTTTCGATCCTTTTTTATGAGGTCGAATCGTGGACGCTTACGAAGGCCTCCTCCAAAAAACTTGAGGTATTTGAACTGTGGTTGTACCGAAGAATCCAACGAATACCTTGGACAGAGAGAATAACCAATACGGAATGCTGAGAAGGATGGGAAAGAAAAAAGAAGTCCTGAATACAGTTAAGACTCGAAAGCTACAATATCTGGGATATATAATGCGCAATGAGAACCGATATGTCCTTTTGCAGAAGATTCTCCAAGGCAAGGTATATGGAGCTAGAGGAGTGGGAAGAAGGAGAATATCGTAGTTGAAAATTTTAAGAACGTGGTTCAACCAATCAACCACTCAGCTATTCCGCGCTGCTGTCAACAAGTTCGAATAGCCAACATGATAGCCAACATCCGGAACGGATAGTCACTCTAAGAAGAAGAAGTTGGGATAATGCACACTTAGCGTTAGTGTACGTGGAACGCAGTTTTTCGCAGGACATTATTCAATAAGTCTATAATTATTTCAGCTGTAGGGTGATGTCAAAGTTGGCCAAGTAGATCCATGAAAGTTTGGCTAATCATTCACCAATATTTGGATGTGTCGCTTCGTATTTTGAGTTTTGTGTCCCAGTACAATATTTTTATCCTTGAGGCAGAGCTAATCTTGGCTGAATCTTTTCTTGCCCCTCGCTGGGCTTTATATTTACCTTCTAGGTTATCTTATGCCTGTTTCAAAGCCTTCACTTATTTATTTTCATTGACAGAGGCCGCAGATATATTTGTAGTATTTAGCACTGCACTGAGCTGCACTAGCAGACTATTTTGTGTTACCAACATTTTTGAATATCTGAATGCTACTGGTTGTTCCGATTTTATAAAGCTTACAATTTTCAACGGGTTTTCTGTATACTTTTAATCTTTGGTCTTCAAAGCCATTTTCAACAACTTTGACTGGGATGTCCATTGTGCTATTATCTACTTAGATCTGATAGGAGAAATCCTCCACAAAATATACAACAGCAGGTGGTCATTTCTTCACCATGACTCCTTTATGTCGTAAAGTTGAGAAATAATAGCAGTTCGCGCATAAAAATCCCATATTAATATACTTTGCGGCAAATATGAGTCACTGTCCCCTGAGCTAAACTTCTTGCACGAAGCCTTTTCTGGTCCTAGGAGTTTCCGGCTGTAGCCAAGACAAAAGGATACGAACTAAACGGGTTTGTTTTCACCAGAATTGTAAGAATTTAGCACAAACATTGATAAGAAATTCCACTCTTTTTAAGTATGTACCACAGTATGGTGACCGGATGCAACTAGGTTTTTTATTGCATTTGCTAATTATTTAACATTTGCTAATTATATAAACAAGACAAGCTGAAATACACTCATGCCGAAAAACGTGCAAATTTTCAGAAACGTTTAGCCACTATAACTGCGTAAATAAATAATTATCTGAAGAGAGAGATATGTTGTACTATTTCATCGTACCACTAACTTTATATTATTATAATTAAACGGGCACATAATGTTTACGTATTATAATTTCAGTCGAATAGGTTTTGTACCAGAAATACCTGCCACTTTGTCTGTGCCAAAAAGTGTTTTAAATAACTCTAGCCAAGTTAAAATTTAAAGCTTTATTTTAATGCATTAACAATACATCTAATTATTGTGGTCCCAGGGAAGATGTGTTAACATTTAAGTATGTTTTTTCGTAGTTCTATTTCTGGATCCTTTATGGGAGTTTTAAAAATAACTTTTCATTAAAGTCAAATGCCAGCTCTAACTAGCATACTAAAAATATTTTTTACAATCATGTCTAAGATTTATTGCACTTGGTATTATCGCGAACAGGTAGATGCATTGGAAATAGAAACGGACGGTATGTTTTTACTGAAAAGGTTATCTGAAGTGAAGCGAAAGCCTGAATGTCAAACGTAATGAAGCCTATTTACTTTATTTCAGTGGTAAACAGATCTGTTTCCATTATATTAATCTAAATGTTTGTTGAACCGGCATCCTTCGCTAAAGTAAATATTTTTAATTGCTTGTGGTATAAAAATAGCTATATAAAATTTTTTATTACGCATGCATCATAATCAACGATTATCGCACGCTGCAGCGTGCTTAAAATATTGTTTATGATGCACCTACTTTTTTAAAGGTTGCTATAGAAACATTTGATCATGTCAAATGTGACAGATTAATATATTCGTCAATATATCCCTTAAGTTAAATATTTTAAACATTTTTGAGATTATGATGCATTCGTAATAAAAAATAGCATATGATATACGTGTATAAGAGGTCTTTAAAGCCCTTGCGACTTACAAAACACTCCGCTGCGCGTCGTGTTTTGAAATATGTCGCGCGTGCTTTAAAGGCCCGCTTATACACTTATATCATAATATACTATTATAATTGTAGTAATTTGACTGCACCATCCTGAAGAGTGATATTGTTAAGGGAAATAAGAGCCTTAAATGTAAAAAATATAAATGATATAAACCCTTTCGTTCGCGAATTAATTTCTGCAATTAGAAAATTAAATGTCCTTAAAAGCACCTGCATTTTGTAATTTGAAATACAATCATTTGCAGCTATTGTAAGAAATTAGTATTTTCTCTTAGTGACCTGGTTTTTAATTTTAGAAGCGAAACTATTTTATGTGTACCTGACTCTGTCCTAGTCAATGTTTTAGCAGACATATTGTAAACTCATAAAATTTACTAAGTCAGAGCTGGAGCACGAATGTTGTCAGTTGCTTTGGAAGTAGTATTTCCCTATCTTTTACGATTATTTTTCAATTTGGTTGCTCTTGTGACGCTAGTATTTAGCAATTGATTTGTCGCATCCATCCACGACGTCGTCCGCTGGAGGCATGACCCTGGACAAAAAGTTTAATCATGTTATCACTTTTATAGATATGGCCGAAGAACATCAGGATACGGCTCAAGACAATGGAAGATAATACCGCTTTGGATTTTCGGGCTCACTCAATACAGAAACGTTAGTTCGATGGGTTGTATAAGGAACACTTAGCATTCCTCTTCAAACCCACATTTCTAAAGCATCTATGCGGTGGCGATCTGTCCGTCCAACAATGCAGGTTTTAGAGCCATACATAAATATTGAAAATATTAGGGACTGGACTAGCGACAATTTGGTAGCTTTGGTGATACTTTAGACACGCCATATTTTAATCAGCTATTTCATGACTTATTGAATGCACTGACGGATTTCAACCTCACAGTCGACTGAGCTGCCGATCGAAGAACCCAGTATACAAAACTTTGGCCTACTTGACAACAGCAACTGATGGTATTTTACGATGATTCTCATGCTCCCTGTCCACGATCATAACTTTGTTGTTGTTTTTAGATGTTAATTAGAAGCAACAATATGCGTCATATCGTCGGCAAACCTTAAATTTGATATTCTGTCTCACCAACCAACAGAATAGATGCTAAACAATATCAGCGCCAACTCACACCCCTGTCGAACTTTTTTTTTTGCTATGGTCCGATTTCACTTAGGTTGTGTTGAATCCATAGAGCTGCTCTATGAGAAATATTAGATACTGAGAAACTCCCTGTGATGAGCCAGATTTTCGAGTTTGTTGATTCATTAACCGAAATGTCGAGATCCAAAAAAAGTTGTATTCACCATAGTGTTAGTATTTCGTTATTATCGATCCCAATAAAATTATATATTCGTCTGGTGAGATCTGACGCACGGTAGAAAAAATTGCGAATAGGATTATAACGATCTACTCTTTTAAATTAAAATCGACATTGGCTTGGCTTACTTTTGTGCAGTTTTAGTGATATTAACGTGCACCAATTCTAAAATATCGTGTCGCAATTCGTTCGTAACAGGGCGGGAGCTAAAGTTTATTCTGCCATGTTGTTTTTTAATCAATGTCGGGTCGAATAAGTATTGTCTTTCGGCTAACGTCCAATTAATTAAAATAGGATTCGGTGTCCCAAAATCCGGGGATATTATTTTCCAAATCGATTAGAAGAATTGTTGGATTAGACATGTGATATGCGGGTTGTGTTTCGATTGGTCGATCGAAATTTTGGTAGCGGGAAATTTAAAAGGAAGTTTCTTTGTCTCTCACGTTAATTCCTTGAAATTTCAAGAGCGAGACTCCTCTCAAGTGTCGCGATGGAAGGTTTTGTTTGATTGATTTTATCATTGTGAGATTTTCCACCCCACCCACTTTTGAGTTTCAGGCCTTACCTTTACCGTATTTTTACTTAATTGTTTGATTGTTGTCTGCAACTCGCACCTTAATGGGATTTAACACTACTTTTGTCAGGTGAGTTGAGTTTGTTTTTTTGAGTGTCGCCCTCTTTCATCCTACTTGAATAGTCCCTAATTCCGTTTTAGTTTTCTATTCAGAAGCTTTTTTCGTCACCTTTCACCTTTCGATGCAGCCTAGCCGATTTCGGCATTAGGAAGTCAAGAGCCATTCACCGGGAAAAGATGGATTTTTCTGATTATTTTATTTGGTATCTTAGTTTTTTGCTCAGTCTGTAAATGTTCTTTGCCACTGATGTTTACCAGGTTTTCCTAGGGAGTTTCTTTGATAGCTATGCGAGGAGAACGGAGTCCTTCCGTCCTTCCGTCCTTTGAAAGAGGAAGTCTTCTTGCGTTACTACCTTCCTTCTCACTTGGTCCTAACAAGTCCCTTGCATTGTGGACGTTCCTCCCTCGAGTCCAGGAGAGTCCTGGATTCGCCCAACGAATCAGAGCGTGAGAGATTCTTTTTTTTTAAATAAATATTTAATTATCGGTTAATTTAAACCATAATAATCAACCTTCGAACTTTTGTTCTTAATGAGGAAGTTTCATCAAAATTTTTTATTACTTATTTCGATAGCCCATGAAAAATAAGTGGACACGTGTTTTTTCTTTTTTTCATAAGTCAAGAAATGAGGCAGATACAACGCCTTAAAATGTGCTTATGACGTCACAATACACATGCATTGTTACGTCGCATCATGCTTAGTATATCTATATCTTAGATTAGGTAAGAGTAAGGATACCGCGCATGACATTAAGCCTATGTACTGAAATTGAAGCCTTCTCAGAGCGGCGGCCATTATTTATGTGGCAAACACATCTATTGTTATGGCGGTGCTATTTTGCAGTTATTCATAAGATTCATAATGGTAAATTGTTCGGCATATGGTTGCAAGAGTCACAGTGAGAAGAAGGAGCCTAGAATTTCATTTCACATGTAATTATTGTCTGCTGACCTTGTAGTTTATTTGCATATTTCTTGTTTTAATAATAATGCATAATGTAATTTGATACCCGATCTTATATTTTCAGTCATTAAATAATCAATAAAGCCATAAATCTTCTTCAAGGAGAGTCATTCAACAGAGGCGTAGGTAATATATTTTTCATACTCTACCTATAAAATGGCTATATTATCTTACGACTGAAAATTACTTTAAATTATTAATTATTATTTATTACTTATAATTTCAATTAATTTATTGAAGTTACCCAGTAATTTATGTGGCAGCTGGTAACAGGCTTTTTCCCATGTTATCTTTCCTCTTCTTTCCTTGTCTAAGATCTATATATACAAAACTAAAAACTGCCATAGCTCTCGTAATAATCGTCTTTAGTGGAAAGAAAAAAATACGTATCGATTTTTTTTCAATGTTCTATAGTTTGCAATAAAAAATAATCAATTTAATTCTTCAGGAATCTTTCTCATTGCTTTTATTTCTAACTTTTTCGAACCAAATGCCATCTTAAGTGAGCTATATTTTCTTGAACAGGCCAGAGCTCCTGACCATTTCCTTGCCTTGTTTTAATGATACCTTAAAATTGGAGTGGTTTCGTTTAACTTAAAACAAGTTAAATTTTTTTTAATTGCTTAATTAATCTAATACTGTATTGACGTATCGCACTCTCTATTTTACGGTTGTTTTAGCATGTAGCAATCATACTCATACTTTTGATAATACACGCCCTGGACTTTGCGTTATTCTTTATTTGTTTATTTACGGAAGTACTTCCTCTGCAATGTAAGTATTTTGATTGCATGTGTTAAGCGCCCCAATTTAAGTCTGTATATAATATGCTCGAGCTGTAACGTCTATTATACATACACATGTACAAGATTCCCAAAAATATTCCTGTTGAGGTTTCTAATGAAATAAGTGATTCTGGAAAGCTTCAAGGCAAGCAGAGTGGCATGTAATACGCCTAATAATTTAACGACGTCATCAAGAAGTGATTTGACTATACTTTTTCTCAGAACTCTTGGTGTTATTCGAACTAAGTTTATTGGTATGAAACTAGGACTGCATATTCAACATTAGCTCTGCAATGCCGCGGCGTTCTATAAGGACTCAGCAAAATAATGATATTGTAAGTGATGGTACCATCAAAAAATAGAATCAGGTTTGCACTATCAGCATAATTACCAAGAAAATTAATGGGCCGAGAAGAGAGCCACGGGGCACTCAACATTTTCTGAATTGCTTATCAGATATGCACCTGCTGTGCGAGATATAGATAGTTAAATCATTCAGATAGGTGAAACCAAATGGTCAACAGTCTCATGAAAAAGTTCAAAAATATGATTTAGTAATATGTCACAGTAGACACAATCGAAGGCGTCTTTGTGATGTTAAAAGATGAGACAGAGGTGTTCAGATCACTCTCTTGTCCATCCAAAGAACACTCTATTCATTAAGATCTAGATCTAGATCTTAAAATAACTGATCTCTCAAGATCTAAGCGAAGATCGACAGCAACCAAATAGGATGGTAGTTTGTTCGGCCACTTGCCGAATCTTTTTTGAAGATGAGTGCCATCCTAGCAATTCTAAGAGTAGCCGAAAAGACACACTCCGAAATAAACAAAATCAAAGGAGTCAAAGGATCGATAATGAGTTTTTCTAAGGTTATAGCAGCCGAGCCATGCTGGATTTACACAACAACGAGGCTTAGAGCAACAGAATCACAGCCTCAAACCGAGAAAACAACATATGGAAGCACATCAAGAAAATGAAGAGCAGCAAATGCCCCTGGACAGTTCCCCCTATCAAAGTGACGAGAGACGGCGTAGAATACATCATCACGGACAAGACAGAAAAGGCGGAGGCGTTCATAGAATGCTTCGCCAATATCAGCAACCTGACGGAGAATCTATCAGATGACCGGACAAGAAGAAAAGTTCAGAGGATAACGGCCGAAATCGAAGCGCTACCGCTGCAGGACGCGAACAGGATAATCACGAGCCCCAGGGCGGAATAGTAATGAAGGAGGCTAAGTCCCTGCCGAAGAAAGCCATTGTCTAGCTAATGTACATCATCAATGCTTCCATCAGACTACACTACTTCCCGAGGACAGCCAGGATCATCGTCATCGCCAAACCAGGAAAGGACAGGAGCCAAACTTCATCGTACAGACCCATCTCCCTGCTACCCCCTCGGAAAAGTCTTCGAAAGAGTGCTCAACAAAATTATCAACGCGGAGCTCCAGACACTAGGAACCATCATACCAGAGCAGTTCGGATTTCAACGAGGAAACGCGATAGACATGCAGCTTGCGAGGATAGTGGACCAGATAATGATAGGAAACAACACCAAGAAGACGGCATCAGCGGCACTTTTGGACTTAGAAAAAGGCTTATGACACCGTATGGAGGGAGGCCATGGCTACCAAGATGCACTAAGCAGGAATCGATCGTCATGAGCTACCTAAAGGAAAAGCGATAGCCATGCGGCTTGCGAGGATAGTGGACCAGATAATGATAGGAAAAACACCAAGAAGACAGCAACAGCGGCACTTTTGGACTTAGAATAGGCTAATGACACCGTATGGAGGGAGGTCATGGCTACCAAAATGCACTAAGCAGGAATCGAGCGTCATGAGCTACCTAAAGGAAAAGCGATAGCCATGTAGCTTGCGAGGATAGTGGACCAGATAATGATAGGAAAGAACACCAAGAAGACGGCAATAGCTGCACTTTTGAAATTAGAAAAGGCTTATGAAACCGTATGGAGGGAGGCCATGGCTACCAAGATGAACGAAGCAGGAATCGACCGTCACGAGCTACCTAAAGGACAGGACAATAATAAGGTTGATAAAAGGGGCAGATTCAAGGACAATAATGCAAAGACTCTCCCAAAGAAACATGATATCGCCGACGCTGTTCAATATCTATATCAAAGACGTGCTAAGGAAGCAGAACAACCAGATAGCACTCTTCGCGGACGACGTAGCAGTCAAGACATCAACGCAGCATGTGCCGGCAACACAGCAAATAAAACAGCACGTCATGTAGATAGCGGAATATTTCAAGAAATGGATGCTGAAGATAAACGAGACGAAAAGCCAACTTTTCAACTGCAACCAGAAACGCAGGAGAGAAAGAACACACATCACGATCAACGGGACACGGATCGAGGACACGGACACCGTCAAATAACTAGGAGTCACGCGAAGCTGACATTCAAGGACCACATACAAGGCACCAGGAGAAGAGCAGGAATAGCAGCAAGCGCAATATTCCCATACATCACGCCGCAGTCAAGACTGGACAAAGACATCAAGATCAGACTGTACGACACCTATGTCAGACCAATAATCATATACGCCGCGTCGGTTTGGAGCTCCGCAGCGAAAACCAACAAGGAGAAGCTACACACGCTGGAACGAAAACTGCTACGCTCAATCATGAACTATAGATGTAAGGATTTGAAGACAACGAGACAACTATACAAAGAAGCAGGGACAAGACCGCTAGAACAGAGACTACAAGAGGCAGCGACGAAATTCTTCAGGTACACGATGAGGACGCAGAAAATAATCAACATAGGAAGGAGGACCATAGAGGAGATGTCATTCAGGATAATCCACAAAATGATCCACGAGCTGATGCTCTGAAACAACAGGACAAGGATTAGGACCCTAGGAACTTAAATTTGTCTATTTTTAGTTCGGCAATTGAACTTTTTCTTCGTGTTTCTCAGGTTATTTTATAAACAATTTCAGGATTTAGTGTCAGTATTTATCTTTAAACGATTAAAATTTCCTCCTTTACATTTATTATCATCTCCGCAAATAGTTGTAATTTCAGATTGATATAACCCCTAGAGTTCAATAATTCTCTTAAGTTATTAGTCTAAAGGATCCCATGTCACTTGTTCCATGAGTGCTGTCACCACAACTAAAAGCAAATGCGGAATAATGAGGCAGATTGCACAAGCCGAAACCCTGGGAAGATGTAAACGCTATTTAGGCAATGAGTTACACAATCCTCGAATCCTATATAAAGACAATCTGCTAAGCAGGCGCTATGGTCAAGAGCCCACGCAACTTTTTAACCCTTATCGGCATTGACAACAATATAGTTATTAATAGAACTCCGTCAATGCGGGTCCCAAGCCAGGATGAAATAGGAGGAAAGAAGAACATATCGTAAGTTGCTTGGAACCCAATGACCCCCGCAAGAGCTAGTAGATCAAATGGTACGGGAGTTCTGGCTTAACCGTACCAACCGCGTGGATGAAGAAGCACTATGGAAACTTCCCTTGGGGCACATGGTGCACCACGTTGCATAAAGCTCTTCAGCTGGGACATCAGTTTTCGTGGAGTTGGGGCTAACGCTGGGAAGCTTTCACGGATCCTAGCACTGAAAACCTTCAGGGATCCGGCTTGAGCCCATATCGTTCTTCCGCAGCCTGAGGGTCGGTCTGGGATCTCGGTTGTGGTGTAGTTGGGGATACCGCTGGGAACCTTTCAGGGGCCTAGCGAAAGGTTAGGTAAAAAACAGAATACTCCTCGTTACTGGTGGTCAGGGCTCCGATAATCATGCCTTGCTTGAAAGCTCCCAGGCCACTAAGGAGGTATAATATCCTAGGATGTCGGTAGGGCTACTGATATTGTGGGCTCCCTTACAGGTGTACAGAGGTTGGGCGGCACGACGAGGGGAGATATGACTCGTTCTGGTGGACGAGGAATTATACGCGCATGCCCTTGCCGATTGTTCAGCATCGGCGAGGGTCAATGAGATGCCCTTCGGCGGTTGTGTGCTGAGGAGGCTGTTTAGCTTCACTGGGGAGGCCGGGTTGCCTAGCTGAATTGGCGAGTGAGTAGGCACACTACGGATCTAGACTGGTGGCCTGCGTGCACTTCTAGTTGATTCATTCTTAGCTAATAACAGCATTAAAAATTTCATGCTTTTTAAGACCGACTAGGGCCAAACCCAATATACTCTGGCAAAAAACTTCATAATTCTGAAATAAATAATCCTTTCCCAAATACCTTTGGCATCGAAGATAACAAAGCGATCTATAATTTTCTGTATCTTATTTATCCCATTTCTGGAAGATGTATATTAATTTTGATTTAAGCAGCTAAAACAATCCTTTAACATTGTTTAATACATCCGAGATGTTCTGCACTGAATAATAGAACATAGTAATTTGATTTTCATCTAATCCAACTAACGGTTTTGTTTGGCATCAACGAGAGTTACATGGTTCTTATATGGCTTCAGTATGTATGTCCTTTTTTGATGTGGGGACAGCCGGTATGTCAAACATATGAAAGAATATATCTGCAGTACATTAATAATAAACAAACCTGTGCATTGCCTTCGCTATTTTATCTCTTAACTGATTCCTTGTTTAATAATATAATCTACGCTGCTTCTTATTATTCGAGTTTGCAATTTAATTTTCATTTACAGCTACAGGTAATACCTAGAAAGGGGTTTTTATATAGGCATTTTACACAAACTTTCACCTCTGATGGTTTTTGACCATGCGTATCATACTAAAGAAATAATTAGCTATGAAGAGGGCATGAAATTCAATCTAGATCTAAAACGTCTGCAAAATAAGAAATCTAATTGGTTTTGCTTTACAGCTTACGTTGCGATAAATCCCCTAGACTGCATGCAGAGACCGTAAACTAAAAACGTTGTGTCTGCAAAGTTAAACAACCTACATTATTCACGCCATTTTAAAATATAAATTAAAATACAACATAGCCGCGAATAAATGCCTTTTGGCTGTATTTCAATTTCGTGGATTGTTTCTCTATCTACAAATACTTTGGATGCCATATATAAAGCACGTTTTTTTTTATTTTTGTGTCAACTCATAAATCATCGATAGGGCTGATAGGTTATAAGGCATTATATTATTTTTTCTTGGTTGTTTAGGGCGTCTGAGATTTATAGCACCAATTAAATGCCACATAAAGGCCTGTCACACTTTCACAAAAGGCTCACACTTGCTCGGAATTTTTGATTTGTTATTTCAGAAGTTAGACCAAAAATTTATCTTCGCAGATGTAATGTACTAGTTCAGCTTTGTTGGAGTTATTATGATTGAAACGATGTTTTGACAACTGAACGTTGCTTACAATAAAGTAAATGCATGGTGGATTATTATTTTTTAAATATTAAACGAAAAATCACACTTTCGTAGACATATTTTAATTCAACCTGTTCGATTTGTTAGATAATTTATGTTAGGAATTAAGATATTTTGTACACTGACCTAATAGGGTAAAACACCCAATAATTTGCATCTTAAGGAAATTTATTTTCTTGATTATGAATTTCAGATGGATTGGCACGTTTTGTCTTATGAATTGGGTCAATTAGATTTTTGTAAACTCCTTTCTTTCAAATCAATTTTAGATCCATTATTAATTATTTCTTCAAATTGAAAAGAAAGGGAAATTAGCATATTTCTAGTTATTTGCAAACATATCTAAACATTGGCTTCTAGTGATTAGCACTCAAACTTAGTCATTGCCACTCAGTTAATAGCACAATATTTTTCCTCTTTTATGTTTAAGTACGTATTTTTCGAGCAAAATCTCTATTCAATCATGGTAATACACTCATTTAAATATCTGAATATTTCAATTAATCAAGTAAATGTTTTAAGTAAAAGATAAGTAAAAAATACTTAAAAAACATAATAAAAAAATTAAAGAAAAACGAAATGCTAACTTTTTTAGAGCATGCTGAACAGGTAAGATTCTCTTGATATATATTATTTTCTTTTGAGCATATGTAGCGGCAAACACGTGAACACTTTTGACACTGAATATCATATTTTAGAACTATAATATTTAAAGTATATAAAAAACATAAACCTTCATTAGCGATTCTGTTATTTCTATGGGGAGTAGGTACAACTAACTTATCAGATTTCGATAAGGAACTGAAACTAAAGGACAGCTTCTTTACGTGCTTTTCCATATTTGACGTATTTCTTTGGTTTGATTCTGTGGGAATAATTGACGTAGCAAGTTCTTCAGGATATATGTATTCTTCCATGACTTTAGGGCATTATCTTCTTTTAGCTTATTTACGGGGTCAGCCGATGTGTCCTGTCCAAATCATCCTTTTTTCAGATAAACCTTCATTAGCGATTCTGTTATTTCTATGGGGAGTAGGTACAACCATAGATGAATATAATCGTCCTATCTCATGGTTTATCTATTGCGTTAGCTATATTCATCTATGGTACCATAGATGAATATAGCTAACGCAATAGATAAACCATGAGATAGGACGATTTAGAACTGACGGTCATGCGAAAACTCCCCAGCTTCTTGTAATATCTTGGCTGTTAAACGGGCGAGACACAAGCAATGTTGCCGACTTGTGCGGCTGACTGTGAATCACCATATATTTGTATAAATAGAAATAATACATGGAATATGGACAGTGACCGTGACTATTGCCATTACAGAATATCAGAAAAAGAATAATATAGTTTTTCCTTTAATATAAATTCTTAATTATATTTACAGATGAATGTGAACTAATAACTAATTTAAATATACATAACTTAAGTACATAGTGTCACACCATATTACCATATATATTTGTATAAATAGAAATAATACCTATATGGAGAGACTGACTATTGCCAAAGATTACAGAATAATCACTCATTCTGCAATCTGAGGGCAAAAAATACATCCATTGGTTATTTTGGTTGAAAATAAAATATAAAATAGTGGAAAATAAACCTCCGGTCAGCCCTTGCTGTAACAGTTTGCGCAAGATAAAAAGACGATGTGTAATTAAATATTGTTAAGGCTGATTGTAACCCATGAATTAATTATTCGCATCTAAGGTTTTTGACTTTTTGACTAAATTTCTTCTTTTCATAGCCTTGCAAAACTTATATAAATTGGTTATAATCATATGGGACATAAAAAAATCCCTATGTTCATAGCATAAATTGTTATCTTTTTTGCCTAACTATAAAGCATTCAAAGACATTATTTGATTTTTTATTTTGTACATAACATACGCTTGATGTCTGTAAATAGCAAAATATTTTTTGAACTCAATCATTGATTTATAAACAACTTTTTCTAGTTCTTTCGCCGGCGCTATTAAAAATAATTTTTTCTTCAAACGTCAGTAAAGCCGTCATTACTCGACTGTGTGGGCGGCCGTGAAGTTTCATTTTTCCTCCGCCGGAGCTTTACTTTTCACTTTTCCGCCGGCGGAGGTAAAAGTGTTGTCATAGCAACATAGATACAATACAAACAGACAACAAAATAAGCGTCAACAACTCAAGATTTATTAAACTACAATTTGTATTTATCACTCAATTTGTGACTGCATTTCTAAAAATCACTAATTTAGGAACAAATTGGTTATTATTTAATCGAACTTACTCAATAACTGCTTATCAATACGGAATTAAAACGCAATCGGAGACGCAATCTTAAACAAATAATTATTGTTGACAGTGTACACTGACAGCTTTATGTTACAAATTCACCGACACCGGTCTAAGCAAGGCCACCTACGGCCGTGGTCTAAGCCGCCTTGCGAACCCATTTATCTTTAATAATAATTAGATATTATTACTATTAAAAAGAGATGTTTTTGCATTAATTTGTCGACATTTGAAGAAAAAACAGCATATTTTATTTGGAGGAAAAGTTACTTTTCATGGCGCGCTCGTGTTTAACAGCCGAACGGAAAATAATATACTATTGTATCAGAGCCATAGTTTTTATGCAATAGAAATAATTGATTTTCGTCATATATATGCTCATTTATTCCTAATTGTCGTTGACAAGTGGTGCAATGATATTTCTTTAGAAGTTTATATAAAAGATAGTCAGAATAGTAATTTACAGCGCAGTCTTCAAGACTAGCAGTTTTTGGATTATCGCTTGGCGGATTATCGGCAAACGATTCTGGTGGTTCCCGGAATGGTAGATCACTAGGATCGAAAACCGAGTCGAAAACTACTTCACCGATTTCTGAATCGATTTGTTCCATCACAGAATCATTTGCACCAAAGTTACAGATTGGAATATTATTTGTCATTAAGAGAGGAAAGTCATGATCAGGTTCGCAACTGGATATTTTTGATGGCTTGCGTAGTCCGGTTATTGTCTGTATTCTAAAAGACAGACGAAATGACCGCGCTGTTGGATTAACGTTCCAACCACCTTTTTGTCGAATAACTGAGAAAAAAATTTCTAAAAAACCCTGATTGAGTCTACTTGTTAAAAGAAAGTTTTGTTCTTTTTTCTGATTGAAAAGCTCGATTACTACGTTAATGGTTTATACCATTCCCTCAAAGCAAAGTGGTCTAGACAGTACATTTTCTTTCTTGCTATTACTTGATATTTTTAGTAATGATTCAAATATATTTTTACCTTCATTTAAAGCATCAATAGCGTGTGTATTTCTGTCGCTTAAACCACAATTATATGGATTTTTAGAAAACAATTTCTTACTATTCAAAGCATCAAATATATTATTCAACGTTAGAACAAAACCGGCAGTATCTGTACCAATTTTTTGGTCAACTTTTTTTTAAATCAACGCATCTTTTTATAGCGGAAGCCATAGTGTTTGAAAAAATCTGCAAAGCCAACTTACAGGAAATCTTTTCAAATACATTTGGATTAATATGCTTATCAGTTATTTTAGGCAGCGTTCTGGCTGTATTTGAATTTTTATCGATTTCATACGTTTTTCTTATAATATTGAAGCTTATTATTTTAACAAACAGCTTGAAAACCCCAGAAAGCATATTATTCCTAATGCTCTTGAAAAGATGAAGAGCATCGAATATCGCGATGATTTTACTATCGCCGCTATAAGGCTTATCTTTAGTCGCATTTTAAGATCCTTTACACAAATAGTGCACTATGTAAAAATCGACCTCTCCTATTGGTCAATCCATCTCGTATTACAATATGTCTTCGTGATGCAATCAATTTCCGTCAAGAGCTCTTGTGGTGTAGAAGTTTAGATAGCTGGGTCTCACCTGGACGGCCCGGGTTCAAACCCCGTTGCTTTTTTTATTTTTTTGTTTAAGATTATGTTTCTAAACAGTCTTTTCTTGATTTTGGGTATGTCTTGGGTTAGTTTGGGTTAGCACCTGGTTAGGTTCCTTTTCTTGAGCCCCCGTGACGAGCGAAGAGAGTGGAGGACCATGCGGATTGACCAATAGGAGAGGCCGATTTTGATATAGTGCACTATTTGTGTAAAGGATCTTATAACGCTCTTTAGTCACCCCAAGTAAGTTCAAAGCTCCTCTATTGTTACTACCCCCACAGATAATTAGTCTGGGGATGAAACCTATATCAAAAAGATTTTTTAATACATACAAAATCAAGTCTTTAAGATTTTCCTTTTTTACGTTATTTGCACTGAAGAAGTATGAAACAGGAACTTTCCAATTGGGGTATAAACCGCGAATGAAAAAAAACTAGCACATGAGTAGCATTTTTGTTTTTTCTTCCTAGAGTGGCAAGATCTTCGAATCTTTCACTAATGTCTAATTTCTCATTGTACTCAAGATATTCCTTACTCGCCATCTCGTCAAATGCTACCACACATTTCTTCTCTTTAGAAGTCATAACTTCGCCCTTCATTTGCAGGTGTTTATATTCTCATCAAAGCCCGTTTTAAACATATTTTCACTGATCCATCTTCTAACAGTTGTGGAGGCTGGTAGAATGATTCCTTTTCTTCTCAAGAAAACTTATGCACAAGGCGATTTATAAAAAAAGCAATTGACAATTCTTTCTCGCTTTTAGTGAAATTTCTACGTCTGTCTCTTACTTGCATTAAAACAAGCTTTTTTGCTACGGGGGTCCAAAGTGCCAAAAACGGTAATATGTTCAAAACATTATTATTTTTTCTAAAATTTTTGGTGTTGGTTTGGGTTAGTTTGGGTATGACAGAAATATTACATTCCCGGCCTAGAACGAGAATGTTATATTCCCGAACAGTTATTTTCGATTCTTGTACAGTTATTGCATGATGCCAAGCAACGAATACAATATACTGGAATCATGACTTTTGCGGTGAGAAAACACATCGGAAAGGTGTTGTTTTTCATCCGATCGGATAAAAATATGTTTTCTGGGGAGTTAAAACTACCAACGATTCAATTGGCGAACCATTACCTCGCCTCTCAGAAGATTCAGAGTATTTAAGTGGCACTGCGTCTTTTTTCAAGAAATGTTTTTTCTGTTCGATAATCATTGTCGATAAAATGTTTTTCACACAGATATTTATTCTTTATCACATCTGAGGGTAAACCAGCAAGAGAAGCATTTCCTGAAACAATAATTAATAGGGCTTTAATCCTAGAATATTGAATAGGAAGGCAATCGAGAAGACATCTCTAAAACGATACATCTTCCCTGTGATTATATCGGAGATTGTATAAATGAAGTTTTAAAAAAATAGAAACCTATTCTTTTTTTTATAGTCAATACACTCTATAGATTGAAAATTATCAAATTAAATATAGTTTGGAGGTTTAGTTTAAAAAGTGAATAAAACATAATGATTTCCTGAACCTGAAATCCTGTTCCAACTTTCAGCACAGGCTCTAACCGTGGCTGACGTAAAAGACAGGCTATGGCGCGAAAAGTCACGTGATCAACTAAGGCTCATTGTTGTAATGAAGTTTATTTGCGTTGGTCAGTTGTCAATTCCATAGCAACAATGAGCCTCAGACTTTTCGCGCCATAACCTACGCTCTAATATGGTGTTGAAAATAACCCCGGTAAAAAACAGTGTATAAAAACAGTCTATTTTTAAAGCTACAAAGTTTACTCACCCAACGAGCCGAAAAGTAATTATTATACCTGAACCAAGACTTGAGCCTAATAATACGTTTAGTTCACTTGGTGATATTTAGATATTCAACTTGGGAGTGTGGCAGAAAATCACTAAAATCGGTCACCAAATAAATAAGTTATTTACCATTGAAAAATTTAATTTGGGCCACACTGCAGAGTAGGAGGTATGTAGTCGTATTAGAAGTACTTGTTTTTTATATTTACTTGTTTGAACTCATTTTTGGTCTACCCTGAATTGGCATTAACTAAAATTTAATTGCATAATAATGATTAATCAAAACCATCCTTGTCAACCTTTCAATTTTAAGCTAAAGGTGCTTTTATCCCATTTCCCTCATCCCCATACGTGTCAACCAATAAAACGCTTTATTTTTGAAATTCATCCAATAGCCGACATTTTCATCGACAAAATCCCTAGAATCAATTTTTCGACAATGTTTCCGCTTAAACGTCAAAAATTACATAAAGTCGGCTATAGTCAATGAAAATTTTGAAAAGTTTGGCGTTAGACCTATTGAGAGCAATGAGCAAAAACTAATTTTCTTGTGGCAAATAGTTCGGTTAAATATATTTTGGGTCATTATGCAGGTAAAATTATTCCTCAAAGTTTTTTGCTTTTGAGTATAAACTCCCTCGACAAATGAACTCCCAAAATCCCTCGCCTGCGGTTCGTGATTTGATGAGGTTCATTTATCACGGGTTTACTTAATCGAAAAACTTTGCGTACAATTTTGACAAAAAAAATAACGTTCCATTATTATATGATGTTACTGACTGACTATAATTCCCAAAATCTTGAGTATATTTATTTAACTAATAAAAAAAAACAAATTTTAACAATCTGTTATTTTAACTTAAAACTTGGAAAGGGTAAGATTTTTTGTTTGAGTGAAAAGACATTTAAACAAACATACACATTTAATCTTAGAGGTTACACTCGCCCCCGCTAAGGGCCTAAGGTTACGAAGTAGATCATATGAGAAAAATGCACCCCCCGTGAAAACTAAACTAATGGGTCCGAGCAATTTAAGAACATGGAAGTATACGAAAAGTATTTTTTTCATATTTGTTTGGTCACCCTGTATGATGCCACTCAGAGTCGATAATAAATGTACATTGTTTTCTTTTCGCAATTTCAAATAGATAGGTACATACCACAATGTATTATTCATTGCTTTGTAATTTTTTCGTCTTTTGGAGATCTAAATTAACATATGAACGTTTTTATTTTTGCGCCTACTAAGTCCACAATTAAAATATTCACATTTATTTCCAGACATGTTTTATGACTACTACAGCGACGCCGACGCTCCCTTCGATAAAGACTGAATAAATACGAAATAGTTAAAATTTGTTACCACCTGCAATAATCAGCGAAAAATAGCCAATAATCCTAGCGTCGTCGCGGCCTCCCGCCGCCGGCCGCTACACTCGTCTGACTTTGTCTCATGCATTACACATGGTGAACCATGGCAACATTGCGCGTTGATTTCTCCTATGGATGCAGACTTTGCAAAGCTTGCATCCATTTAGGGGGGCCCGAACGTTGCCGTGTCTTGTTCGATCTATTGCGTTAGCTATATTCATCTATGGTACAACTAACTTATCGCATTTCGATAAGGAACTTAAATTAAAGGAGAGCTTCTTCACATGCTTTTCCTTTACTGATGTATAATACCTTTAACTTATTTCTTTGGTTTGATTCTGTGGTAATACTTGACGTAGCACGTTCTTCAGGATATATGTCTTTTTCCATGACTTCAGGGCATTATCTTCTTGAAGCTTATTTACGGGGTCAGCCGATGTGTCCTGTCCAAATCATCCTTTTTTCAGATGATGTTTTCTTCGCGACCGATATTATTGTAGTTTCAGTTTGGGTTTGACCTTCTTCTTATCATCATTTACCTTCGTAAAAGATTTGCTGAAGGTCTTCTTATTTTTTGATGTGTAAACATCTTACGCGGCGGTATGAAGGTAAACCTCGGCAAATGGGACGGAAATCATATGGGAGGACGAAAAAGTGAAGGACTATGTGACCGGGTATGACCAACTTAAAGTAGACTGCATCCACGCATTGAAATAAATAGTAATATATGATCGCTCCTCGTATTAGTTTAGAGCCCGGCCCTTTCAACAATCAAACTTTGTAAGAGAAAGATAGGAAGTTTGAGCAGATGACGTGGAAGAGACGAAGATAAAAGCTAGTGTTTGAATTGTGGACGGACCTGCTCCTTAATATATTATTATATTATATTCGCATTGAATTTGGATCCATAGGTTGATGTTATTATTGGTGGAATTAGATTTTCATGTCGAATTTATGCAGTGAATTAATTAACTCCGAATGCAGCTGCCAGTAAGTATTATTAAGGAATCCTAACTAATATTATAAATGCTAAAAATGCGAATAACTAATATTATGAATGCGAATGTGTATTTGTTTGTTTCTTACGCTTTCACGCATAAACTACTCAACTGATCATCATGAAATTGTGTACAGGTGTTTTCAAAAGTATAGTAAAGGACATAGGACACTTTTAGCTTTTAACCCGCGGCTTCGCTGGCGTTGATTATTTCGGTTAGTTTTAATCCTCTTTTCCACGCGTAAACTACTTAACCGATCATCAATAAATTTTGTACAGATATTTTCAAGAGTATAGTAAAGGACATAGGACACTTTTAGCTTTTACCCGCAGCTTCGCTCGCGTTAATTTTAACGGTTAGTTTTAATCATATTTTCCACGCGTAAACTGTTTAACCGATCATCATTGAATTTTCTACAGATATTTTCAAGAGTAAAGTAGATGCTATAGGACACTTTAGCTTTTGCCCGCGGCTTCGCTCGCGTTGATTTTTACGGTCAGTTTTAATCATATTTCCCATGCGTAAACTACTTAACCGATCTTCATGAAATTTTGTACAGATATTTTCAAGAGTATAGTAAAGGCCATAGGACACTTTTAGCTTTTACCCGCGTTTTCGCTCGCGTTGAATTTTGATGTGTAAACATCTTACGCGTCGGTATGGGGGTAAATCTCAGAAAACCGGATGAAAATGTGCAAGCGGATGGGGACGGAAATTTGCAAGCAGTTGTGACATCATAACCAAGCGCAGTGATTTTACAAGGGCTGTTCAAATATTTGTGCATGTCGATATAGGATATGCTTACACATCAGTGTCTCGAGTACTAGCAGACTCGCTCATTTTTTTTCCTCTCTATTTCTAATTGCTTTTTTGTTCAATGTTTCTTTACTTTCTTCATTTTATGCTTAATTGTCCATTTTTATTTTATTTTTTTTTTTCATTTAATATCTTCTCCCATCCACTAGATATGGATGCGGATCCTTCCTTTAGTAGGGCACTTTCGCACTTTGACGTTTTCCTTTTCTCTCAAGCGTTTTTGGCCATAGAAGGAACTCATTTAGATCTATGGTTTCCAGAGATGGACCAGTTGATCATTTAGATGTAAGACCAGAAGTACTTGGCTGGTTACCTATTATAATAGAGTCAGTTGGTTAGTTACTTCTTAAAGTTAAGTTGCTTGATTGGTCAGGTAATGGGCTGCAGGTAGGCCTACTTGGTTTAGAATCCGAGTTGCTGTTGCTCAGAATCATTATCGGCATGGCATCGAGTTCATTTTAACTAAATGGTATTTATTAGCAGAATTATCGGTGTTGCTAGATATGTCTGTGATTTCAAACTGCACTAACTAGCTGTTAGCAGCAGATTCTAACTTTAGAAGGTCAGCTGGCGTAAATGTTTGATAGATACCTAGAAGTGTATTGAAATAATCTTCCTTTGTCATATTTTTGGTTGATTTACCCTGCTGTAGATCATTTGAAATTTAGGCCCGAATATATTCAAGAATTCTTCGAGTGTTATTCAGTTTTCTTCTTTGTCATCTGCGGTTATGTGTATTATCAGTGAGTTTTTATACCTATTCTGCTTTCCCGTGTATTTGGAGTAATCGATGGCGTTTAAATTTCGTGGAAATAGGCATCAAGCTTTGAAACCATTTCCTAGCGTGTTTGTTTGGGTTAATAGAATAGGGGCAAAATGAATCTTCGTAATTTGAACGGGCTGCTTACTACGTCGCCAGCTGGCAACTGCCTTTTTGCATGCAGTTTTCAGCGATTTAAAGCTGAAAACGTCCGCAGGTTGTAAAATCCTTGTAGCGTTTGGGTATAAGCATATCAGGACGATTTGAAGACTAACAGCAAAGCTCAAAAAGTTGATAAGTTTGATATGTTTTATGTTCATCTACAAAGTGGATGATCGTTAACTGTAGTCCTTCCTTTAGTAGATATAGATGCAAGATATTTGTGATATATTCATAAAAAATTGCGGCTTTCATGCAGCCCTATGTCCCAATCATTTGGAACCCTGTCGACAATATTTTTTGGCAACCTAATATAAGGATACACCCATCGGTGGGGTTAGGATCTTCTAAGTTGCTGAACAAATATTTTTCTTTCAAGTATGTTTCAATGTTTTCAAACGAATTATTTATATTCTTTTCAGATACATTTCCACTGGCTTTTGTAACAGCTTCCGAAATTAGACTTGCTAAGTTAGGATGCCTTTGAAGAAAGCATTTATACCAATTATCTCGAGGTTAATTTTTTTTTATGGCAGTGACACACACATTAAAGGGAGATCCTATGGCGCTCGACGAGCGGTGTGTGTGCGAAGATGTTGATTGACACGGTTCTCGAATATTTGTAGGTTGTAATTAGTGGGAAACAGATGTCCTGGAAGTGAGTTCCACAGTGATGCAGTGCATCAGACAAAGGAGTTCTGGTAAAGCGATGTTCTAGGTGTTTCTAGTTGTACGACGAACTGGTGCGCTCCTGCCGTCTGTCGGGACTGTCTGACAGGAGTTGCCAGGGACGGGATGATGCGGGCCAAATCCTGGCAACATCTGCCGTGAAAGTATCTGTAAAACAGAGACATATCGGCCACATGTCTGCGATGTTCCAGACTATCCAGATTCCGGGTCAACTCCGGATCTCCGACGAGACGCACAACCCTCTTCTGAATGGAATCCAGCAGCTTTAGGGTATGCTTTGGTGCGGCACCCCAGATATGTGAGCAATATTCTAAGCACGGTCTTATTTGCGCTTTGTACAGCAAGAGCAACTGCTGCGGTGTATAGAGTTTTTTGTTGCGAAATAGCGCACCAAGCTTCTGGGAGGCTGATTTTGCGATGTTAGCAACATGGTCATGCCATGACATATTGCTGTTGACCGAGACACCCAGCAGCCCGATTGACGAGGATGAAGGAATGGTCAATCCTGCCATAATGATGTCAGGGCCCGCTGTATTGACCCTCTTAGTAAACGTTGCTGCTTGGGTCTTTGCTGCATTGAACTGAACCAAATTTCGGTCGCCCCAAGTTTGAACTTTCTCCAGGTCTTGATTAATTGCTTATATACAAATGGGGTTTCCCTGGTGTGTTTGTCCAGAAAAGATTTTACCAACAGCCGAATATATTATTTCTTCTTTGGAAATCCTTTGCTATGGCTTTCAAATATCCGGGACACTAGTAGATCCTCCTTCTCTCCGGATAACTTTGTTTTTGATATCCGTGAGAGCATTTTGAAGAGATTCTTCATGATAAATTTTCAGCTTTCAGCTTTAAATTTGGGCATGATTCTTAGGCACAAAAAAAAAGAATACCAATAACTGATTTTAACTTTGAACCACCAAACTGAGTTATTGGCAAGACCTGAATTGAAAAAAAAAGATAAACTGTGTAAATTTCACACTCTAAAGACATGCAATTAACAAGTAAATCAACGCCTATAAAAAATATATAATAATTTGCCTACTAAAACTAGTAAAATATGTAAGCAGTATCTTATGAGAATCGTAAGAATCTTACCTTAATCAGAGAGGTGCACCATCTTCTTCTGTAGCTGCAATACACTCATTCTGACAGGCTTAGGAACGGAGTTCCCGTGTTTGACAGGTGGCCATGTTTCTAAATATATAAATTAAATTAGGGATAATGCAATATGAGCTTAATAAATTGAATAACTTTGCATAACTGCCAATAACTAGCGGACTGCTAACAATTGGGTGATTTACGCTACTCAGAAATATGATATGCAACCCCTAATTTTTTTTGAATACTCATACGTATTAAGTAACTATAGATCATTTAAAAAAATTTAAAAGATTTTATTCAGGAGGCAGATGAAATATAAGAATTCAATAAGATTACACGCCTTTTCATTATAATCAATAACTTGTGACTATGCAAACTTGGTCAGAATAAAGCGAGAGCTAATCATATTAAACAAGTTAACAAACAGCTAAGTAGTTTAACATGTACAACACAGTTTCCAAATCAATCACTTTTTGTGCTAATTAGTAATTTGGAGGCTCTTAACTAAGTTAGCTGAACACTGTAAATTCTAATGAAATTCTCCAGCCTTGTAAACTATAATAAAACTTGCCGAATTATGCTCTAAGACCCCGAATGACTTCTATTACTTCAAAGAGATTTCCGCAAAAGCTAAAGAAATATCGCTTAAGTGTTTTTCAACAGCTTCTCTGCTTTAGAAAAAGCTTTAGCAAAGATGTCATTACTGGATTTCTGCTGGAAATATTATTTTTCCGTCTGATGTG
Organism: Pissodes strobi; assembly: GCA_016904865.1. Taxonomy (NCBI): domain Eukaryota; kingdom Metazoa; phylum Arthropoda; class Insecta; order Coleoptera; family Curculionidae; genus Pissodes; species Pissodes strobi. The sequence continues at coordinate 240,540 of MU182332.1, forward strand.
TTTTTACTTTTTATTTTTATACCCATTATGACAATATATCGGTACATTAGGAAATTACAGCAATTTTCAAGGGAATTTTCTCTAAGTGTATAAACACGAACTTTTCACATTAGTTTATTTGTTTTCTTAAAGTACAAAGTCTACAGCTCACTTATAGGTCATGGCATTACTTTTACTCTTATTTATATACAGGATGTTCTATAAAGAATGAACCATATATTTTTCAGCTGTAGTGGTTTTGCATCACAATAAACCGATTTAGAGTAATTGACCATGCCAAAGAATATTATAAATATTATAGTACACAACAGAAAACTCATCCCATGTTAAAAATTTGTATCACCTATGGAAGCAGACTTTTCGAGCCTGCTTCCATCGAGCGAGTCTCGCCGTAAAAGCGACCGCGTGCCCGGCCACGTTGCCAAATTTGTGCAGTTGAAATTTGCCCGGTGCGGCGTCAAAGATAATAGATAATTCTACTAGGAAAATATTTGTTGGTCGTGTCGTGTTGTCACGCAGTAACGACTTGAGTAGCAAGCGTGCAGGAGTAGGCGAAAAGCAGTTTTCATTTACGTATACCTAAAATAATTATTATTGAGATTTTGAGATATTAAATTGTAATCTAGGTATGGCTTCAAATCAAATGCTGGCCATTTATGCCAATATTTAACATTTTACCACTGTATAATATGATTGACAATGGGTGATACGCATAAAATTTAGGCAAATTCTTTTACTTAATTTTTTTTTTGAAATAAACACACAAATTACGAACATCCAACAAGGATAGGTAAAGAGCAAAAGCAAATGCTTTATTTTATTCATTATTGTCAAAGATTTAGAAATAAAGTCTATTTTTGTTCAACAATAATTATAGACATCGTTGCCAAACAACGTCATCTTAAAGTTAAGGTAAATTCGAACCTACCAACTATTACCTGTACTATTACATTTTCATTGGTTAGATGTGAACAAATAATTTATTATGGGTGCTAAGTTATTTACGCGCATCATTGTAAAAAGTATATAATCTGGCGATTTCAGGTTGGCCAACACATTTTTTTATGACACACTGGGGAGGACTTTAATTTGTGAACGGAATACACAAGGTGTCCGGGAAAATGTGAGAAATCTCCCGGGTTCAAATAGAACACGAAGAAATAACGTGACAAGTTCCTATATTTTTTCCCCTCCCTACGGAGATATAGGACGCCGCTAGAAATCGTTTTTTCTTGAATAACCTCCAAAGTACTTGTCATAAGTTAATAAAAAATTAGTATAAAGGTCACCGGTAAGAACTCCTTAAAATAATTGCAACATATTTGGCTTCTTTGGTTTACCAGGGGCGGACAAAATTTAACACCTTAGTGCTTATTTTTTTAACACCCTGTATGATAAAGACCCAAAAAAATGTTTAGATGGCTTGAACTTTAAGCTATAAAAAAGTATTCCCGTTCAAGAGCGATAAAATAAACCTTTTTTGAGTTGTTATCCAAAGAAATAAGAAATCCGAAGAAATCAGTCGATTTTCTTAATAAAAAATAAAACATTAATTTCTTTATCACTTTTTTACTCGAAAACGGTTTTATCGATATTGAACAAGAATACTTTTTCTATAGCTTAAGGTTCATGCTACCCACAAATATTTTTTTGGTCGTTATCATACAGGGTGTTAAGAATATACGCATTAAGCTGTAAACCTGAGTTCGCCCTGGTAAATTAGAAAAGCTAAATATCTTTTTTTTACTACTAACATGATAAATCACCATTATTTACTCCATTCCTCAAATGAGAAGTAACATTTCTCACCCTAGGTAAATAATAATATTAAAAAAAACCTAGGTCAATAATGAAACGGAAAATGTCAAAATGTCAAACTTGTTAGTTTGACAACTAGTTGTCATTTCGGATTGTTTGAAAAATGAGTAGGAAATGATTAATTTCAAAATCTAATCAATTCAAATAATGATAAGGATTGTATCAGTGCTATTAGTAAAAAAATTATATACAGTATGACTCACTTTTCATGACTCCCCATAATATTCTTATTAATAATGCGATTTTGTCAAAATTTAGATGGAAAGAAGGTACTTTGTATGTATGGAGCTGTCAGGAGATTATTAGCATTTTTTGGCGAGTAACCACGGTTAACTACAAGTAATACTGAAGTAAGTGCCAAGCGGGCACCCCACAACAAATTGTACTGTATGCTTCTGTCTTCGCCAAAATACCGTAGTTAGATCTTGCATTGCTAGGTCTATGATCAGTTTGATCAGTGCAGAACGTTTACTCATATTTTCAATAACAGAATGGTGGCCTCTGGAGATAAGCAAACTAACGGTATTTTTCGATGAATATGTTCAGGATACTTTATGCTGCCCAAATCCCATTTGGGGCACATTTGTGTAGGAATTCCGATGCGTATGAGGCTTCTATAGAAGAATTTCATGAACGTATAATTTACAAACTTGTTCAGAATGGAAAAACAACATTTCACATGTTTAACGTTTCAAAATTAATCCGCCATGACTCCATCAAACCTCGAGTACCACACTTCGTCACGCATGTAAGTTGTAGTAAGCCGTAGTTGAAAAATGATGATGTAATAGTGACGTCACGAAACTTCCCCTCACTTACCACAATTAAATTAATCCTCGTGAAAACAAAGTAGTATCCTGTAGTATGCCGTGAATTGTAGTTAGCTTGCGAAAAAACGCTTCTTGTTACGATATCTGTCAGTTAGACAACTGAACTTCCAGGCTACTTGATATTTCGAACTATTTGAAAAATAAGTAGAAAATGACTAATATAAAAATCAAATCGTATCAAATGTGGTAATATATCGGTATTAGTAGTAAAAAAAAATCTATATATACCTCGGTTGAGAAGGCCATTATTAACCTCGCACGTTATATCCTTCGGCGCTACGCGCCTCGGGATATAAAAGTGCTCGGTAAATAATGGCTTACTTCTCAACCTAGGTATATAATATACTATTAAGGGCCCTATTTTAAGAGGTCCCTACTAGTGTTATCATATTAAATTTTTATTAGCTTACCTACATCAAGTGCTTTAAAAGTTATTCAAGAAAAACCTAAAACCAGCGGCGTCCTTTGGGAGCCCATATCTCCGTAGGGATGGCCGGTAGGAAGAAAATTATAGAAACTTGTCATGTTATTTTTCCGTGTTCTATCTGAACCCGCGAGATTTCCCAGATTTTCCAAGGCACCCTAACTATTTTTTAGACCCCAGTGAAATCTTTCTTTATGTTAATAATATGTAATATTCGGTGATTAAACGCGAGTGTAATTCATTAAGTTTAATGTTATTAAAAAAGTACCATATATTGACTGCTTAATTTCTTCTATTTCTGCCCTACAAAAATGTAGTTTCCAATCTTGGACATTCCCATATCAATTCTTTACTTATTAACATCATCACAATATTACATTTAGTTCCTTGGCATTTCACACTGACATGACTGACAATGACAAAAGGTAAATTAGGGTAAAATGTGGGTAAAACGTACGAAATGCCTTTTAATGCTATTTTTTTGCTTCACCAGTAACACAGGGTGATTCCTTACCAAAAAAAAAACCGTAAATGCAAAAGTTGTATTATTTTTCCTTTACTATCTTTTAAGCTCCTTGAAAAAAAAACAAGTGGGTATCGGAAAACAGCGAAACAAAAGCAACATGGGTTTTCTCTAATGCACTACCCTGTATTTACGCTAAAAAGAAAAACTTTTCCTCCTGGCTTCAAAATAGTATATTCTATAACTAGGAGGAAAAGCAAAACATTCCTGGACGGACGACTGTGGTAATTGCTGGACGAGGCGCAGCCGAGGCCAGCAACACAGGAGTCCAGGAATGTACGTTTCCTTCTAGTTACACATGCTTCTTTTTATCCGATTGAATTAGAATACGTACTTATAAAAATAGAGCCAAATATTACTCTAAATAAAAACGTTGTTTTAAATTTAAACTCAACATAATATCAAGTTTTGAATCGAGCGAGCTTGAAGTTTATTACGTAACTACGGAAACTACAGCTAAATGTTACTTTTGATAGACGTCAGATCTGACAAAAAAGGCGTTTGAATAGGACAGAAATGGTACATTCCCGTCCTAGGACGGATATTTTCTATTCCTGCATGTACAGTTATTGCATGTTGCCAAGCAACGAATACAATATACTGGAATAATGACTTTTGCGGTGAGAATACACATCGGAAAGGTGCCGTTTTTCGTCCGATAGGATAATAGTATATTATTTTATATGGAGGAAAAGTAACTTTTCCTCCAAATAAAATATGCTGTTTTTTCTTCAAATGTCGACAAATTAATGCAAAAACATCTCTTTTTAATAGTAATAATAATAATTATTATTAAAGATAAGTGGGTTCGCAAGGTGTCGGTGAATAGGCACAGGTTGTTGCTATAGTAATGTAACATAAAGCTGTCAGTGGACAAAAATTGCGTCTCCGATTGCGTTTTAATTCCGTATTGATAAGCAGTTATTGGGTAAGTTCGATTAAATAATAACTAATGTGTTCCTAAATTAGTGATTTTTAGAAATGCAGTGCACAAATTGAGTGATAAATACAAATTTTAGTTTAATAAGTCTCGAGTTGTTGGCGCTTATTTTGTTGTTTGTTTGTATCTATGTTGCTTTGACAACACTTTTACCTCCGCCGGCGGAAAAGTGAAAAGTAAAGCTCCGGCGGAGGAAAAACGAAACTTCACGGCCGCCTGCACAGTCGAGTAATGACGGATTTACTGACGTTTGAAGAAAAAAATATATAATACGTTGACATTCAGAGTAGATGCTTCAGAAATATTCAAGTTTGAAACTCACATAATTGC
>MU182332.1:245804-269774 GCA_016904865.1 Pissodes strobi
CGATGTTTTCGTTAGATAGCATTATAGGACCTATAATGCTCTCTAACGAAAACATCGGGCACCAAACAGGTACTTATCGCTTTACATTTTTGGTTATAGTTTCTAGACCACCTTATATATTTTAGTTCAATTTCGGCATTTTTATATATAACAAGAATCCATAAATTGTCGCTACAATTGTATGCTTCGAGTTTTTTTGTTATCCAATAATTTTAGAGGGTTTAGGTGAACATTTCGAGGCAATAACCTTATATAAAAACTTTAAATTAAATCTACTCTAGACTTAAGTATTTAGCATTATACAAACCTCGTTCTACATTTAAACATTTCCAGTTTGGCATTTTTTTAACGTAACAAACAACGATTCCTACTTTCAAATGCACTGCTCGTGTGACCACCGGCTTGTAAATCTGGGGCAACGTTCCATCCCAGCGAAAACACTGCACAGACGTTAAAAGAAGGATAAAATGGTGCTCATGCAAACCACGTTTTACTTTTTATTTTATCAGGGTATTTAGGAATTTTCCCGCGCTCTAAAATGCTTCTAGTTTTTTGTTGAATTCAATTAACGGTCTAAGTTCAAGAGATTTGCTATAACACATACATATGCATGAAATGTTAAATTCAAGCATTATTTAATATTTCCAACCATGTCCTAATTTAAATAAAAAGGCGTTTTAAAGTAGGTTATAATTTGCTATTTGACTCAGTATTTGGAATTTTTAAACGATGTTTATTTGGTCTTCGAACTTTTACTTTGCAGTGGGATCTCAATCAGCGATAGCGTATCTCAGTTACTGCTCGTGGTGGTAGGCAAGTATTACGTATGAAAATATATTTCATGATAACTAACATTAATTTTATAAGTTTATCTAATTATCATGGTGAGGATCGCCAGGATTAAATAATATAGTTTAAAAAACTGCTTCCATAGTACATCGAACTAAAAAGAGGAAAATAAATATAGTTTAAAAAACCAAAAAAACACGCTTTAATGATCGATCGAACTAAAAAACAAAAAATAATTATTAATACAGGCAGAAAGTAATAATGAACGAAAAATATTAGTATTATTGTGAAAAAAGCTTTGTGCTATATTTTATGTACATCGAGCACCCCACGCTTTTTTCACAATATAATACTAATATTTTTCGTACATTATCATTTTCAGCCTCTATTAATAATTATTTTTTGTTTTTTAGTTCGACTGATCATTAAAGCGTGGTTTTTAGTTTTTTTAAACTATAATTATTATATTCAAGTTGTTTGTACCTTTTGTATTTCTTTTATTTGCTGATGGTCATTCAAAATCCATTGATATTTTTTGGGGGATTTGTTTTATAAAGAAAATATATTTATGCAAAGGGTTTTCATTGAGCGTAATAATCCACTCCCGGAGCCGGGTATTGCAAACACGACTCTCCGGTGTTAGGTTTGTTTTTAATTAAAATCTTTACTTGCTTACCTTTTAACTTTAATAAGAAAAACGTGTTGCAAACTTTCCAACGAAGCATGGTCAAAGAAAATACTACTACGAATAGATGGCTTATTCAAATGGCAATCTGTGAATCTGTACGGAGACATCAATGCCCCCGTAAAACGAGTATAATATGCAGTAACCCTCGTGTCGCCGGCCGGAACGCGACGCAGTGTTGCCAAATGTCCCCACTTATACCGACTCAATATTATTTTATTATTTCGCATTTTCCAAGGCAAGTTGTCACAATTTACACACATAATTTTAAAACAGTTATCCCAAACCGATGGGGCAGAAATTTTGCGTACGTATTTAGTTTGGATAGAAATGCAAAATTCTCGTGTTGTTATGCTGGTACAAGACCATATTTAGGAGGAGGATTTTGAATTTAAATTGTCGTATCATGCTGAAAATATGCATACGTTTTTAGGTCCGGAGACATTGTAAAATTTTTATAGTATTTTTGATCTGGAACAGACTCGTATTCAGGAGGGGGCAACATTATACGTAAACAATCTGTACAATAAATTAACCAAAGCAGAGGAGCTAAACTGCTAAACTTATTAAAGTTTTGTGGTAAAATACCTAAATATTCGACTAATACTTTTTTTAAGTTAGAAAGTGTTTTTGAAAACGCACTTTACTATTTTAGTTCTAAAAAATTGTTACTTTGAAAATCTCTCGAAATCTTACCTGTAATATTTACCTATCTAAATTGTTTTATTATTGTCAAAATATATTTTTTATTGATGTTTAAGGTTGTTTAATTTTTGCTGCACTTTTTTTTTGTTTTTATCTAATGTCCATTTACAAAATATATAAATGTTAGTTACAACCATCTGTTCAATTAATAAAATTTTGTGTCTGTAACAATTATTATTTTTATCAGCCAACCAACGAACATTTTTTGCCAAAATTTTGTCTGTTATTTTTACCGCAAGGTTACTCTCTCGACTCATACAGATTAAAATATTTACGGAAATATAAAAATGATTTTTGGACAATAACAACTATGTCATCTTTTGGTACACAACTAAAGACTCTCCAGATTTTCCTGCATAATTTTCATTTAAAAAAAATATTTGCTTTGAATCCTTTAAAAGTGGAATATTACTTTTATTGCAGCTCTCAATATTATTTAAGCCATCTAAATAGTTAAATTTATTTTTTATTCGTTTAATAAGATACCCTGTATGATAAGTGATAGCACATTCTTCCAAAGGTGTTGTGTATGTTGCGTTTTCAATTAATATTTTTTCAGAACTAGTGGATTCCGCATCAGAAATGTCATCTTTACTTTCAAGACATTTAAAAAATTCATTGTCAGCGCTGTTCTTGTTATATCCTATCTTATAATATAGGATATAGTTATTTTCCTAACAAATGCCTAGCGTGATACTTTTCCTCAGGCGGCTGCAAGTACATTTAATATAAAATAATTTTTTTAACAATTTTGGTACCAAATACAAAATAATGAAAACTATATTTATTAATACTATTTAGAACCTTTAAGTTAAACAGCCAGTGTCACATTATGAAGTAGGACAATTGATAACTACGGAGAATCTCGAGCGATTACGTTTGATCTTTCGAAGCTATTCGGCAGAATTTGGCATGACAGATTGCGCAATAAACCGACGTCCTTCGTACTGCCAGCGGCTCTCTGCAACTGGCCTGCCAGTTTCCTTAAGAACCGATCTTTACTGTATTCTATTCAGAAGAGAGATTTGGGTCTCGGCGGCGACCTGGCGTTGACCCGAGATTTGGATAGTCTGAAACACCGTAGACATGTGGCCGAGATATCCCTCCTTTGCAGATATTCTCACGGCAAATGTTCCGAAGATTTGGCCGGCATCATCCCACGCCCTGCAACATATGTCAGACAGTTACGACAGACATCAAGAGCGCATCCGTTCGCCATACAACTGGAAACATCTAGAAAGTCGCTTTACATGCACTGCTTTGTCTGGGGCACTGCATCACTCTGGAACTCACTCCCAGGGCCTCTGTGTCCCCCTAATTACATCCTACAACTATCTTATTTCTTAATTCCGTGGATTTTCCCAAATGTGTGCCTGCCCCCACTGTTCATTTTTAATTCCTAATATTTTAATATTAGTGATTCCTTCCCCACTATTGGACAATATCGTTTTTGAAGATCTCCGAAAACTGACTAGTATATTGTTCTAAATTTGCAAGTTTTAGGTAGGCTGCTATTTTACCGTTTTTCAACGGTATTTACTTCAGCGTACTGAATGAGGCAAGTTCTTTGTTGTAATTTACAAAGAATCTATGACGCAGGGTCCCAGAAACCAGAAACACGTATTTGCCATCGCTTATATCATTTGATGTTAGGATGCTTCTGCTTATATGATTATTAAATCTGGAATTGTTACCAGCAAACAATCCTCTCTGTTTACAACATCATCTGTCATTATTTTTGAAAGATTTTCTCGACTGCCTGTTACGGCTAAGGCAAATATTACAGCCACTTTAATCAGTAAACTTTTCTTTAATGACCTCCATTATTTTGTGAACGAATTAGATTAATAAAATGAAACTGGGGATCGAGTAATGGCAATAATGCTGCGTTTTAATATCAAATTGACAAATCCAAAACTCAAGATGACCACTAGGCGCTATTTTGAAACAACACTTTAAATAGGACAACATTTTAAAGTTCTTAGCGAGTGCTTTATAATCCTAGAGTATTAAGACAACATCTTTACTCAATACAAAATAGCAAAATGGGTTATTAAATAAGAGGATAAATCTTACGCATTTGGTTCAAAAGGTGCTGGAAACGAAGACTCTGTACTTCTTGACACAAAAAGTATATCTGTCTAAGATTTCTCGATGACCTTTTTCAAATAAAGTGACGGTAAACGTCTGTTATTCTTTGACGTGAATCCAAAATAGAAGCGGGTTTCATATCCAACATCATTTGTTGTTGGCGACGGCAAAAAAATTATCTTGTAGAGAAGGAACTTGTAGCTAAATGTACAGTTACTGGTAGCGTGAATAACAAAAAGCCACCAGTTTATCCACATATCCCAGAAGAAAAGTAAATTGATATTATTGGAGAAATGGTAGCCAATCCCCAACAATCTCTTTCTGATTTTGCAACTGTCTGTGAAGTATATCCTTCTACTACGCGGTACCAATAAATGTCATCCTTACAAGGTCCAAATGATATCGTAATTAGCCGAGGATGTCCCAGACAGGATTATAGAGCATCCTACCTATGAACGAGAACATCTGTTTCAGCGACGAATGCAAATTTTTTTAACTGGTGAGGTTGTCGATTTTGGAGTGACACAAACGCAAAATAATTGAATTTTGAGTATAGACTGTCTGCATTTTTGATGATCTATTGCTGATCTTGAATCTAAACAGCTGCATGTCGAAATAAAATAAAACACGTGGAATAGTCATTCTCTTGCTCTTCAATTTCCTGGTACTCCAATGATTATTGGACATTATGAAATTATTTAAATTAAATTCGTAGACATGGCAAGGGCATAACAGGAAAGAGGTGATAAATGGAAAAGGGGATGGTAGAACAGCGTAAACCAATTAGAATAGCGCTTAAGCCAGAGTGTTGGAAGCAAAGTGGTGGTACATACTAGGTTTAAATGAAGATGAAAGAAGAGCTGGTAGGATACTAGCCGAAAGGCGTAAGATTCGAGGAAGTAGAGCAAAGATTTATTGAGATTAACATGCAAATTTAGGAAATCTAATAGAAGTGAAGAGGCATGCACAGAGGTATAAAAATCAAAAAAGGTATAAAAGAGGCAAGAAAAATTAAAGTAAATATCGTAGAACATAATATGCTGCTAGGAAAAAGTGCATGTTAAGAAAAACTTTTGTTTATCGAAAGTATTACTAGAGGGATATCCTAGATATACAAGAATTTGCAATAAAGCTTACTAAAATATATACTTACTAAGAAAGGCATTTAAAGGAGAAATTACACAACGTAAGGAATAAGATAGCAAGAATTCAAACCCAAGTTAATTTGTCTTAAGACGAAAACTTAAAATTTGCCTCAGGGCTAAAAAGTTTTAAAACAAAACCAGTAAGGAAGCCTTGCAATGAGACATCAAAAAAATTTAAAGGGTTTGCCTTTACATTTGGAGCTCTATATATTATTTTAAGAGATAAAAAAATCAAACAAAGATTGATATTTTGTGATTTTTTGTTAATTTATTTATATCTTAAAATAATCTTTCCAGAAAAGAAGAAAAGCCTGTACGTAAATATTTGTTTTAGTGTTTTTCGTGTACTATATTCTGTCCTTTTGAATATTTTTTGATAAAGACACCTTACATAATTTAGCCTCACACTTGCATGTATAAAACCCGTAGTAATAGGATCTGACTGACAGAAAAACTACACCATTCAGATATTATTGGTGTCAAGACTATAGATCGAGTAAGGATCTTTTTGTATTGGTCAGAAGAACAAAATGTTATATGTCTACTTGGAAACTATAATGTAAAACATATAGATTTTCCACTACGATCGATTCAATCCAGAAGATCAACAATATGTGCGCATTGGGTGTGCAATGATAATTTGATAGTTTAATTCACGAAACAGTATAACAGAATTAAGTATCACTAAAAATTAGGTATATAAAATATTTAACTGATTCTGATAATAACATTTTCAATCTCGTCGATTCCAGAAATTGTTGTAGTGCAAATTTCGGTAAAGGAATCTAGTTAGTCCATTTTAAAGCATCGCGCAAGCAAATCACTTTGCATGCTGATGTTTTATGTAAACGATATAAAGCCGCTGCCATGTGGACCGACTTGCATCCAGTACTGAACTTTTTTATCTACTTCTATGTTGATATCTCGTCTGTGTAACACAAAATCCAGAAAAAAATAATTTTGCAAAAAAATGCGGAGCTCTATCCAAAGATTAAGTAAATGACATTAATATTAACAGAGTCAAACCACGGAATACGAGCACTAGATGGTGTAGGTGGGCTCCTAAAAAGGACTGCCGATTTTGATATTGCCCTAAGAAGAGATCTTACTCATGTAACTTTACTTGAAGTTCTATAAGAGAAACGTAAAACAGTGAATTTATGGCATGTAACATCTAATAAACTAGCTGTTGTTAAGACACATATCAAAATGTGGAAAATGGTACCTCAAACTATGAAGATGCAGAAGTGTATATGGATTGTATCAATTCTAACATCAACTGCCGTATTTTAACACATTTATTTAAAATGCTCTCGTCATTTTAGCCTTATTTGAAATAGACTGACAAGTACCTCAGTCAATGAATTCCACGTACCTTAACTAGATAACTGTCCTCGCTAATTTAATATCGAATTTGGATTCCGGTGATCAAACAAACATCATGAAGAATATAACATTTTTCATTGACAAAGCATCAAACGGACGATAAAAAATATCAAATAAAAACAGAAAAATACTTAGTAGAGTCACATTACAAAACAGATAAACACTACCTATAGGTACATATAAGCTGTCGCAGATAATAAAAAATTGAAAATGTAAGCATAGATACGTCAAATTTGACAGCATAAAATAAAATACAAATTACATAGAAATACAAGTCGTAGTCGTAGAAATAAAAGCATTTCGTCAAATAGCTCCAGCCAGTCAAAGGTATCGTTGTATAACTCATCAATTGTGTGATAGGCCTTTGCAACTAAAAGCATATGTACGTCCAGTTTAAACCTCTATGACACCATATTTGCCTGACGTCCGTAGGTTCACGTTTTAAAGTACATTGGTAGTGATTCGTAACGCTATAGAGCGCCAGCCTCGCAAAAATTGGATGGTTGGTGTTTCAATTTCATGTTTCCTAACCAGACAAGCGACAGTTTAAAGAATAAATAAAGAGGCAGAAGTCAATATCTTATACAAGGATTAATCCTTGTCATATATTTCAAGAGCAGTGGCTCACAAGAGTCCAAGACTTGGCACCACACAAACATCTGGTCGCTTTCTTCTGAAATAAAAAGGCCATATTAAAGTGTTGGTCGGTACATGACCCTTAAAAAGAGACTCCGTACAGCCAGTGAGACGTAATCAGCAAAAGATAAACATTCTACGCCATAGAAAATTCACGTCCACAACGCAAGTTTCACCGCGTAGCAGCCGGTAGAAAACCTTTTATTCAGAACTGGTAACTTGAATTTCAATCTAGGGTCGATGAACGCCAGAAATGTATTCTTTTGTGATCTATTAACCATCTAGCTATGCAAAATTACGTCATTTAAGTGACATTAAATAACAGATCATTAGCAGCATACCATTCCTTAACCCTAGCAAGATCTGTTCTAATATTCTCCCCCAGTAGAACAGTATCTCTGTAATGCCAAATAATTATAGTATCTTTGGCAACTGTTAATGTAAATTATAAATAATGAAGGGCTCAGAGCTTATCCCTGAGGCACACTTACAGCACTTGCTAACGATGCGAAATGGCTGTTCTCGACAGAAAAATGCGTTGACAAGTAAAAACCAAACCAATCCATCTATCTAAAGCGTCGCGCAGACCAGAGCGGTGGCGGACGCGGTGGCGGTCGCGATGGCGGTGACGGTAAAATACTGTATGTGTATTTGCCAGATCGCTTCTGTTTGCGGTCTTTAATTAACTTACACGCACAGTATTTTACCGCCTCCGCCACCGCGTCCGCCACCGCTCTGGTTTGCGCGACGCTTAAAGCAGTGGACCTCAGATCGCGTGGCAGAATCCCGCAGTCAAAAGCTTTGGGCAGATCACAGAATACTACTGCAACTCCCTCTCCATCGTCGAGACTTAGATGCAGATCCTCCAGAAAAGTAAAAATGACATTGGTCCTATTCGTGTGCATCACTGAGCAAGCCATGCAGCTCCAAAAAGCCAATAGCGCGTTTCTTGACCAATTTTTCAGCTGAGTTGAGCTATGTTTTTATTTAAGAAAAATGGCTTTTTCCGACAGAAAAATCTGGCAATTAAGAGCCAAACCAATCCAACCATCTGCCTCTAAAGCAGTGGAACTGAAGCATGCGTGGCAGGATCCTATGGTCTACGCAGTGAAAAGCTTTAGACAGATCACAGAATACTGCTGCAGCTCTCTCTCCATCGTTGAGGAATAGATGCAGATTCTCCAGAAAAGCAAAAATGACATTGTTCGTAACTCCAGATGCCACAAACCCAAACTGTACATCACTGAGCAAGTTATGCAGCTCCAAAAAACCAATAACGGGTTTGTTGACCAATTTTTCAGCTGATTTGGCCTGTGTTGGTGGTACGAACCTTTACTACTGTTCCCCTTTATAAATTGGAATAACCCTTACACAGGGAGGAATACTTTCCGCAACAAAATATACATTAATTAATACCTTCGGCCAAAATCTGCATAGACCGAGCTGGAAACTTCAAGAAGACCTTCACCAAATATATCGTTTTGAATGCAAAGTTACCGAGGATGGAAGGTCACTTCCATGCTTTCCAAAACCTATGTTCTCAAATATTTGCGGGAAGCCAAATAAAAGAAACCATTAGAGGTTCGAAATCGCAGAAATGCAAGATTCTTAATCTGCCTGATAACTTTTTGTTTTTAGTGGTTTGAGGTTGTGTGTATCAGTTTAATCATATAAGATATCATCTATTCATTTCGGCCTCAATTTTTGTGCAAAGTTCACTGATTAAATCCAATCAGGCAATTTGCAGCATCGCACAATATTAGACAAAACTGGGCCCATATTCCGAGGAAATTATGATTTATGTACTCAGAAACTTTTGGATGCCTAATAATCTGTTTTACTATACATACTATTATTTTACAATATGAACCCAGTTTCGTCTAATGTTGAACTTTCCGTTTTGTATTCCAAATAGAAAACCTGGAACAAATCCTTGTACAGTTAAAATAATGGATCTTAAACACAAACACAATGTTGTGAATGCAGTGATATTTGCTGCTAGCAATAGTGGTGCTAAATTACACTGTAAACCCAATATTAACAAATATTTGCTGGAAGATGTCAAAAGGAAGTTACGGAAATCGTTGAAAATACGAGGTTCTTTTTTGATAATCTATCTAATAGCTTCTCGTATTTTGTTAGCAGTTTCTTGTTTCATAAATTTCATATTTTTTTAAATCTCTCTAAAAAATATTCCCTTTCTTAACCAAAGTTCAAATGTCACTTTAAAGCGTCAAATATGTTGGACATGGGAGGATCTAATATTTATTATAGGTTTAAGTTTTTATTTAATTTGAATTCATAATAATGTACTATTGATATCCACTCAAATATAAATACTTTTGACATTTGGTTGCAGGATTTCGAGCAAACGATTCATACAAAAAACCGCGATTGATAAGTATATCTACTAAGATGCAGTGTAAATTATACTGCTTTAAGCTGGTAAAGACCTAAATTCAAATACGTTTCTCGAACAAATCCGTTACACACTTTTTAACTAATATGAGTTGCATATTATCGACTTATTTATTTGTGGTGATATCCATTTCCGCTATCAAGGGAATCCATTATGTAGGAATATTTTATATTCAATGTAACGTCGGAATCCATTACGGAATTTAGCCCAAGTGTTTCCCATAGTTTAGTTTTTAGTCACGAATTCGATGAGATAACAGCCAGATTGGCAAAGAATCAGTGAAAAACTTGACAGATTCCAAATGGCCCGTTTCAGATATTTTGTAAACGACAGGCAGCGTCTTTTACGATCCTTTTTTTATGGGTTAGATTCACCTTTATTTCCTGCTTAACTTGCTTTTGTTTTGGAGTACGTTTCTTGAATTATGAAATATTTATCATTGGCTTCCATTTTGGATGTGTACGATTATTTCTCTTCTTTCCCTTATATTTTTATTATTTCAGTGTGCACATTAAAATCTATTAACATTCTTTATAATAAAAAATATTATTATCTTATAATACGATTTTCAAATTTTTTTTTAATATACAGAAAGGAATTGTTACAACATTCAGATAAGGTCTTGAATACTATTATTATAGAAAATCTAGAATTTTGAGATTCAATGCCAAATAAATTTCCAGTAGTCTTGAGTAGTAGAATTTTTAAATGCATTAGCCGAAGCTACGAGTATTGAACGCTCGTTTGAATTGCGGCCCATTCCTGAATGTTTGAAATAGCAACAGTTTGTTTGGGTCTGGGTTTCTCGGTCAACAGCAATATGTCCTGGCATGACCACGTTGCTAACATCTCAAAATCAGCCTCGCAGAAGCTTGGTGCGCTCTTTCGCAACAAAGAACTGTATACACCGCAGCAGCTGCTGCGGTGCTTAGAATATTGCTCACCTAAGCGCGCCCTAAAGCTGCTGGATTCCATTCAGAAGAGAGCTGTGCGTCTTGTCGGCGACCAGGAGATGACCCGGGATCTGGATAGTCTGGAACACCGCAGACATGTGGCCGAGATATCCCTGTTTTACAGATATTTTCACGACAGATGTTCCTAGGATTTGGTCCGCCTCATCCCACCCCCAGCAACGCCTGTCAGATGGTCACGACAAACGGTAAGAGCGCACCCATTCGTCGTCCTCTGGAAACTACCTAGAACATCGCTTTACCAGGAGTCCTTTGCCTAGGGCACTGCATCACTGTGGAACTCGCTCGCAGGACATCTGTATCTACCTAATTATAATCTGCAGCTGTTCAAGAACCGTATTAATCAACATCTTCGCACACACACCGCTTGTCGAATATCATAAAATTTTAGTTTAATGTGTGGCCACTGCCATAAAAGAATCCAAATTTCTAAAAGTCAGTCAAGTTAGATATCAATCCTTTGGCCCTGATTTCTTGACAATGTTTTTGTAAGTCTAAGCCGTACCTCGTTGTGTAAATGCTAATGTTGACCATTTTGTTGAGTTATTGCGACCTATATGCTGATTCTGGCTATGAGCCAATTTACTCGAAGTTAACTCTCCATCTGAAATGTAAACTTCTGCTTCTTAAAACAGATTAATTGCATGAAACCTCATCAAAAATACGTAGAATGTAAAAGAGATTTTCTTTTTCGAATTCATATGAAAAAATAAAAAACGAGTAGGCAAATAACCGCCTAGGGAAAAAAGTCATGATTAGAAAATTCTGTTTATAGTTAAAATAATTATTAATCGTAACTCTTGGAAGTATGAAACAAACTTACGATTTGCATAATTGAGATTATACAAATTTAAATTTGCCATGGTCAATAATTGGCAGTGTGGGCACGTTAATTCATGCACCAGCGTGGAAAGCACCACCATGAACTTCAAATGGCAAATAAATAAAGCCGAGAAAAGTGATACAATTGGTTATTGAGTAATAACTTCCACCGGCACATTAAAATAACATTTTGAGAAGCCGATAAAAGTGTCTTTTTGCATGTCTTTCCGATCCAGAATCAGAGCTGTCGTATGCAATGTAAAACCCTGCACAAAATATATAATCGACTTGCTGCTTTTACGATACGACGTAAAATGCAATAATATACCACTTTGTTTCCGAATAGATGGGGGAGTGCCGATTCCCTACCTCGGATGAGAAGTTCCCCCGTGTGATGTAGTAATATCGGTCTGTTAAAATATCTTTGCCAGTATCCAAAAGAGCTTAACACTTATCGGTCTAGATTATTAGTTTTTAATTTGTTTTCTTGAATTGAAGTGAATTTTTGAAGTGAAAACTTCTTTAATACGGGGGTAATTTTGAGACTCGATGAAACAAAAAAGCGACAGTAAAAATGATCTATAGAGATAGAATACAGTTATACAGTTGCTACATGTTTATTAAGAGTTAGAAGTAGTTACAGCCCGATCATTAAAGTTAAGCAACGTCGGGCGTGGTTAGTACTTGAATGGGTGATCGCTTGGGAACACCATGTGCTCTTCTCATTTTTGACAAGGGCTGTATTATAATTAGAAGAAAATTAAATTAAAAAAATATATATATCATTTTCGATAAGTAAGTAAATAAATAGAAGCATATTGTCACATAATATGTCGCTGGTTCCGCAGTTCCACTGTGCTCTTTCAGGTGACTCAGATAGGTAGTGGAGAGAGATGGATAGAAACACTCGGTATATGGAGTAAATGGCTCATTTATTGACTTCAGGTTGAGTATAAAAGGTTGTAAGTATTACCAGAATATTTGGGAATGCATATCTTGTGAGCCCCTGGTGTATTCCTCGCGAAACTGATTAACGGGAACAGCAGAGAGGAAGAGCTGGCCTGAAGGGCATATAGATTATTTGATCTGAATAAATGTTTAGTTTCGTAGTTTACTTTTTATATGTCATTAACTTACTCAGCACTTTGTCTTACGGTTATTAATTTTAAGAAGTTCACTTTTAAGGTGCCTGATCAGAGGGGTTCGTTCCCGATTAAGGTTGAGCACACTGATAGGTCTTTGTTAATGTGAGAGCTTTGGCTTTGCCAATGATCGCACTGGAGACCAAAGTGTGCCGGTATGGGCTGCTGGGCAGCTTTTTATATCAAACTTTGACCTCTAATTCGAGTATTGATTTGAATTCTCAACAAGGTTAATCAGGTATCAGGTATGGCCGCGCGATACGAAGTTAAGACGTGTCTTTTTTGCTGCTGTTACCAAGCCTTATACAGCTAGTTTAAAGTTAATATAAAAGTTGATTTTTATATCATTATAAGATAATTTTGTATAGATTCAGAAAATCCATAAATTACTACGAAATCAGTCTCTGGACTTAGTGAAACAAGTCAAAAACCTAATTAGTGTAATATCATTTATTACCGGTATAAAAAAACACCAAGATATACACACATTTTTGTCAACAATAGGTAGTTTCCTATCAAGATCAATAAGTTCGAAGACTTGGAGTGTGCTTGTTTTTGATTCAAGATGCCGTCTGACCAAGTTAATTGTTACCATTGTAAGAAAATTGTAGTGTCTACTGTTGAATGTTTAAGATGTGAGGAATCGTTTCACCCTGCCTGCTTGGTTCAAGCAGGGGAGGCAAATAGCAGGCTATGTCGGCATATTGACACTAAAGGGTTGCTGAGAGAGGTTGATAGCCAAAACAAGCTGCTTCAGAAGATGGCAACTAAAATTACATCCCTGGAAGAATGTATCAAAGAACAATCTGCTCAAATAGCTAAGGAAAATGATGTAACTTCTAAGTTAATACCTGAGCTGACAGATAAATTGTCTGATGTGGAAAATAGAATGATAAGGTTTGAGAGTAAATCAAGGTCTGACAATAATTCTGAACAGCATGTTGTTGTGGAAGATGCGCAGCAATCTGACATTGTTGCGTTAGTGTCGAAGCAATTGAAAGATCAAGCCGATGAAATTGGTTCCAAGTTGGACAATGTAGTTGGTGCAATAAAGAGCACTAACATCGAGCTTGTCAAATTTTTAACCCAGCATTCACCTCCCAGGACAACCGAGGAGTTACCTGTTGCTGAAAAACGAACTACCAGTGCAGTTTCCGATGTTTCTCGTCAACCGCAAAGGCTACCAGCTGCGGTCAAAGGCAATAATGTTGGTTCGTCTGAGATTTCGGCAGCAATTCCTCGCAAATGGTTCTACATTCGAAATTTAAATTCGGAGTGTACCATTGAGAACTTGACCAAACACCTAGAGGCCCATAAACTGCATCCGTTAAGCTGTGAAAAATTAAAAGGCAATGATGAACTTAAGGCAGCATTTAAAATATCGGTTTCGCCGGATCTTGAGGGTGCTGTTCTAAATTGTGACAATTGGCCATCCAATGCTATTGTTAAGCCATTTATTTTCCGGAAGGTATATAGGAATAATATTAATAATATTAATCAAAATAACAGAAATTTTCGTCAGGGCAGCAACAACTACTACTATCGACGTCGGAACCAACAATTTCAATTGATTCCGACTCTTATTCTACTAACTCGTTGGATTATTTTAATGTTAATATCATTTATTAGAATGTACGCGGTCTAAACTCAAAATTTACAGAATTTAATAATAATTTATGGGCCACATATGAGGAATGCGATATTATAGTAATAACAGAAACCTGGTTAGATGAAATAGTGAAGGATTGCGAATTTTGTCCATTAAGTATTTTTAACGTTTACCGTAAAAATCGTAACTATGAACTTTCTGGTAGAACCAGAGGCGGCGGCGTTTTAATAGCTGCAAAAACCAAATTTAATATGTCCAGAATGGATATCGATTTTATTGATGCTTATATAGATGTATTAAAAGTTAAGTTATTTTTAAATGAACATAGTTATTTCTATATTGTAGCCGTATATATCGCGCCAACTTGTAATTTAAACTCTTATGAAAATCTGTACGATATTATTGAGCAGCAATATTACCTCTATGACTCTAAGTATATAATTTTAGGTGATTTTAATATTCCTTATCTTAATAATTTTTATGAAACTCAAAAAGCGGATACTTTGGTTCAGGGATTTATCAGTTTTTTGTCTGTTCTTGATGCAGCTCAACTAAACCGTGTTTTGAATACTCAAAATCGTTTACTTGATTTAGTGATTAGCCAAGAGAATTGCAACATATCAAGAAGTGATAAGAGCCTTGTGAAGGAGGATATTTTTCACCCTACCTTAAATATTTCTGTGTCGCTTGGGCATTTAAAGAAAGAAAAACAACTAAAATGTATTAGAGTTGGATATAATTTTAGAATGGGCAATTATGATTTGTTGTATCAAATTTTCAGGCAGACTGACTGGGAATTTTTGCAGTCCCATGTAGATGTGGATGCTGCTGTTCAAAGTTTTTATGATGAATTATATACTATCATTGATATTTGTATACCTAAATCTAAATGTAGTGGTAAACATTACCATGTGTGGTTTAATAGTTCTATAATAAAAAAGCTAAAAGTGAAAAATAAATTACAAAAACGTTACAAAAAGTTCAAATTACCCGACATCTATTCTAAACTTAAAATGATACGAAGTGAAACTAAAAAAGAAATTAAAAATGCTCATAAAAATTATATAGCATCTATAGAACAAAAAATAGGTGTGGATTCCAAGACATTCTGGTCTTATATTAACAGCAAAAAAGGCTCACTGCATATCCCTACTTCAATGCATCTAAATAATCAAAACTTTAATGATGGTGCTGCTGTTTGCAATGGTTTTGCTAGTTACTTTGACAGTGTTTTCTCCAACGAGGCCGGAACTAACCCTAATATTATACATAATTTGAATGCTTTTCAGGTGACACTCAGTATGGTTCAGATTACTGATGTGTGGGATGCATTGAAGGATATAAGGGTTGGTAAAGCAGTTGGATTGGATTCTATACCCTCTTTTTTTTAAAAGGTTTTTCAGACTTTCTTAGCTATCCTTTGCTGACTTTGTTTAATTTAAGCCTACAGACTAAAATATTTCCCACTTGTTGGAAACAAGCAAGGATAAGTTCAGTATTTAAAACAGGGGATACATGTAATATTCAGAACTATAGACCAATTGCAATACTATCAACCCCTGCAAAAGTTTTTGAGCTTATTATAAGTAAACATATTTACGATAAAGTTAAAAATTGTATATCCCTTCAACAGCATGGTTTTTTTAGATCTAGGTCCACAGTAAGTAATCTAATCACTGCAACTCAACATATCTCTAATACTTTAAATAATCGAGAATAAATAAATTTCATATATACAGACTTTGAAAAAGCATTTGATAAGGTTTCTTTTAACATATTGCTAGATAAATTGAAGTTTGAGCTTGGTTTTCATGATAATTTAGTTTTATTTCTAAAGAGTTCGTCATGTTTATTGTTTGCAGATGATCTAAAAAATTACAAGAAAATTAAAAGCTATGCTGATTGCTTATATTTACACATTGACTTAAATAATATCGTTCAATGGTCAAATGATAACAAATTAAAATTTAATATAAATAAATGTTTAACTGTTTGCTAGTCTCGTAAAAACAATCCTTTTCTATTTCCTTATAAAATCAATAATATCTTGCTCAAACGAGTGAACGAAGTTACTGACCTAGGAGTAATTTTTGATGACAAATTGACATTTATAGCTCATAATAATTATATTGTAAACAAAGCTTGTCAAATGTATGGATTTATAGTTAGACATACTAAAGAATTTACCAACCCCACATGTTTGAAACAGCTATACTTTAGTTATATCAGAAGGGTGTTGGAATATGCATGTTTAATTTGGAATCCGTATTATGATTGTTATAAGCAAAATTTACAACGTATCCAAAATAAAATGACTCGTTACATATTCTATAAGGATAATAGGTACTATAGTAGAGATATTTCTTCAATAACATTACAGAATACATATAATATTCAATTACTTGAGAAACGAAGAACCAAATTTGCCATAGAATATCTATTTAAATTAATTAATGGACTAATTGATGACCCCATATTTTTGTCATGTGTATCAATGAATGTTCTTTCATACAATACTAGAAATACATTAAGTTTTTACCTCCCATATGTGGCCCACAATAATGGACATTTAAACTCACCTCTTTTCAGTATGTGTAATTCATACAACAATATACAAAATAATGTAGATATCTTTAATTTAAATTTGTCACAACTGAAAAAACTGTTAAATGACATATTATAATAGCAGTTATGTTCATACATGGGTAACATGGGATAGTTTTTCTATTGTAGGTGGATATGTACATAATAATATATTAATTTAATATTAATTTAGTCTTAGATATCTTTGTACTTTGTAATAGGATTAGTGCATTGTGTTATAATCTGTTAAGTGCAAATAAATAAATAAATAAATAAATAAATAACAGTTTATACTTTATCTAATAACAATTTATAATTGAGATTCACAGTTAAGTTCAAACATTCCACTGTATGATTTTACCTTAATGAACGTACTACAGTTGACAACATAATTAGCATATTTTATGGTCGTTAAATTTCGGAAAATTAACGTATAATAACTATACCTTAAAAAATCGGTAAATAGCAAAAATATGGGTTTCTTGTATTACTTTAACGTGCCCTATTTTATTCGATCATACACAGTTTCGTTCTTTATTTAATTGGTTTAATCTAATTTTCTTATTTCCCAATTTTCTCGGTAACAGAAAGAGGTATATGTATGCGTCGAATCAGGGTCGATCGAAATGCTGCTATAATATTTTTCGATGGGACGTCAAAATATTATTTTCGTCTCAAAAATTAGCATTTTCTTCCGATATGGCCACGAAATAGGGAATTTCGTAGGTGGATGATCTTATTCGTTTGAAATACAATAGGAAGGGAATTTTGGGTGTGCTGACTTCGATTTTTGTATCGAGAAGGTCGTAAAACCTTTTTGCACCGATATACTTTGAAAAAAAGAGAAATTGTTTTAAAATAATTTTTTTACCACCCTGTATATACTTTTAGAATTTCTATTTTTACGGTGGTATGATGTAGTAATCGTTTTAGAGATAAAAATGAATATTTAAAAAAAATAATGATGTATAAGAAAATGCTCAAAAATTTGCATTTTTCTGTCGATTTGCCCATGAAATAGGGAATTTTGAAGTGAAAACTTCTTTAGCATGAGTGTGACTCTATGAAACGAAAATGCGACAGATAATAAGGATGTAACCTGCGAGATAATGAGATAGAACACAGTTATATGATTGTAGGAGTAAAAAGTAAAAAGTAGTTCTTGTCCGATCACTGAAGTTAAGCACGGTCGTGTGTAGTAAGTACTTGGATTGGTGACCGTTTGGTTTAGCTGGTTGAAGTTTCCCTTCTACTGCGTGTATGCACATATGATATTTTTTCTTATATTTCAGTTAGTCTTTAAATAAATTTGTATGGGTATTAAAAGACTCGAATTATTTTTTATTAAAACTAGGAAATGAACTAACTACCCAAACTATTACTTTCAAATTAAAAATATTAATTTTATAATTATTTAATCGATGAATCAAAATTTAATAAGATAAATTTAATCCGAAATAAGTTAAAAACCAGCTATGTTATGCTACCCTGTATATTTTTATGTCAGTAATAAACTTTTTATTTATTTGTCTACAATTGAATTATTTTTCTTTCGTTCACTTAAAGTAAAAAGTTATAGGGAAAATAACCCTGTACCAGTGGCGGCTATTCAGCGGAAGTAGGGGAAGTGCCACTTCCTCAAGAAAATGTAATTTAAAAAAATACAATTAATTCATTCATCAGTAAAATAATATATTTTAAGATTCAATGATAAAACTTTCTTAGTTTAGGAATAATCTGTTTCCCGTTACCCCCCTAATAACTAATAATTCAATTATTTTCAAATATTAAAAATCAATGCTTCATAAAACAAGAACAAGAATCTCGCCGCCTGCACATTGCCCTTTAACTCCACTATCGAATAGACCAGAGGTGAACCCACATGAAAACGTCTATATCTTTTCTCGTACGCGCCGATAGCAGTGACAATCTCATTATCATTTGTGTAGACCTTTAAGGAAGAGGTATCGCTCGAGAGCCGTCGAGTCATCAAAAGTATAAGCGCAACTAGTTGGTTGCCATGACAACAATGACGTCGTAATGGCCGTACATTTGTTTGGTTTGCAATGATTGGAAGAGCTGGCGTGTAACACTTCCATTCTCAGATCAACGCGTCCAACGCGAAAGCACGTTGTTTCGTTTATTGCGAGTTTATTAGGGGACATTCCGCCGTGAATTCTTGGAATTATTTTTTATTTACATTTCACGGTTGATCCATTATAGTATTATACAAGAAATATTTTCTATATATTCTAGTTTTAATGTGTTTTTCGTAGACATGCGATTTGTATTAGCAACAAATCATTTCGTTGCTAATACAATATGAATATATTTTATTTTTTGATGCTTTACCTAAAAAATACCGGTAATAATTATTAAATAATTTTGGCAGTATGGGCGTGGACCACAAAAATTTTTGAAGAGGCGCAGTTCCTTCTGTCGATGTCGGTAGCTCTTCCCCACTTTTCAAAGCCGCGAGCCGCCACTGCCCTGTACAGGGTTTTCATTAAAATTTTGACACTTACATCATTGACCAAAATTGGTCGATGCCTACATACACGGTTTATGATAAAAGTTGCTTATACCAAAGTTGAAATTGTTTTCAGTATTATCCTTTAGACCTATCAAAATAAACACACGAATAGCGCAAATCCAAAAAAATCCACCGGGATATTTTTCATTTCCCTGATTTCAAAAATATATATATTGTTAATAATTATTGGTTCAGCCAGAAGCGTCAAGAACTGACCATATACTTAGATTCGTTTTCGTTCGCCATTCTTTCATCAATGAGTTGAAACATGTTCTAAACGTGAGGTATTTATTAATCGGTTAACGTTTAAAATAAGGCAGATATTAGAATGTCATTGTTATATATTGATCATTAGTATATTAATATATCTGCAATTAATTCCAGATAAAATCCAGCATTTTACACATCTCGTTGTAGTAATCTGACAGTTTGTTTTGAAAATATGCTTCTATTTCCTTGCTCTCCGGAAAGGTGAACAAGGTGACGCATGTGCTTGCCTGATCTAAAAGTTAATGTTTGATATTAAGTGGGTTTCAGGAGGTTAAACTCCAATTTTGCTTCGATAATGTGAGCCTCGATTGACATTTACACCTGAATGATCTTGTAATTATTTTTTTTTTGTAAAACATATACCTTGTATGGCTGTTGTGGATCCTAATTCCAATGCAATTTATACCGGTTCTTGGTTCAACTGCATTTTATGGGCCAAATTCTTAGACGGCTTGTTTTTGTTCTCTTTTGCTGAAATTAGCGTTTCTCAATGTCATTGTTATTATTCAACTTTCTACCTTTAGTTTTCTTGAGATTCTTTAGCTTTCCTAGAAGAAATGGGGTTGGTTAGGGTGTTTAAAGAGTGAAAACAATCATGAAAACAAACTCTCGATATGTCATGTTAGAACGGTTAGCTTTACTTTATCTTTTAATTATTACTTCATGATGAAAGATAATTGCCGACATCTAACATCATAAAATGCAGTATTATTTCTGCACTAAATTAATTTTCTTTATTATCGCATTTAATTGTATTAATTTCTGATGTAACGGCAGTGGAGTCGGAAAAATCATTAAACATGACAAAATATCAGTTGTTTGGATTTCGGATGACGATATTGCTCGTAGGAATGAGTTGTTAGTAGTCCGTGACGAAAAACTTGGACCGAATTTTCTGAGTTAAATGTGGCATGTATCTCATGAAGTTTGGCAAATTTTCTTTAATCTAAAAGAACTGATGAAGCTTGCGCGTAGCCTTATTTTCTTCGTTTACCTCCATCGATAGAAATTGATCAAGGTTAACTGTTCAAAAATCAGCCATTGTTTTTTTTTCTAAAATACCCTTGCGGGATCTTCTACCAGATCTATTTTGGGTTTCAGGCCTCTTCCTTACTTTTAGTGTATTATTTGATTGGTGATTTGACTCACTCCGTATCTGGGATTTTCACTGCTTTCGTCAGAGGTTTTTTCTCGTCCATATATTGAACAGTCAGCAGCCTAGCTGATTTTAACATTAGTAGATTTAAGAACCCTCATAACATATATATGTGAACTCGAAGAGTTCTTTTCCCTTGTTTTCGTACGCGAGTCGTCCTTCTACAACTGTGGACATCCCTTGTGTTCCTACAGGCACAATCCATCGTGTTCATTGGTTGTGTTCATTTCCTTCGGAGATTTGCCTGGAGAGTTACCCACTAGTTCCCATACATCAGATTGGTAGATCCAACGGTGAGATATTTTATTTTTTATATATTATAATTGTTGTTTAATTTATACCACGTTAGTCAGCCTTTGAAGCTTTTCTCTTTTTCTTCCCTTTTGCAAACATAATTTCACTTTAAGCAGACATATTTCTCTGTTAGGCCACATGATATATTTCACATTTAAAGCCACAGTGCCAGACAATTTTTTTTTAGTTGATATCTTGGTATTCTATTACTTTTGTTTAACTTAAAACAAATATTTAGATTTTTTTGTAATATCATAATTGACTGATTTAATAAGGCTTTAAGAAGTACCATTTTTAATATCACTGTTGTATAAATGAATCGCAAACTAGAATATAGTTAGTTAGTATTACGTCTTAGTGGACTACAAAGTGTGAACGGAACACGATCATGTTTTGGGTAATTTACGAACTAATTACTCTACGTTTATATATTTATTAACCGTTCATTTTCATTTGTTATACTGATACCACTCCAGGTAATTATTTGTACCTACACCCATTGCATAAGAGGTGACGCATCATCTGTTAGCTTTTTTATTACTAGTTAATTTTTGTTAACTGGCACGACAGATATATTGTTTTGTATAACAGTTAACTAAATATTTTTCTAACTTTAATTGATTAGTTACCTTGTAGGTGGATGACAAAATATAAATAAAAACCTGAACATCAATTATATAATGAACCTTGTTCCGATTAACTAACATCTGCCACTTTTTATAAAGTAACTGCTTGAATAAAAGTAATAATTATAAAACCTAGCATGTCAAAAGAAAGTCTGCTCATAATATAGACATGGGCTTGAAGATTATTGCATTATTTTACGAAATAGATCGTCAAATAAAGAAATATCTCGAGATTGACCTGTTGTAAAAGTTTATTCAACTATTGGAATATTCCAAGTAAAGAAAATAAAAAGTTCACAGCTACTTTTAGGAAGTTACAATGAAACTAAATTTGAATCAACCACGCTGCGAAGGCAATGATCAAATGGCTTTCGCAAGAAGCTACAATTCGCTATTTGAATAGCCTTATGGAGCCAAAAAATGTTTAAAAAAAAAACAATATTAATTCAAAACAATCCCATATGTTGTGAAATTTTTGTAAAACCCTATATATATTTCAAATAAAATAATTAGGTTAACGCCTAAGTCCAAAATACTTTGTGTGGCTGGAAATTCGTGAAATGAAATCAGAACTGCTGTGTCCCACCCTTTCTACTATTTGTTTTAGTCACTTAATAAAGGCGCAATAAAAACAGAGAAGGGAGTGGTCTGCAAGAATCTGGCTTAATTCCCTTAATTAATTTTACATGGCGACTCTTGTACATTTACGATTAAACAAGCGACCAAAATCCCCAGATCAAAACCGTTCAAATTGCAGACCGTCACCTAACACTACCGCTTGTCCGATAATTAAATTTATTGATTGTATCTTACTCACTGATGCCTGAACTGTTGTTAATTTAACGTTTCTGCTTTATATTTAGAATGAAGCTTTATGCTATTTTATAACTTAAAGGAGTACATTTGCTTGTTTTCTTTTGAACTGATGTAACTTTTTTTCGCAAGGCTGATAAACCAATATGTTCTTTCTAAGATGCGCAATTTTAGTAAACAGCTTTAGACATTTCGTCTTATAGAGCTTTTTTAAAAAATGGCGCATTGGGGCATATTGAAAAATAAATCTGTTTTGCCTAAAATTATGCATCTAGTTCTTTAAGGATTTTACGAATATGATATCACGGTGATGAAACTTGACTTCCGCCATGGTAGTGTTGATGTTCGATATGGTGGGGAGAGCCTTGCCTTGGGGGACGTCTAGAGTAGAGTGCGATGGAAATATTTTGGCGAGCATGTTAGCTTACTCAATTACTTCCGGATAATGATTTCAACATTTGAGGATTTAATACAACGAATGGAGCCATACATAGCTCGACAAAATACGCTGATGAGGGACGCAATTCGGCATGTCGAAATACAAAGTTTATTGGAAATTACGTAAAGCCCGTCCAAACTAGGAATTCGAAGGGCAATCCAAGACAAGATGACTTCGGAGTTGATTTGATTCGGCATAATGTGAGCTATGACGTAACTTAACTCTTTCGGGGCCAAATCCTTTACAGCTATGAAAAAAAAATATATTTTACTGTAGTCGTTGTTTTTAGTATTTTTAGAGATTTTTGATGTAATAAAAAATATAATATGTTCTTTTTTTCAAAAAAAAATTCATGTCCATTAAAATGGACAAAGTCATTTTAGACTTAAAGATTTCGACTTACAGAGGTGAACAGAAAAAAAAAAGAAAATGAAAACAATTCCAGCGAAGAAACTATTTATTATGAAATTTGAAAAAAAAAATTCTGCCTTTCATCAAACATACATTACATTTGATGCAAAAAATAAGAATTTTTTTGTTGCAGCCCTCTAATTTGCAACGCTCAGCTTCTTTTT
Source organism: Pissodes strobi (assembly GCA_016904865.1). Taxonomy (NCBI): domain Eukaryota; kingdom Metazoa; phylum Arthropoda; class Insecta; order Coleoptera; family Curculionidae; genus Pissodes; species Pissodes strobi. The sequence goes on from MU182332.1 coordinate 269,494, forward strand.
TTTCGTCAAATTGCAGGAAATGACCAATACCATCAATTCGCAATTCGCTCGGTGGTTTTACCTGAATTACTCGGTTAGCCATAGCATTTTCCGTCAAAGATGGTCGTCCACGCTTTGGAGGTTTCTTGTGGAGAATAAGATATTCACCAACTTTTTGCCGAAATGCATTGTTGCCCGATAATCCCCTTATGTCTGACCAATCGTCATTATCTAAGATATGTAGCAACTGATCGTCCGTCAAAAAAGCCCTTTTGAATTCATCTTACGCTAAAACCAAAATA